>CM054807.1:13007473-13309402 GCA_028984105.1 Lavandula angustifolia
TGTTTTGTCCCTACCACTATTTTATTCTCCTATCTGATAAATAAATATATTTGCACATGTTATCCTTTATCTTGTACAAAAGTTAGATTTATGCAGTGTGGTTCTGCATCGGGCGTAAGACAACACAAATCGGTTGAACCGACAAGATATGAATAAGCTATCAAATCCGAGACAACTTCTGGATAAATCGTTGTTGCTTAGCCGCAGCTTAGATAAGAAGCGTCTTGCCTTAGTCGCTTGTCTTTACCGGTACACTAAAGGTGGTGTATCACGGGATCACAAATGAGACGTGGCTCTCATCCACCCTTAATGGAGAACCAAGATCTCAGCTGACTTAGCCGGGGTCTTGAAGCTGGTAAAGATCTCACTGAGCGCATTCGGGCTATCTATCACTTCGACCTACTATGGTGAACGCCATCGCCGACAGATCCCACGTATTCTGGGTATTAGTACTTATTTGCGGGCTCAGTGCTAGTCACGGTTCAGATCTTGCAAATGCGATCCTAGTAAAACGGGTTGATAATATCCCTCGAGGAACTCGAAAGGATTAGCACACTAAACCCCGCCTGATTGAAAGTTCGGGTGTGCTCAGATAAGGCCGAGTGGTACTACTGAGAATATAAGATGTTAATTAATTTAAGTCCCAATGAGCTTAATTAATTAACTAGATATTTCTATCTTAAATAATGAGATCGACAAGTCTCAAAATACAAGCCCTTCGCTTCAATCTCGAGGATAAAATGGTAAGTCGAAGACTGATTCTGCTGAATGAATCGGTGTTTATTAATTAATTTTGCTCTAGTCGAGCATAGATAACTAATTAATTGAGGCCCAACTTTATTTCTTGTATTAGATCCCTCATCCGGCCCAATTAGTTCTAGTTATTTATTGTCTCTCGAAATCATTATTAATGAATTAACGTATTTTTACATTATTTAATAATGTTATTTATCTCTGGAATTAACTGGGGTCGCCGCTAATTAATTGATAAATATTAGTAGCCTCAGCTGATTAATTAATTATATTATGAGCTAATTATGGGGAAGCCTATTAGAAATATAACTAAATTAATGAAGCCACAAATATATTAATATTATATCGCTTTGCCTATATATATTAAAGATTCTGCTCGTGATGCCTCTAACAACAAATATTCACAAATTCAAGATGCCGAGCGTGACTATGGGAGAGACAATAATCTTAAATTTTCTTCTGCTTCTTCCGACCACCCGAGAGGAAGAAAAAGGTCTGGGACACTGATCGTGAAGATCTCGACACACGAGCAACAATCAAAGCCGCGACAACATACGAAGGAGGAAGGTATTGTTTCTAACCCTTATATTTCCTTCACTGGGCATCGAGCCTGGTTTTGCTCTGATTTTTGCTGTTGGGAGGCATGACTAAGGTTCAATTCCATCGTTATCGGGCTAATTCTCGTGTCCGGGGGCGCCTCGCGAGCACACCGTTTTGACCCCGTTGTAACGTTTTTCTGGTAAAAAAATCCACGAGTAGATGATAGGACCTATTTATTGATGTGATCAGTATCGTTATTATATCGTAATTGGCCCGGATGCACAAAATCGGGAGCGATGGGCCGCAGAAAGACTCGAAAAGGGTGAAACCCAAGTTTCAAAGTGGTAACATAGGCCGTATTCTTCAAGAGGGGCGCGCTGGGCGCGTGCCACCATTATTTTTCCGATCCGTTCGAAATAAATGTGTTAGTTTCTTCGTTAGCTTTGTCTCGGGATAGGTCGCACGAGCCATTCCTACTTCCGGTTTGTCCTAATAGCGCTTCTAAAGGAGAAGTGGTCGTGGCCGTCTGTAAATCCCCCACCCGCACGAAAACCCTAATTCTGCTGTGGTTCCACCAAGATCTTGCTACGCGCGATTCCTGGGCGGGTCCGGGGGTCCGATTTCCGATCGGATTGAACTGATGGATTCCTCGTCACACAAGCTTCGTGGCCGATATGTCGTATAGGATCATCCAACCCTGATGTGACCCGAAATTGACGCCGAAGTTCACCGCTCATCACAAATTTTTTCGCTAATCGTTTGAAATCGAGGAAATTTGACGGACGATTTTCGCCTATCCATTCACGGTGGCCGGTGGTAAAATCGTCCCCAGATCATTTCCCTATGTTTCAATTGATCAATCGCTGCTCGAAAACACGTATTATTCGCAGCGAAACTCGGCTGCGACAAGTCGCAGCTTTTACGCAGATGGCACAAGTGGCGGCGGCGCTCAAAGGCACGCAACTCACGCCCAAGACGTCCGGGAGGGGATCGAGGCCGGGCTGCGGGACGGGCCGGACGGCTGGCGGAGAGGCGGCGGAGGAGCCGCGGAGAGCGAGGCGCGGCACGCCAATACGCCGTAATGCAGCAGGAATTTCCATGCGCCAAGGCCAGAGCGCTGGCGCTGAGCGGATGGGCGACATGTTCGTCGCCGCCCGGCGCCTCCTCCTCGGTGTAGGTGGCCTGGGCAGAACCGCCTCGGGAGCGGCGGCGGCGCGAGGTTCGGCTGGGAAGAAGATGCCAGGATGCTGGGCGCGCCACGCCGCCTCAGCCGACTAACAAGGCAGCACTGTTCGGCCACATGCGCATGAGCGGTGAACCCGATGACGCGGGCGACGATGCTCGCAGCTTTCAAATTCAAGATTTTTAAGATCGAAGAGCTGTATTTTGATCGAGCTATGTAATAGTTAGGAATTACGTATTTTTAAAGCCGATAACGACGCTTTAAATTTCCTATTTACGCATTTATTTATTATTATGCTTTAGCATGCGATTATGTGATTAATTGCGCTTAGAAAAGCATGTAAATAGGATATATGTCGTTATTAAGCATGTTTTAATTTTTCTGCGAGCACGTTTTTATTATGTTGCGTTTAGAAATCGGATGCTTTTAGGAATTATGTGATGATGAATGATTCATAGTATGCACTCAATAAAAAAACTAAGCAATTTTAAATTAGATGTTTAATTAGATTCCATTAATTTGGATATTAAACACTTGAATCGGACTTCCATTAATTCGACTCCTACACTAAAGTAGTAAGATTATGTGAGTAAACGTCCACCGCGTGGCTTGCTTTTGCATCTTTGAGCTACAAGCTTTGTGAGATGAGTTTTCCAAAAACAATATTTGATCATTATTGAGTAGTAGGAGCGAAGCAGTAAACGCCCACCTAAGGCTTGCCGTGCATAGTAAACACAAGTACTCTAGAAGATAATAATTAAATAGGATGGCTAATTAGATCAAATTGAATGCGCGCATGGTTTGAGTAAGTATGTCAATTTCGAGAATTTGATTCTATTTTGGTCAAATTAAATGTCAATGCTTAGATGTCACAGGAGTACAATTCCCCTCCTCAAGTCTCTTCCCAGCATTTTTAACAGCTGACATGGTCCAGAATATCGAACTATTAATTCCATTCATCTTAAGAACCTAGACGAGATTGGAATGCTAAAGAGTTAGGTCAAATAGCTTGGTTTAGGTTACGCTAGTAAACGCCCACCTCCGCGTGGCCTGCAGTGAAATTCCCGTGAGTCGTTGAGGTTTTTAATATCCTTATTTTTACAAAAGGTTACAATGATTATTAATTACGATTATGTGGCAAACATTAATTTCATACATGCTTTTAAATTATATTTTTTCAAAATATGTCTATTCGAATATTTTATTTTTTCGAGTTCCTAAAAGGGGCCTTTCTCAACTAAAACCCTAACCGGTTTAACAATTTTAAATAATTTCATAGAGTGAAAGAGATATCTTACCTTCCCAATAAAAAGCTCTGCAGGGTCCTATAAGAACTTCCGTTTTAGGCCGCTATGTCTAAGAATCGAGTTTACTATGAGTATGTTACTCAAATCATTAGTAAATAATCAAAGAGGTTATAGGAAAGGGCAAGAATGCTCAAGTCTTGAAATATTCCTAGTAGTTCAAGGAATCCTCCGAAAGGTGGAAACCGAGAAAAGAGCAGAAAGAGGTGGTCAATTCAAGAAGAGCGTAGGAGTAGGAAGACGGTCCTACCGGACGTACATACGAATGTCAAAGGAGAAAGGAAGGTTCTTCAAGAAGTGGTAAGGAAAGAACACCGGAATAATTATAATCCAGGATGTCAAGGCAAAATAGAAAGAGACGCGAGTCGCTCTTATAAGTGAAATTGTTGTGTTTCTCTACTTCTCACGTATGGGTAGTGGATTCTGGGGCAATCGATCATGTTTGTTACACCTTGCAAGGTTTCTTGTGGAAAAGGGAAATCGAGCAACGGGCGAGGTGGTAGTCTCAATGGGCAATAGATCAAAAGTTCTGAATTGCCAATGGAGATATAATCTATCTTTTGATAGTTCTATTTTAGTATTCAAAGAAGTTTAATATAATGCCCCAGAGTTTAAGCGAAACATTATTTCTCGTTTCAAAACTCTACACCATGGATGGTTATAAATCAAGTTTTCATAGTGAAGTTTCTATCATGAAAGACGATGATTTTATCTCGTAGTGGACCATTAAACGGATCTTTATATACTATTACTTGTAAACCGCGTAGTTCGTTAATATTGCTTCCTCATCATCAAATCCTAAGAAGAGGAAAGAGTCTTCTAAGGTAAACCAAACTTACTTGTGGCACTTAAGACTTGGTCGCATCAATCTTAATAGGACTCAAAGGTTGGGTGGTATATGGATCATCGAGTCTCTCCAAGTTAAACAATTTCCTACTTGCGAAACCCGTGTGGAAGGATAGATGATGACTAGCCTTTCAAGGCAAAGGGTTACAAAGCCACGTATATTAAGTTTGATACATTCCGACTTGTGCGGGTCTATGTCTACACAAGCTCGTGGAGGGAAGGAGTACTTTGTCACATTTACTCGACGATTACTCCCTGTGTATGGATATGTTTACCTTAACCCTTCTGCACAAGTTAGATTGCTTTGAAACCTTTAAGGAATTCAAGGTAAAAGTGGAGAAGAAGCTAGGTAAAGAAATCAAAACCGATCCAATGAAGTTCAAGGACTACTTGAGCGAATATGGGATTACATCCCAACCGACAAAGACCGGCACACGTCGACAGAACGGCGTGTCGAGAGAAGGAACCGAACTCTGTTGCAGAGAGGGTTCGGTCCATGATCGGTTATGAACTTGCCGGGTTTCCTTTTTTTTTTTTTGGGGATATGCGGCTGGAGACGCAAAGATACTTGCCCAATGCAGCCATCCAAGTCGGTTAACACGACTCAAGGTCGAGCCGCGAGCGGGCACAAGCCTAGTATGCACCACATAAAGATTTACAGGGTGTCCCCGCCTTGCTCTGTTGAATAAAACAAGGCCGAGTTGGATCCACGCTCGTGAGGTTATGTTGTTCATAGCATATCCGCGGAAACGGGGGGTGGATACTTTTATGATCTTAAAGAACAAAAGATCGTTGTTAGCCCTAACGCTCGGTTCTTAGAAGAGGATTACTTTTAGTAACCATAAATCTCAAGTCGACATCATCCTTGAGGAATTACAAGGTGGTCGAGTTCCACTTGAACAAACGGCTTTTGTGTGTGCAATATAGTACTCCATGAGTAACGCACAATATGTCTACTAGGGAGACGTTTGATCATCTCCCTAAGCAGATGAACAAGATACCGTGGATCCATGGACTTACAACAAAGCGATGGAGATGTAGATGCAGTATTCTAGCGGAATCGTCATGGACTCAATTTAAGTCCATAATTGATAAGGATGTATATGAGATCACCGAACTACCGGGTGGTCAAGGTATTGGTAGTAAGTGGGTATACAAGAGAAAGAGAGAGGACCGAATGGAGAGATCATGGCGTTTAAGGCCGGGCTAGCGGCAAGTGGTTTTACCTGGAAAGAAGGTAATGATTACGAAGAGACCTTCTCACCGCAGCAATAATCTAGTCCATTCGGATTCTCTTCTACATAAGAGCTCACATGAACCGCAGATCCGGCAATGTATGTCAAAAACCGAACATTCCTAAACAATCACCTTGAAAAAGGTAGGGACATCTACAACGAAACAGCCAGATAGTTATGTGAAGGAGGGCGAAGAGCATCTAGTTTGGAAGCTTAAGAAGTCTATTCATGGACTTAAGCAAGTTTTCCCGTGTATGGCACCAGCGTTTTCGACGAGGTAGTCAAATCCTATATATTTGCATCCCGTCCTAATGAGGTGTGTATGAACGATTTGTGCTTTCCTGATCGCTGGTATTTCTTGCATTTTACGTAGATGACATCCTTCTCTGGGCAATAATGTTGAAGTGTTATCGGAACGTAAAGATGCGAAGTTATACGAGCGCTTCAAATGAAGGACTTAGGTGAGGTTGCTTCACATCCTTGGGATCAGGTTGTTGGTCCCGAGATTAACGTTCAGTGTGTGGGGGAGGGGGTGAATACACCTGAAAACCCATTCTCAACTTAAAACGCGTAATGCAGCCCTTTTCGAGAGAGTGTTCTCTTTACTGGAAGACTTAAGCCTTTATGAGTTGCTCTTTGGGATGCTTTCTGTGTGTTCTTCGATTTCTGGGGGAGCTTCAATTTGAGTTATCCCTCTATTTATAGAGCAAAGATTAGGATAGATCCGTTGGAGACGACGATCCTTTGTCTCTCTCTTTTGGGTAGCTAACGGCTCTCTCAAAAGTATGGTTGCGTGTCCTTTCCCTCCATTTCGGAAAGTTGTTGACTTGCGGCTTTACAGTATAAGACAGTGGGCGCTTGTCATTGGTCGATGTTCGTGAAAGTAGAGTAAGGCGAAACGGGACTTCAAGGAGATTCAAGCTCACTTCTCTCTACCTCGTATTGACTTCTGCCGATTTGACGTTAGAGAATCCCGACGGCCGGAAGACGTCCCGGCCGTCTCCCGAGTAGTTCTGATCTCTATTCAAGTAGCATGCTCCTCGCGAGTCGGCTCTATCAAGATCAACTCGAGTTCGATGAACTACTCCCCGCCGGAGTTCGGGCCCACCGACTCCCTTCGTATATCTTCACTCCTGTTGAGTCCATTATCAACGAGTCTTCTACTGCAACGAGGGTGTAATCTCACGAGCGTCCGAACCGGATGCAAGAGTGTCTCACTGAGTCCGAAACCTCGTGAGACAAACCAAAACAAGTTACAACCGAATGGTTCATCAACCAAGATAGGTTTTGGGATCTTCAAATCTTCCGCATGTATTCGGTGCACAAGGGCTACTTCGAGTTATGTCTCTCAACCGTGCAGAGAAGACCCAATCATCTCCCAAACAATTTCCCCCTATTTGATGATGCCAAAACCTAACACTATGACTTATCGAAACGAGCTCCTTACAAGTATTACAAGTAGGATTAGTGTAGTTGTTCTTCAAGTCCTAGACCATCGAGGGAATCGGGCGGAAATATCGAACTTATACGAAGCTAATCAAACAATTTCCCCTATCTAACAACATCTTCCCCAACTATGCAATCTATCGAATCGACTAGCGTAAACCGACAAAATATATAAGAACAAGAGTGTGTGAGTCAAGAATCACTTTAGTGATTACGAGTATTAAGCATAAAAACAAAAAAGGCCATTTAGACAATAAGGAATTGCCAAGGCCAATAATGAGAGATGTTATATAGATTGAAGAAGGTTCAAGACAGCTTACATCATCTGCTATACTAAGAAGAGTACAAAAGAAGATACAGGAAATATAGAAGCTAATCATCTAAACCGCTTAATCCTGTCTTTGAAGTCCTTTTTATTAGGATTCGGGAAGAGGCGAGTCCATACATCCGGTAGGTGATCTTCCTCGCCCAGTATCTCGATAAGTCACCGGATCATCTTCATCCAGGAACTTGGCTTCCAGCAGCGATCCTTGACTTCCCTTCTCAACGACTCCATAGTGAACGGAGCCGTCTAGTTTCGCTGAGGGTGGCATAATTCTTGGAGGCTGGTACTCCGACATCTACCTTGTCTTTTACGGCTTTCTAAACTCGCGAACATCTCTATGCCGCCCTCATAAACCATTCAGCAAGGCGACGTACTTATGCTTTTTGCACGCACCTCTAAATAATTCCTCTTAATAAATTCGAACCTTCAGTGTTGTCTCCCACCTTTTACTTATCTCCCAAGGCATCCATTCATCAACTCTCGACCATCCGCGAATTTTGAGATCGGTAGAGGCTTCTTAAACCTACGTATGCAGTATGGAATGTCGCTTTCTCGAGAATCCTCCACTCGCTTCTTTTTCACCCTTTCGCCTCGTAGCTTCAAGGTCCGTTATTCCGAGCCTTTCTCGAGCCGCTTCTATCCGTCTTGCTTCTTCTCCTCTATACAAGTACCTCTCCATCCGAGCCCATATTTCCCGCATCTCAAGGTCCTGTTCCTTAGAAGGGACATAGGAAGGTTTGTGAGGCTCTTCTTCTCAATCAAGAGTGTGGTTGATTTTTCTTTAGAAGTACCCTGCCGATGGTCACTGTCACTCGCGCTTTCGGCTCCCTTCTCCTTCTCCTTATCTGCTTCATCACTAAGCTTTAGAGTTCTGGGAGGCATCCTAGGTCCAGTTTTCTTTCCTCCTGCTGGAGCCTTTGTCTTGCCTTTTGCTGGCTTCTTCTTAGGCTTATTAGCAGCCTCAGCTTCAGCAATTTCTCTTGCTAACTTCTCATCAGCAGCGATCTGAGTTTCCTCCTCCTGGGAGTAACATACCTCTAGGTCCTTTCTTCTTAGAGGGAGGGGTAGGAAATGTCGAACTTTCTTGCCTTTCCTAAGAATCTGGAGGAGGTAGAGGAACCTCTTCCTCTTGGGACTCTCATCGGCATACTCAGCAACCTCCTTGATTATATCAGAAGGTGTTTAGGTTGCCTGAGTAGCTACTTCCTTGGGTCCTGAGCCGCTTGGGCCGGTCTCAGCAGACACTACATCGCCTGCTGTTGAGACACCGCCAGTCTGAGTAGAGGGTCTATTGGGAGCAGTTTTCTGAGTCTGAGTTGCCCCTGCCACTGACCTTACTCTTTTTAGTACCTTCGTACGCTTCTTTACCTTGGTATCTTCCTTTTCCTTCCCTTCCTTCCCCTTTTTGGCATCGCAAATCCGGCTTGGGGTGGGAATTTATACCTTCTGTCCCGGACTCTTGTAAGCCGTTGCCAGATCATCTAAGGCATTTTGCAGCTTAGTCAGTTTCTCGTGCAGCTCATTCCTCTCCTCAGTAAGTTGCTCATTGTATTTCTTGTGGGAGGCGTCTGCTGCTGTCTGGAACTTCTGCAATTGTTTGTCCACAATCTCTTCAATAGACTTCTGAATTAATTGAAGTCTGAGGTCTGCGGCTTGTGAGATGGAGGAGACAGATTCAGTATGTGCTTTCTAAGCGGCCTTATAATCTTCAAGCAGTTGAGCTTAGCCAGCCTGAATCATCTTCAGTTGCTCATCGAAGTCAACTCTCTGTGCAGCGAGTGCGTTGTTCAGAATGTTGGAGAAATCAAGGACAGGGGATATCTGAATAGATGTTCGGAGTCCCTTGATTTCAGAACTTTGAGCCTCAGTGGTTTGCCTCCACGTCTTGTGGACGGTGCGGGCTAGTAATCGGATTCACAGTACCTTGATTCCTTCGATGCCCGGCCGACTTCGATCGTCGGCTTCAGGCCGGGCACTACTTCTAAGGCGGACTCAAGTAGCATACCGAGATGGTTCAATTGCCTTCAAGTACCCGGCCGATCGACCCTGGACCAAGGATGCTAAGCGGCGGATCAGCAGTGGATGTGGGAGCATCCTTGTCCGATTGAGATCCCTCATCAAGCTTCTCGGGGGCCCCGAATCACGGGGTGGTTCACGACCATCGGGTCGAGACCCATCGAGGGTGCTCATGCTTGAGACGGGGTTGTCTGTCGTTCGGCATGGCGAGCATCGCAGCCCTCAGATCTTCAAGGGTGCCAAGGTCGGATGGCTCGGAGTAGCCAATCTTGCCCCTTATGATAAGCTCCTCCTCATGGAGCTGTTCGCAGGAGTGGTGAATGATGAGGCGCTTCAGATTGTACCACTCCTGGAACCGGATCAACATGTGGAGCCTAACCTGCATTGCTAATGTGACCAAATCACTGTGGCCGGCTATCTCTGGGATCCGTTCATCAATCTCTCAAGCAGCTCGTGATTTGGGAACTGAGGCCTCAATCCCAATCGATTCTAACTCAGAAGCTGTCTCCGAGTCTTCTACATCTATTGGAGATGGCTGCTTCTCAGTAGATGGTATGTTGTTGAGTAGTAGAACGTCCTAGGGGTTGTCCAGTGTTTGCAGAGATTCAGCTTGGACCCCTTGGTCTATTGTTTCACCACGCTCAGTGGAGACTGCCTTCTCCACTGATGGTGTCTTCTCGGATGACTCAGACTCATCCCTCAATTACAGAGGAGGCTCAGCAACTACTGCCTCTGGCTCTGCCTCCGGTACGACCTTATTGACTTTTTTCAGTCTCTTGGTCGGAGTTTTAGGAGTAGATTTGGGAGGGGACCTCTTCTTGGTGGGTGTAGAGGTCTTCTGAGTTTCGGACTTAGGATCAGCGGGCCCTGATCCTATCTGGCTGGGGCGGCCGCCTGCCGGTATGGAACCGGACCTTCTTCGGTTGAAATACGCTATCAGCAAAGGTAATGTTGTCCGATCCGTAGAAATCTTCGATCATGACCGATGCCATTTCTGGGATCCATGCCAGTTTTCCTTTGACGGTCGACGTCAGTTGTCTTATCGAACTTGGGACAAGCGTCATGAATTCTTTGAGGAAGAATTCGATCCGGGTTAATTTTTGCTCTGTCATGTATGTCCATCATAAGTTGGATCTTTGGCCTAGACACTTGATCAAAAGACCCGGCCTGACTTGTTAGCAGCTGAGTCACGATGTAGGCTAATGCTTTGTATTGGGGAAGCATTGCATTCTTCGGAAATGCGGCTCTGAAAGTAGTCGGCTTCCCACAGAACTCTGTCAGATACTCATCCATCAAATCATCTTTGTAAGCCACGGTAGTGAATCCTTCGTTAGGAATGTTGAAGCTTCTCTGGAGTGCTTCTCTGATTTCATCTGCTTGATTTCAATAGTGGTACGAGAGGGGTAGCCTACTGAATGAACGACGTAACGGCATCGGATGTCTCCCTCTACTGATTCTGAGTTCAGATAGAGCTCAGCTATCTGGCGCGGAAGGAAGAACGATGCTTCCTCGTCAGGAAACCTTCAAGCCCAGTTTCACGAAGGGCGTAGAAGATCTCTTCCATGTAGTCGAGGTCACATGCGTCGAACTCCATCACGGGTTCGCACCAGACCCGATCCTTCTCGAGGATCTCTTGCATATCAGTAGGAGTGACCACAGTAGTTCCTGTCATATTCTGTAATCTGCAAACACAGTAGATCAGTATCCAATAAAGTACAAAAATAAGCGTATACGATACTAAAAGATCAATGAAATTTACCAAAGATTTTTCTGAGAAGTTTTGGAAATGAGTTTTTGTAAAGATGTAGGAATTATCTCAGAAAATCTAGAGTTCGAAATATTTGCAGAGTAGAAATGGCGGTTTCAAACTTTTGAACGTTTATATATATATGGTAAGGAAGATAAACAATTAATTATCTACGGTTCAGTTTGAACATGTTTTTGAGATGGACGACCAGGATTAGATTTTATAAAATAGGCAATGATCAAATTAGTCGCCTAAGTCAAAATACAGTTGTATATAGCTAAAGAAGTAACTTGATACGACATGCATTTAATACGTTGCAGAGTTCAGCATGCTTTTACATAGAATGTCGTGTATTTAATATAAACCGTTAATATTATATGACATTTTCTAAGGCATTGAATACGAAGCTGAATCTGAGTCATAAATGCACAGAACTGTTCTATTGGCCACTGAGTAGAGATACGCAAACCTGTCAACTGAACATCGTAGTCAGCTGATACCTCGTGTAGATGGTTGTTGAGTCTCTACGTACTGAATTTACTCAGTACTGAGAGTGAACATTCCCCCTTGCTGAATGCTCCTCTCCTCGAATCCCACTTTTTACGGCCCAGAGTCGGTAGGGTCCGCGGACCTAGCTCTTAACGAAGGTTCTCGAATCGGCTCGGCTAGAGGTTTGGTCAGTATATCAGTCCTTTGATGGTCAGTATGGATCTTTTGCATCCTGATATCCTTCTTTTCGACATGATCACGAATGAAGTGGTGTCTGATGTCCACGTGCTTGCATCTCGTATGAAGTACAGGATTTTGAGTGATTGCAATTGCACTGGTACTGCCGCAGAAGATCGGCATTTCATTCTGAATGACGTCATAGTCGCGTAGCTGCTGTCTCAGCCAAAGGATTTGGGCGCAGCAACTTCCGGCAACCATATATTTAGCTTCAGTAGTTAACGTCGCTACAGAGTGTTGTTTCATTGAAAACCATGAGATCAGCTTGCTGCCAAGGAACTGACACGTTCCAGAAGTTGACTTTCGGTCAATTCTACATCCTGCATAGTCAGCATCAGAATAACCAGTTAGTTCAATATTATCATCAGCTGGATACCATAAACCCATGTCGGGTGTTCCTCTGAGATAGAGGAGAATCTTCTTTCTTTGAGTCCATGTGACTACGCTTAGGATTCCCCTCAAATCGAGCGCTGACACCTACGGCAGATAAGTTATGTCGATGCGAGTAGGCAGTTATGTATAATAAAGAACTAATAATAGCACGAAATTCAGTATGGTCTACTGATACTCCCTCTTTATCAAGATCAATTTTCATGTTCGTGTTCATCGGGATCTTGATTGGTTTGCCGGATGTGCAACCGAATTTCTTGATGAGGTCTCGAGTGTATTTGTCTTGCTTGATGAACGTTCCCTTCTCAGATTGTCTGACTTGAAATCCAAGGAAATAATTCATCTCTCCCATCATTGACATCTCGAACTTGTCCTTCATCATTTTATCAAACTGCTGACATATGATGACGTTCTTCGAACCGAAGATGATGTCATCTACATAGATCTGCACAAGTAAAATGTCGTCTTCTAGTCGAATGCTGAATAATGTGTGGTCAACTGTGCCCTTTTGAAAACCTTTTTGAAGAAGAAACTCAGACAGGGTATTGTACCAAGCCCTGGGGGCTTGTTTTAACCAATACAGAGTCTTTCTGAGTCTATAAACCTGATGTCTCTGCTGAAAGCCGGGAGGCTGTTCTACATAGACTTCTACTTTTTGTACGCCATTCAGGAACGCACACTTTACATCCATTTGATAGACTCTGAACCTTTGATGTGTCGCGTAGGCTAGGAATAGTCTGATTACCTCCAATCTTGCAACTGGAGCGAACGTTTCGTCGAAATCTATTCCTTCAACTTGACAGTAGCCTTTTCCCACGAGCCTTGCTTTGTTCCTTACTATAACGTTGTTTTCATCTCGCTTGTTCTTGAAGACCCATTTGATTCCTATCACATGTTGATGCCGGGGTCTGTCAACAAGCTCCCAAACTTCGTTTCTCATGAACTGATTCAGGTCCTCCAGCATGGCTATGATCCAGTCAGCGTCCTTAAGTGCATCCTCAGCGGCGGGGTTCTTGATGACAAGAAGCAGGAATATAAGGCACTTTCTCCCTGACAGAATCTGGATCTTGTCTTGACTCTTGCTGAAGGATCTCCTATAATTAAATCAGAAGTATGAGCGTCCAGCCACAATCTACGATGTTTCAACTCTTCATCTGAAATTTGTTCCACACAGATAGTAGGTGAGTTAGGCATTTCAGTTGTACTATTCTGAGATTAAAGCAATTCAGTTACAAGAAGCTGATCTACTGAGTCACCAGGTTCAGGGGCATTTAGCTCAGGAACATCATTAGTTCCCCCTGAATTATTAACCTCAGTAGAAGTCTCAGTTACCACTTGGGTTTCTTCATCGACCTGACCTAGGATTGACTCTGTTCAGTAGAGTCAATCTGTTCAGCTACTTCTGCTGCTGGCCGAGATTCAGTAAACTTGTCTTCAGTTTCTTCATCTGAATCATCATCCCAACATAGCTGGATCTTTTCAACTTTATCTTTTAAGCTCAGATCCTGTAGCTGTTTACTGATGTCCTCAGATTCAGGTTTAGAGTTCCTGCTCCTGTCTTAGTAGCAAACTCATTAAAAACAACATGAGGGCTTTCCTCCACACAAAGGGTCCGATAGTTAAAGACTCTGAAGGCTTTGCTGACCCGGGAGTATCCTAAGAACACTCCCTGATCTGACTTGCTATCAAAAGTCTTCAGCTGATCTTTCCCATTATTGTGGATAAAGCATGAACACCCGAAAATATGGAAATAAGATAAAGAAGGCTTCCTGCCATTCCATAATTCATATGGTGTCTTCTTATGTTGCTTTGTCAGTAGAGATCTATTCTGAGTATAACATGCAGTATCAATAGCTTCTGCCCAGAATTTGGTTGGGAGTCCTAAGTCTGTGAGCAGGGTTCTTGCTGCTTCTTTGAGTGTTCGATTCTTTCTCTCAGCAACCCCATATTGTTGAGGCGTGCGCGCAGCAGACGTCTCATGCTCTATGCCTCCTGCTTTGCAGAACTCCTCTACCATGAAATTCAGGAACTCAGTTCCTCTATCTGAACGTATCTTGATGATCTTGGTGTTCTTTTCGACACTGAGCTTTTTTAGAAGCGTTGGTAACTCTGTTTTGACGTCAGACTTGTTGGCAATAACTATGACCCATGTGTAGCGCGAGTAGTCATCAATGACCACTAATGCATACTTCTTGCCTCTGATCGTCACCGGAGAGACTGGACCGAACAAATCCATATGTAGCAGCTGAAGGATTCCATCAGTGGAAGGAGATGGAATAGGAGGATTTTAATTCCTTGTTTGCTTTCCCTTCAGACACGCTTCACACTGAGTGTCTTTGCTGAATACTTCATTCGGCAGTCCTCTTGCTAAAGTATTTCTAGCTAATTTGTTGAGCGTCTTGAAGTTGAGATGGATGAGTCTTCTGTGCCAGAGCCATGCCGTTCTGTTGTCATTCTTCGCCAACAAACAAGCTTCAGGTTCAGCTAAGTTCCAGTCAGCTACATAGATATTCTTTTTGCGCGAACCTGACAATACTGTTTTCTCTGCAGATTTATCAATGACATCACAGAAACCAGCGTCAAAAATCACTCTTTTCGAGTTCTCACAAAATTGACTAACAGAGAGAAGATTATGCTGAAGTCCTTCAACATATGATACTCTTGGAACTGTTGTGGTTCCAATGATGAGTGTTCCATATCCTCTGGTATAGCCTTTTGCGTTGTCTCCAAACTCGATTCGGGGTCCTTCTTCAGCAGTATAATTCTTCAATAGGTCCTTTTGGTACGTCATATGAGAAAGTCTCAACACCTGACTCTCCTGAGAAAGTCTCTGATTCTCCACTTTCACGGTATCCACCTCCTGAAGAGTCTTACTGAGCTGCAGACTCATCTGAATCTGCTCGTCGAGTAGTTCTTCGTATGCAATCGCGACGTCCAGATTCTCATCTGCACCTAAAATAGTGTCGTGTGTGCAGTGTGAAGAGGAATTAAATGGTGCGTGAGAGTTTACATCATGCTCTTCTCCTGCCATGAGACACTTTTCAGCGTCTTCTTCAGCTTCAAGCTCTATGGCCATGAAAGCTGCTTCATCGTTTGATGAATCCATGAAGGAGTCGACTTCATCTGAGTCGTCTGAGAGTTCACCAGCAATTTATGCTTGTCACTTCTTGATGAACTTCTCCCTTCGTGCTTTGCGTGCTACTCTTTCAGCAGTACAGAGCTCAGGACAGTCATACTGATAGTGTCCTGGCTTCTTGCAGTTATAGCAGGTTGTGACTCTTTCTTCTTTGCTTTCACTGTCTTTCGACTGAGCTAAGTCTTCCTGTTTTCTGCATTCAGAAGTATGCGAGTCAGGAGTGCGTTTAGGTGTATATTCATTCTTACCCTTAGAGTCTCTGACGACTCTTGAGAGCTTCCTGCGCCTCTCCTTCTCCTTCTGATACTTTACGACAAGCAGCGCATACTTCTTAGCTAGATTTCCTTCTTGTATGTCAGTGAGTGAAGGTTCAGTCTTGCTAGACGCTGGAGCTGATGTGCTGACTGATGCTTTAAAGGCATGGTCGATTTTAGTGTCAGCTTCAGGTCGCTGCTTTCTTTGAGGTAAGCCAAACTCGAATTCCTCTGCTTTAAGTTCTGAAAAGATATGGTCAGGAGTAACAATATCTAAATCAGAATGATGCAATAAAATAGCAAAGGGAGTCCAGTGACCGTCTGGCAATGCCCTCAAAATTTTGACATTCATCTCTCGGTTGGAGAATGTCTTTCCCAACCCGTTGATAGAGTTCATCAGATCTGTAAATCTGACGTTGAGATCTTTAATGGTATCACCAGGTATGAGGGACAATCTCTCCAGCTTTTGGAGTTCCAGCGCAAGTTTATTTTCTTTTATCTTCTGGGTCCACCGACTCAGTAGCGCTAGAGCATCCCAGAGTTCCTTCGCGGACTTGCGATCCCCGAACTCTCCCGAGATAGGAATCACTCAGGGTGGTCAGTATGGCGTTTCTGGCGACGTGGTCTAAGTTGTAAAGCTTCTTCTCTTCTGGGGTGAAGAGACTTCTATCCTTGGGAATCTTCTTCCCGGTCACCATTCAACCTCCGTTTGCTGGATCCTGGGCTACGACGCTATCGATCATAGGAACGATAGGTCCTTCCTCTAGAACCTCTATCATGCTGTCGTGGAGAGAGGTCAGATGTGCCTACATTCTGACCCGCCATACTCCATAGCTCTCTAATGAGAACATGGGTACCATTCTGATTCCTGACATATCAGACATAATGAATAATGATATGAATGAAGAATGATATGCAGTAAAAACATTTTCCGAATCCGTTCAAGTAGACCAGTTTCAGAATAACAAAAGTCTTAGAGAACTCCTACTCTGATACCAATTGTTGGTCCCGAGATTAACGTTCAAGTGTAGAGGGGGGGTGAATACACCTGAAAACCGATTTCTCAACTTAAAACGCGAACAGTCCTTTTCAGGAGAGTGTCGTATTGAACAAGTTCAGCAAACCAGATAAGCTATTCTGAATCGCGTGGTAGAGTGACTAACTATACTGAGCCCTGCTAGCTGACTAGAGTCAGAATTCAGTACTGTTCAAATAGAGTTCAGTAGTGCTGAAATGTGTAAGCCCAAATTCAGTTGAGTTAGGAAAACGTTTTTATCAAAACAGTTCCAGTAAATTAGTGCAGTCGATTAAGCTTGCTGAAACTCAGTAGAATGATTTTAAAGGTATTTTCAGTATGCACAGTAAATAATGAACACAGAACACATGCGATTTTTAAAGTGGTTCGGATCTAACAAACCTACGTCCACTGTCCCGAAAGATCAGGAAGCTATGTATTATACTGAGATAGTCTCAGTGGGTTTGTACACTGGACAAACACTGGTCTTGAGATTTCTACTGAGCAAGTCTCAGTTTACAGGGTATCAAACTAAGTGTTTGAAAAACTCTCCAACAGTGAAGGAGTCCTTTACAATAAGGATCAGTTTTACTATGACCTCCTTCGTCTAAGCTATAGATATGAACAACTGAGCTTAGGTTAGAGGGATAAGGAATGAGAAAGTGGCTTCTAGAGCGACGAACGACTAAGTATAAACTTTGGGTTCTTGTTCAGTCGCTTGGATACTAGAGGCTGAATAATTCTAATTCAGCTTGGTTCCCTATGAGCAGATAGGTAGTCTTTCACCGGAGATTGTCTCTTCTAACTTATTGCGGAAAACTTAAGGCGTTTATGAGTTGCTCTTTGAATGCTCTGTGTGTTCTTCGATTTCTAGGTGAGCTTCAATTTGATTTTATCCCTCTATTTATAAAGCAGAGATTAGGATAGATCCGTTGGAGACGACGATCCTTTGTCTCTCTCTTTTGGGTAGCTAACGGCTCTTTCAAAGTTTGGTTGCAGTGTCCTTTCCCTCCATTTCTGGAAAGTTGTTAACTTGCAGCTTTAACAGATATAGGACAGGTGGCTGCTTGTCATTGGTCGATGTTCAGGAAAGTAGGTGAGACAGAATAGACTTCAAGGAGATCTGAAGCTCAGTTCTCTCTTCCTCGTATTGACTCCGCTGATTTGACTTTAGAGAATCCTGACAGTCAGAAGACTGTCCAGCCGTTGTTGAGTCTGATCTCTATTCAATAGCATGCTCCTGCTGAGTCGGCTCTACTGAAGATCAACTCTGAGTTCAGTGAACTACTCTGCTTGAGTTCGGTTCACCGACTCCTTTCGATATCTTGCTCTGCTGAGTCCATTATCACTGAGTCTTCTACTTGCCCGAGGCGGGTAATCTGCGGCGTCTAAACCGGATGCGAGTGTCCACTCGATGCGAAACCTCGCGAGACAAACCAAAACAGGTTACAACTTAATGGTTCATCAACCAAGATAGGGTTTTAGGATCTTCAAATCTTCAGTATGTATTCAGTGCACAGGGCTACTGAGTTATGTCTCAACTGATTGTGAGAAGACTGAATCATCTCCCAACAAAGGTTATCCGAGATCGCCAGAAAAGGATGTTAAGCTTGTCACAAGTGTCCTACATTGACACTGTTATTGCTCGTTTTAGCTTGCAAAACCCAAGAGAGGTTCAGTACCTTTCAGACATGGCATTTTTCTATCCAAGAATCAGTGCCCTAAAACGCCTGAAGAGATAGAAAATATGAGGCTAGTACCATATGCTTCCGTTGTCGGTAGCCTTATGTATGCGATGCTTTGTACAAGAGCAGATATCTCATATGTTGTAGGCATGGTGTCAAGATATCAGTCTAACCCTGGAAAGGAACACTGGACTGCGGTCAAGCATATTCTCAAGTACCTTAAACGGACTAGAGATTATATGCTTGTTTACCTGTCAGACAGTCTAGTGTCTTTGGGTTATATAGAATCGGATTTCCAGGCTGACAGAGACGAGAAGAAGTCTACCTCGGATTATGTGTTTACCTTGGGAGGTGGAGCCATTTCATGGAGGAGTGAAAAGCAGAAATGCATTGCGGACTCAACCATGGAAGCAGAGTATGTGGCTGCTTCAGAAGCTTCGGAAGAGGCAGTTTGGCTCAAGAATTTCCTTCTGGATCTTGATATTGTTCAGAATTTGCCTAAGGCGATCACGATTTATTGTGATAATGCGGGTGCAGTGACAAATTCTAAGGAACCTAGATCTCACAAGGTGTCTAAACATATAGATAGGAAGTACCACATTATACGAGTATTCGTAAATCGAGGTAACGTGGTGATTGACAAAATTGGAACTGAAGTCAACCTAGCTAATCCTTTCACAAAGAGCTTATCACTCCCGGCTTACGAGAAGCATGTTCGTGGCTTAGGAGTGGTAGAGATGCCCCCCACTTAGGACTACAAAAACTTTTGTATAAGAGGGAGAAGATGTAGTGATAGATAGGATAGATAGCTGAGATATAGCTGAGCACTAGTTTGTACCTAGATAGCTGAGATATAGCTGAGTACTAGTTTGTACCTAGAACTGACACATTGTATACTAAAAGTTTACTTTAGTATAAGTGGGAGAATTGTTGGGATTCTGTATACAGGAAGCAAATTTTATGCTTGTATACAATGTGTTTTGTCCCTACCACTATTTTATTCTCCTATCAGATAAATAAATATATTTGCACATGTTATCCTTTATCTTGTACAAAATTTAGATTTGTGTAATGTATCGGGTATCACAGAAGACAACACAAATTGGTTGAACTGACAAGATATAAACAGTTATCACAGCTGAGATAACTTCAGGATAAATTGTTGGTTTAAGCTGCAGTTTAGATAAGAAGTGGCTTGTCTTAGCTGCTTGTCTTTGCTGGTACACTGAAGGTGGTGTATTGATGGATCACAGTGAGATGTGTTCTCCTAACTGACCTTAGTGGAGAACCAAGATCTCGGTGACTTAGCGGGTCTTAAGCTTGGTAAGACTTCAGCTGAGCGCATTTGGCTATCTATCACTTTGACCTACTATGGTGAACGTCATCGCGACCGGATCTACGTATCTTGGGTGTTAGTAGTTATTTGTGGTTCAGGCTGGTTGTCTGTATCTTGCAGTCGTATCCTAGTAAAATGGGTTGATAATATCCCCTGAGGAACTCAAAAGGATTAGCACACTAAACCCGGCTGGTTGATTAAGTTCAAGTATGTTAATAAGGTCGAGTGGTACTACTCAGGAATATAAGATGTTAATTAATTTAAGCTGTCAGTGAGCTTAATTAATTAACGAATATTTCTATCTTAAATACGGAGATCGATTAAGTCTAAAATACAAGCCCTTGCTCAATTTTGGATAAAGCGGTAAGTCAGCACGGATTCTCTAGTGGAATGAATCTGTGTTTATCAATTAATTTTGCTCTGGGTTGAGCATAGATAATTAATTAAGTTGAGGTCCAGCTTTATTTCTTATATTAGATCCCTGATCTGGCCCAATTAGTTGTCTAGTTATTTATTGTCTCTCAGAAATCATTATTAATGGATTAATGTATTTTTACATTATTTAATAATGTTATTTATCTGGAATTAATTGGTTGGGCCAATTAATTGATAAATATTAGTAGCCCAGTGGATTAATTAATTACATTATGGGCTAATTATCTGGAAGCCCATTAGAAATATAATTAAATTAATGAGCTACAAATATATTAATATTATATTGGCTTTTGAAGCCTATATATATTAGTATTCTGTTCAGAAACAGATCACACATATTCACAAATTCTGAGACGCCGAGCGTGACTTTGTGAGAGACAATAATCTTAAATTGTCTTCAGTTCTCTGACCACCCAGAGGAAGAAAAAGGTCGGGACACAAATCAGAAGATCTGACATTCGAGCAACAATCAAAGCTGCGACAACATACGAAGGAGGAAGGTATCGTTTCTAACCTTATATTTCCTTCACCTCCGTTGAAGACTCAGCACGATTCTTTATCTACTAAATTGGAGAAGAGCTCAATATGTTCAGAGTCACTAGCTGTCTATCCTCAATAGAAGATTATTATCAGCAGACTCAGATGAAGAAGTCAGTATGATCGATCAAGTTCTAGTGAACGCATGCAACTCGGTTGCAGATCCGACAAGGAAACAACTGCCCGACTATTATCATTTCGAATATCAGCAGAGTTTATTCAATACGAGGATCAGTGACAGTCAACTCAGATGAAGACTGATGTCGGACAAGTCTCACCTACCACAAACCTCAGGCAATGAGAAGCAACCAGAACCTTACCTGCTCTGAAGTTAAAGCTGCTCTCATGTACAGAAGTCAACCACTCTGCGGCGCTCGTTCGAAAATTTATGGTCTTTTTCCTTGGAAGTTAGTGACACATGGCATCGTCCTCTCCAACAGATACATGCCCGGGTGACGATTATAAATAGAGAAGAGTTTCCAAGCTCAATGCACGGGACATCAACGGGAATACAAGCTCATTGCATACAAACTCTCTAGCGCATTAAAGCCGATCCAGCGAAGAACTTGCTTAGTTGAATATCCGTAGTTCTTCTCTCTAGAGATTCTTTAGTTCCCTCTTCTCTATCTAAGCTCCATTGTTATATCCATAGCTTAGAACCTTCGAAGGAGTTTACTTTTCTGTGAATTGTTCTTATTGTAAGAACTCCTTCATTGTTGGAGAAAATCCTCTCCCCTTCAAACTTCGGTTAGATTTGTAAAGTTGCTAAGGACTATAACTTAGAAGGGTCTGTCCAGCGTACAGACTCCTTGCTGAGGCTTGGTCAGATTAATCAACAAGAACTCCTGTTCTGCAGGACCGTGGACGTAGGATCTTGCGTATCCGAACCACATGAAAAACTGCTTGTGTTATTTAATGTGTTATTCCATTGTGCTCAAACCGATTTACAAACTCATACTTTGCATAAAACTTATCTAAAAGGGCACCATCCAAAACAACTTTGGTTAGCAAAAACACATTTTCTAAAGAGATGAAGTCCTACGGGCCCTACACTTATCCGCACTGAAACTCTCTGACTAAACTCCCTATACTGACAGAAGTCAGTAGAACAGACACAGTAGTTGAGACATGTTGGTCCTGAGACGTGGTTCAGGTGTAGGGGAGGTGAATACACCTGAATGCAAATTTCTTTCTCAAATGCGAAATCAACTTTAACTGAGTTTGCTACTGAACTGAGTCAGATAGCCAAATATGCTTCAGATTGCGTGGGAAGAAAAACTTCTACTGAGTTCAGCTCCACTGACTTGAGTCAGTCAAACAGTCATTCAGTATAAGAGTGTGTGCGGAAGTGTAGGCCCTATAAAACATCTCGGTTATAAAACATCGGTTTTTATGCTGAGTTTGTGAAATACGGTTTGTATGCAGTATGGTCAGTTAAATAAAACAGTAAATCAGCACAACAGTTTTTAAAATGGTTCGGACACACTGGGTCCTACGTCCACTGTCCTGACCAAAGAAGGATACTTGTTATATTTATACTGAGCAAGTCTAAGTTGGTCTGTTCATTGGACAGACGCAAACCTTGAAATTTATACTGAGCAAGTTCTCAGTGATCTGTGCGAGGGACAGATTCTCTACTTATAGTGGTAGTGACTTTTGCAAGGGTTCAAACTTGAAGAGTTTGAGTCTTCTCCAACTAAGAGGAAGTTCTTACAAATAAGAACGGTTTCACAAGGATGTGAACTTCCTCGAGGTTTCTAAGCTAAAGATATTACAATGAGCTTGCTTAGATAAGAGAAGGAGAACAAATTAAAACTCTAAGTGATGAACTAAAGGTGTTCTTCAATGGACACTAGTTCTTCACTAGATTCAGCTTGAGATTGCTAAGAGTTTTTAGCGTAGATAGCTTGGGTTCCCGGTGTCGTCTCTTCATGGCGACTTCTCTTATTTACAGTCATCGATGTGAATAGATCCGTTGGAGGGAAGTCTAGACACGTGTCGATATGAAAAGGAAAATGGCTTCTTTAATTTGAACGTTGTCGGCAGTACTGCTTGTAGAGATTCTCCTCTTTTTCAGTTTCAGAGCAGCTTTTGTCAGAGTAGATGGTCGATGTCGGCTCCTTATTGGTCGATGTGGATTGGTAGTTGAGACTTGTCAAACATCAAGGTTGACTTTCTCTGAATCCTCGGACCTGGAACTAAAGTGTCTTTCCTACTGATGTTCTTTTGAGCTTTCAGTGCATGGGCACGAATTCCTGGGCAAATTCAGCTAGAGGTTGTTGTCCAACTGACTTCTTCGATCCTGAGTTCTTCAGCTGAGTGAGGTCTTCTACTGAATCATGCAGCTACTAAACTCTATCCTACTGAGTTCTAACAATTTAACTCGACTAGGCTATACAGATGCGAAGGTACAATATTCAGCTAGGGTTTTGGGATCTATCAAGGCGATCAGTTCTATAGATTCATCTACTGAATCCTTATCCCAACAATTTCCCCCTATTTGATGATGCCAAAACCTATTACATCTTCTATCACAGAAAAACATGCTAAGGTTAAGACTAATAGCTACTGATTAAGAATATCTATTACAAGGGAAAGCTTCCAGTTAACAAATACAACTGACTAAGGTAAAGAAAATGAGAGTTCAGAGCAGTCACAAGTAAAGAATATCATAGCAAAGTTATGATCATGAGGTTATGTATCAAAGCCAAGCTACGACAGTTAAGAATAGCTGAATGTATCAAAGCATATGGCTACAGTTAACATATTTATAGCATGCTGGTTCTACTGATATGTATCAGAATTTATCAGAACATAACAAGTAAGTTTAGCACATTCAAATGAAAACAAGCCTGATACAAATAATCAAAGTTCAGAATATACCATATAGTAGCTAATCATCAAATGTAAGTTCAACATTTCTCAGTTATCTTCCTAAGATGCAAGTTCCCCCTAAGAAACAATTTCCACAAGACTTCAAAAAATAAATATTAAAACTGAAGCTTCCAGCTCAGAAATTATCTCGATGATTTCGAAAGAAAATAATTCAGAAATATCTGAAGATGATACTCAAGTTAATAAACTTGAAAAAATTTCGATTGTTAAACCATATTATAAACGTTCTACACCAATTGATCTTCAAATTGAAGAAGAAAAGCAATCCCTATTTCTATTACTATATCATAAAAGAGTTCTTCCCCCTAAGGATAAGCAATATGTTAGAGAATAATAAGATAAACACAGTTAATCAGTATGAAATAATTCTAAGACAGATAAGCACATAAGTCACATAGGTCAGATAAGATAAGTTAGTAGCTGATCACTGAGGTGATCAGTCGTGCTGAAAAGTAAAATACAACCGTAAAGACAATGAGTGATTGTCAAGGCTAAAATGTGATATTGTCATATATGATTAAGAGATTACAGTACATAGACAATCTATCACTAGAAGCTAGACTAGAGAGAAAGGATCAGTTGGGCTTCTGCTTCTTGAACTGTTGCATCCTCTCCCGGAAATCAACTGACTTTTTCTGAGGGAGCTCAAGGCCATAGCTCTTATAGACACGCTTCCTCAAGGCCTTGATCTCAGCTAAGTCTTCTACTATATCATCTCTTAGACCTCTGTTGTAGATAGCATTCTCGATCTCTTCTTCTACCTCCTTTTTGCAAAGATTGCCTGATAGCGTCATAGGAGGAGGTAGAGTCTGAAAGGGAGGTGCCTTCAACGGTTGACCTATCTGGTCAAGCAGAGTCTGAATCTCAACTACGAGGGCTGGACTCATGGTGGTCATGAGTCTTTGAAATAATAATCTTGGTATGAGGTAGGATCTACATTCCCAATCTTCCACACATGAAATCTCTTGAGGAATTCCACCTTCATCTGCTCCCATTGCTGATTGAGCTTGAGAGGCACCCAGTCGCAAGTCCGTTTGTAAACGATACGCTTAACCTTACTCAGGGGTTCTCTGCTCCTGAAGAAGCAGGAGGAACGAGGGATGCTCCTATCCTTCACTGGTACCCTCTCCCTAGCTTCTTTCTCGGTCCTCAGCCTGAGGGCTTCTAGGTCAGCCACGCGAATTCTCTCGCGCGCCTCTCTGATCTGCCTAGCCTCAACTGTTCTGTCCAGAGCCCTATCGCAAGCGTCCCAAATTTCTTTCATTTCCTTCTCTTGCCCTTTGGAAGGGACGAAGGAAGGAACATGAGGTTGTTCTTCTGGCCTAGTAGGCGACTGAGATTTGGACTTGGAACCTGAAGCTCCGCCTTGCTGGTCAATTTTGGACTTCTGGTTCTGCTGAGCTCTAGCAGGTGCTGAACGAGCCGCTGCTGATCGAGACTGTTTGGAGGCAGTCGATCGCGTTCTTGCCGAAGCACGAGAACGGATCTGAACTCCTTTCTTCTTTGCAGCAGGCTTTTGTCTAGCCTCTTCTTCAGCTAGTTCTCGCACAAGTTGCTCATCGTAAGCAATCTGCTCTTCTCACGAGTTGAACTTTAGCTTCTTCTGAGCTTTGGGTGGGCTAGGTTCAGCATGCGCCTTGCCCTTACCCTTAATATATATCTCCGATGCTGGTGGTGGTGAGCCTTCAACAGGAAAATTCTCGAGATAGGTAGTCACCTCAGCCATCGCTTGCTCAGTTGCTCCTTCAGCTGCCGGCACTAAAGCCTTCTCAGCTGTTGAGCTTGGTCTGCCCTGCTGCTGATCTTCAGCTTTCAGAATAGATCTGAGATGAGCAGCTCTCGACCCTTCCTCCTTTTTGGCATCATCAAGGAGAGTGGCCAGGGCAATGACCTTCTTGGTCAGTTCAGCTACGGGATCCTTGACAGAGGACATTCCAGTAGCGATGTCCATTGCGACATCAGTGTAAAACTCCCACCTTCTGTCGTGCTCTTGATCAATAGCTTTCAAGTGAGCATCTTTTGACTTGTCAAATTTGGTGAGGTAGTCTTGCACCGCGGCAGATGCATTCTGCTCAATTATCGGCGAGAGGTATCTTCTTGAGTCGAGTCGCCTTGGATCTGGCTGTCAGTGTGAAGGCCTACCTCTCCTGCACTGCCTTCTGAGCGCGACATGTTACAGCCGCCACTTCTTGAGAAAAGGATTTGGCTAGCGACTGTAAGGTAGATTCGAACTGAGTGTTCAGGTCGGTTTTCTGTGCTGCTAGAGCCTTAGAGAGGATTCCATCTATATCAATAGCACTTGGCGCGCTGATCCTCTGCACTTCAGCTGTCAAACTGGTCAGCGACTTAGTCTGGGCCTCCGTGTACCTACACCACTTTAGGTTCACATCATCGGCAAGGTTCCTATTCTTGTGAGCCTATTGCTTTATGACCTTGTTGATGGACTCGGTAGAAATGTCTTTGATCTCAGCTAATTGATATCGACGCTTCAGGTGTTGAGTGAAAGATGGAGTCCGAACGATCGGGCCTGATATAGACAGCTGTTGTGGCTGATCATTCTTGGGTGTGTTGCCTTCAGCAGATCCACCCATATCTGCTTCCTTAGGCGGTTGTGACAGATCGTCACAAGGAGGTGATGGAGGGGGGAGACGGGGGGAGGCGAGTAGAAGATGGCTCAGCTCCTTTAGTCCGATTGTGCAACAGCGTCAACATCGAGATCCTCCAATGAAGAAATGTGAGCTGGCTCCTCATAGCCAATTTCCTCCTTGAGTATTTGCTCCTCCTCGAATAGAGTGGATAGGGACCTGACCCTGATGGTCTCCTCCAGCAGGTCCCATTCCAAGAAGCGAATCCGCAACTGAGTCCTTGCGCGGATCGCAATATCCACCAGATCAGGATGCGACCTGATCTATGGAATCTCTTCAGCTACCTCGTCTGTGGCCTTCAGACGGGCGATAAGTACTGAGAGAGGTACAAAGGAAACCTCAGTTGTTTGGTTGTCAGCCTGAATACCCGGCTGAGTTTCCTCGCTGAAGAGCGTCTGAGTCCTCTACAGACATAGGAGAGGAGGGTGGCACATCAGAGACAGGATTTTTCAGAGTCTTCAGCATCTTCGCGTGAATGGGAGCCAGGGACTGAGCAATCTCCAAAGGACGCTTAGCAGGAGGTCCCTTCCCAATCGATTTCTTAGCCGATGCGGCCGTTGTGAACTTCATCAGCTTTACATCAAAATAAAAGGCGCGAATGAGACATTCTTGGGGAGCTCATCTTCAATCAGAATTGAGACCTTGGTCCCATAGAGCAATTTCCCCTTCTAGATCAATTGCATTCCTTCTTCAGCATCAACAAATTTATGCGACTGAGCTTTGAACTCAGCCTAAAACAATACATTCCAGTTGACCTTGGTTGCGTCCACTATAACCATCATCATTTGGACACGAATCCTGCTGAGTTGGTCGTACGAGCCTACTGAAATCGTAAGTATGTGGTTGACCACATACGCCAACCCACGGTATTCAGGAAGCAGCTGGTTCTTTGGGAACGCTGCCTTGAATACGCAGTCTGATAAGCTGCTGAATCGGTAGAGATACTGATCGATCTCCGATTCCTTATAATGAGCGACTGAAGATCCTTCGTCGACCAGGCCAAAACTGTCATGAAGGCTCTTCGATATATCCATCTGAGAAGCACTATCCTCCCAGTGATTGGCGGGGGCTTCTCTCTTCACAGTGATTGTCGAGAGTCATTGGAATCGTCGTCTTGGCAGAAGTTGAGAAAGAACTCCGCAACCTAACGAGGGAGGAGATGGCGCGGAGCGCATGAGAGGATCGGAAGCAGACCTGACCTCTCCAAGGCATAAAAAATGGGCGCCATGCAATCTACCCCACACATTCTGACAGACAGAACCGGTTCGAACTAAACTCGCTTCCCGGACAAAATATCTTCCATGTCAAGGGGAATAGCTACGTCTGTGATTGGTGCGAAAGCCATTATATATATCTGAGATCTGCAAAAACACGGATTAGTACTTCAAGAATAAACATAGTTAGTGACCGATTCAGTATAAGAATTGCTTACCGAAGAAGGAGTGCTAAAATGCAATAGAGGTCTAAGTGCAAGTATGTGAGTAAATGCAGAGCACGAATTCTTCTTTAATGGCGTAAAAAGTAAGGCAGTTTAGAGATGAGTGAATATATATACTCAGATTTGAATTTAAGGCGGTTTCAGCTGAGCGGCTGAGATTAATTAGGTTTAAAATAGTGAACGGCTCAGATTGAATGTTATAATAGGTTATGATTACTGTGCCACCTATAATCTCGCCTACTTATCTCAAACGCCTAACTGGTAAGGTAATAAGACATGTATTTAATGTGTTGCAGTCAGGTTTATGGAATGTCGTGTATTTAATTAAAACGACATAGTCAGTGCAATGCGATGAACATTAATGGCGGGAAATAAATGCTATGACTTGCTGAATCACCAAAAGCTGAATTTAATACTCTTAACCTGTGAGCTGAACATCGTAGTCAGCTGATACCACGTTTGATGAATACTGAGTATTCAGTTGTACTGAATATAGGTTCCCCGTTACTCAGTACTTCTCCGGATCATCTACTGAATCGTATCATTGGGATCCAAAAGACATAGTCCAACTGAGAGATCAATGAATCTGGTCTCAGCTAGAGGTTTGGTTAGGATATCAGCTCTTTGCTTATCAGTGTGGATCTTCTCCATTCTGATATCCTTTTTCTTGACATGATCTCTGATGAAGTGATGACGAATGTCCACGTGCTTACATATTATATGTAGAACTGGATTCCGAGTGATTGCAATAGCACTGGTACTGTCGTAGTAGATCAGCACTTCATCTTGATGAATGTCGTAGTCTCTCAGTTGTTCTCGAAGCCACAGTATATGTGCTCAACAGCTTCCGGCAGCCATATATGCAGCACTAAGTGTTGTTTCTTTGAGAACCACGATATGAGCATGCTACCAAGGAACCACGATATAGCCTCAATTTTACAGATGAAGATAAATGATAACAAAGTTGTAAGGAGGAAGATGTTGATGCTCGAATTGGCCATTTTGTTGACTATGCCTGTATTTTGAAGATCAATTTTCACCAATATATAATTCTTAAAGCGCGATATTTGTTAGGTTGAATTTGAAACATCTGAAAAGATTGAAGGAATTGTGAAATTTTGAGTAAATTATAATAAATGCGTAGAATCAATAATTAGGTTGTAACTTAGTCAAGATTTGAGTATTCCTAATTAGGTTGTAACTTAGTCAAGATTTGAGTATTCCTTATCGAATTTACTAATTGAATCCTAAAAATTTCATTTAGTTTTATAATGATAAGGATCCCGCACTTTCTTTATATTCCGATCCTACTAATTTCTCAAGTATTTGTCAGTGTTCCTTGCTCCTTCTCCTTTTAACAATATGAAAAAGTTTACGAGGAAATGAAAATTTAGAAGTTTCTTAAGAATTTTCCAACCGCATACGCTAATTTATTGACTAGTAAACCATATTTAAAATCACATAAGTTGTGGTATATCTAAGTTCTAGCCAAACATTCGATAAATGAAAGATATATTTTTTTCGTACTCATTAATATGCCCCACTCCCCCACTGAAAATTTTGCATACGTTCCTGGCTATCAAAGGTGTACATTTGGTAAATTCCACATTCTTGTGAGAAATCCTAAAAACCACATGGAAGAGTAGTCATACTGGACTAACCATATGAGAAAGACTTAGTCTAGATTAACATTTTTCAATTTTTTTAATGTGTCTGTGTGTTGAGGGTGTGCTTAGAGTGTGCAGAGGGTCCACTCAAAGCTGGGTGAAGTTGACTTCTGAGACTTTGTCGGTTCAGGAGTCCTGATCTTCTGAGTTGGTGGATTGCTGACCTTAGCCTTCCGAACGGGCTTTTTTTCTTCTTCTAACTATTAGAACCTCTTCTAACAATAGGATCATAGTAATATGACCCATACTGAGCTGGATGTGTCAACTGTGGCAGTCCATACTGATCAGCCCACTTTACTCTGTTGGTTCCCCCTAGACAGTGCTGGGGTGATTTTGAGCTGAACTTTGGGTCAGACTTCTGATAGCTAGGATGAGGTGCTTTCATCTTCTGTTTGTTCTTTGCTGAGGGGTTTAGTGATTCAGTGTCGGTCATCTCCCCTTGAACAAACCTATCAGTTAGGCGATTCTCTGAGCTTGTGGAAGCAGATGTAGAGGCTCCGTGGCTGAACCCGAGTCCTTCCATGCAGTGTTTAGGCTTGTTGTTATCTAGCAATGCCTCAAGCTTTTTCTCAGCTCCCATGTAACGCTCTGTCATCAGGTTTCTCCAGACATCATCACTCCTTTTCAGAGTTTCGTTCTCGGTCTGAAGTCCTGAGAACTTCTGCTTCAGCAGACTCAGTTCAGTATCTTTCTAAGTTGAGTCTTTGGTCAGTACTGAGATCAGATCTTCTTATTGCTGAGACTTGGCCACCAGGGAGTTAATCTCTTCCCTGAGTCTCATAACAAGTCCTTCTGACTCAGTAGCAACCTGACTCTCCTGAGAAAGTCTTTGATTTTCCACTTTAAGGGCATCCAACTCCTGAGGAGTCTTGCTGAGCTGCAGACTTATCTGAATCTGCTCGTCGAGTAGTTCTTCGTAGGCAATCGCGACATCCAGATTCTCATCTACACTTGAAATAGTGTCTTGTGTGCAGTGTGAAGAAGAGTTAAATGGTTTGTGAGAGTTTACCTCATCCGCTTCTCCTGCCATCAGACATTTTTTAGTATCTTCTTCAAGCTCTTAGGCCAAGAAGGCAACTTCATCATCTGATGAATCCATGAAGGAGTCGACTTCTTCTGAGTCGTCTGAGAGTTCACCGGCAATATAGGCTTGTCGCTTCTTGATGAACTTCTCCCTTCGAGCTTTTCTTGCAGCTCTTTCAGCTGTACTGAGCTCAGGACATTCGTACTAATAGTGTCCTGGCTTCTTGCAGTTGTAGCAAGAGGTAACTCTGCCTTCTCTACTCTCACTGTCTTTAGACTGTGCAGAATCCTCATGTTTCCTGCATTCGGAAGTTTGTGGTTCAGGAATGCGTTTAGGTGAGTAGTCGGACTTACTTTTAGAGTCTCTGACGACTCTAGACAGTTTCTTGCTCCGCTCCTTCTCCTTCTGATACATGATTGCAAGTAGTTCATATCATTTAGCGAAGCTTCCTTCTTTTAAGTCACTTGCTGAAGGCTCAGCTTTGCTAGACGTTGGAGACGTTGTACTGACTGATGTTTTAAAGGCATGATCAATTTGGGTGTCCACTTCAGCTCCTTGCTTTCTCTGCGGCCGACTAAACTCGAACTCCTCAGCTTTTAATTCTAAAAATATATGATCAGGAGAAACAGTATCAAGATCAGAATATCTAAGCAATGTAGCGAATGGAGTCCAATGTCCGTATGGCAGTACTCTCAAAATATTGAGATTCATCTCTCAGTTGGAGAATGTCTTTCCCAGCCCATTAATTGTGTTCATCAGATCCGTAAATCTGACATTGAGATCTTCAATCGTGTCGTCGGGCATTAGTGATAGTCTCTCCGGCTTCTGCAGTTCCAGCGCTAACTTGTTAGCTTTGATCTTTTGAGTCCTCCGACTCATTAGCGCTAGAGCATCCCAGAGTTCCTTTGCTGACTTACAGTCCTGAACTCTGCCGAGATACGAGTCGTTCAGTGTGGTTAAAATGGTGTTTCTGGCTAGACGGTAAAGGTTGTGAAGTTTCTTCTCTTCTGGAGTGAAGAGGCTTTTGTCCTTTGGAACCTTCTTCCCAGTCACCGCTCCTCCTCCTTGAGCTAGTTCCTGAAAGTCAACACTATCGAACATAGGTACAATAGGTCCGTCTTCCAAGACCTCTGTCATGCTATGGTGGAGAGAAGTCAAATGTGCTTCCATTCTGACTCGCCATACCCCGTAGTTCTATACTGAGAACATGGGTACCATCCTAATTCCTGACATATCAGACATGTTAGGTAATAATATGAATGAAGAATGATATGCTGTGAAAACGTTTTCAGGATCCGTTCGAATAGACTAGTTTCAGATTACAAGAGTCTTAAAGAACTCCTGCTCTGATACCAATTGTTGGTCCCGAGACAAACGTTCAGGTGTGGAAGGGGGGGAGGGTGAATACACTTGAAAACTTTTACTCAAACTTGAACGCGAACAGTCCGATTTCGAAGATCGTCTGCTGAATAAATTCAGTAGACCAGGCAAGCAGTTCTGGATCACGTGGACAGAGTGACTGACTATGATGTGGCCTGCTAGCTGTCTAAGGTCAAAATTCAGTACCATTCAGTAAGAGTTCAGTACCGTGCGGAATAGTGTAGGCCCAATTTAGTTGAGTTGAAAACATTATTAAAGAAAACCATTTCAGTAGATTAGTGCTCTCAGTTAAGCTTTTTACTGAAACTCTGTTGAATGATTTTGTAAATGGTTTTTCAGAATGAACAGTATATCAATGCAACAGTAAAAGACACAGCGATTTTGAAAGTGGTTCGGATATCCAAAATCCTACGTCTACTGTCCTGAAAAGATTAGGAGTTTATTTTACTATACTGAGTTAGACTCAGTTGGTTTGTACACTTGAAAAACACGGCCTTGAAGATTATACTGAGCAAGTCCCAGTTTACAAGATTCAAACAAAGATGTTTGAAGGATTCTCCAACAGTGAAGGAGTTCTTTACAGTAAGAACAGTTCAAGATATGAACTCCTTAGGTTCTAAGATATAGATATTTCAGTGGAGCTTAGGTTAGAGGGAATGGGAACAAGAAAGGGCTTCTAGAGTGAAGAACAATGAGGAATAATCTCTCTGGGTTCATGTTCTATCACTTGGATGCTAGAGGCTTTAATTCTATGAAGCTTGGTTCCCTAGAGCAGTGTAAGTGCCTTTCGCGTTGAGTGTATTCTCTGAATTTCTTGCAGAAAGCTTGTATTCTTGTTCGTTCAATGCTCGTATGGTTTGTATATTCTTCGATTTGATTTTCCCTCTATTTATAGAGGTAAGCTATGGATAGATCCGTTGGAGACGAACTGTCTACGTGTCACTCTCTTTGGGTAGCTAACGGCTCTTTTAAAATCGTGCAGAGTCTACCCTCTTTTCAGGAAAGTGGTTGACTTGCAGCTTTTTACCAGTATTTTGATAGCTAGCTGCTTGTCATTGGTCGAGGTATAGAAAGTGATTGAGACATTCAAACTTCAAGGTAGATACAGAAGCTGACGTCTCTGATGTGCACATCCTCGGACAACTCTACTGATTTAACTTTGAAAACCATTGACACTTAAGGAAACTGTAAGGTCATTGCTGATTCTGACCGGGGGTTCAGTAGTATCCTCCTGTTGAGTTCAACTCTACAGAAGGTCGACTCTGAGTTCAGTAAACTACTCCGGCTGAGTCCAGTTCTACTGACTCGTTCAGTATGCTGCTCCTGCTGAGTCCAGCACTACTGAATATGAACACCTCTTAGTATGCTTCTCCTGCTGAGTCGAGCACAACTGAGTCTTCACTCCATGGTAATGAGGCGAATAGTCTACTGAGGTTCAGTAGACAGAGCTTTTGAGCCTGGACCATACTGAAGGCAAGTCTACTGAGTCTAAAACTCTTAGAGACCAGGGCGTTACAAATAAGAAGGAATGGTTCACCAATCAAATTAAGGTTTTGGGATCAGCCAAATCTTCTAAACAATCTACAGTTGAATCATCTCCCAACAATACTTATAGCATCAATTTTACAAATGAAGATAAATGATAACAAAGTTGTGAGGAGGAAGGTGTTGATGCTCGAATAGGCCATTTTGTTGACTATACCTGCATTTTGAAGATCAATTTTAAGCAATATATAATACTGAAAGTGCGAGATTTGTTAGGTTGAATTTGAAACAACTGAAAAGATTGAAGGTATTGTGAAATTTTGAGTAAATATAATAAATGCGTAGAATCAACTCATTCTCAAACGTGAATCATTTTGGATTTTTCTTTATTGCGTAATCATTTATTTTTCACAAAACTACATAATTAATAAAATATATTAGAATTTGTAAGATAAATACAAAATTTAACTTATTGCATAACTCATTATAATTTAAATATTCTACTTGTTATACATCATTTGAATTTTGAATTATTTAATCAGTTGTACTGTTTAATGAATTTTCTTAAATCAAAATCATATTATGTTAGTCGAATAAGCATATAAATTAGATCATTGTTATGAAATTTGAAATTGTTGTATTGACTTTATAAAATTTTAAGGCTAAAAATATATACTTCGTGTCTCTTGAGGATACTTGTAGCTTCAATTTTGCAGATGAAAATAAATGATAACAAAGTTGTAAGGAGGAAGATGTTGATTCTCGAATAGGCCATTTTGTTGACTATGCCTGCATTTTGAAGATCAATTTTCACCAATATAAAATACTGAAAGCGTCAGATAGTAATAAATGCCTGCATGTTGAATTTGAAACATCTGAAAAGATAGAACGATTGTGGAAATTTTGAGTAAATTATAATTAATGCGTAGAATCAATAATTAGGTTGTAACTTAGTCAAGATTTGAGTATTCCAAATTAGGTTGTAACTTAGTCAAGATTTGAGTATTCCTTATCGAATTTACTAATTGAATCCTAAAAATTTCCTTTAGTTTTATAATGAAAAGGATGCCGCACTTTCTTTATATTTCAATCCTACTAATTTCTCAAGTATCTGTCAGTGTTACTTGTTGCTTCTCCTTTTAACAATATGAAAAAGTTTACGAGGAAATGAATATTTAGAAGTGTTTTAAGAATTTACCAACCGCATATGCTAATTTATTGACTAGTAAACCATATTTCAAATCACATAAGTTGTGGTATATCTAAGTTCTAAAAGATATATTTATTCGTACTCATTAATATGCCCCCCCCAGCCCCAACGAAAATCTTGCATACGTTCTGGCTATCAAAGGTGTACTTTTGGTAAATTCCACATTCTTGTGAGAAATCCTAAAAACCACATGGAAGAGTAGGTGTACTGGACTACCCATATGAGAAAGACTTAGTCTATATTAACATTTTTCAATTTTTTTTAATGTGTCTGTGTGTTGAGGGTGTGCAGCCGAAAGTTAATTTTCTATAACATTAATTGCTGTCAGATTTTTTCTATAACATGTGTCTATGTACTGAGGGCAGTGCCTATGATGTGCCGAGGGGGGACACGGGGCATATACACTGCATTTATGGAATCAAATTGAGTCACTTAAATTGATTGTAAAAGAAGATCACCTTCGGGCGAAACAGAAGATTACGATAGTGTTTCTAATGGGAATGAAAACTTGTTGTCGAGAGTTTTGTGAAGTACAATCAAACTTCGCACAATATTTTATAATGAACCCCACATGCACAAACGTGAATCATTTTGGATTTTTCTTTATTGCGTAATCATTTATTTTGCACAAAACTACATAAGTAATAAAATATATTAGAATTTGTAAGATAAATAAAAAAATTAAACCAATTGCATAACTCATTTTAATTTACATATTCAACTTGTTATACATCATTTGAATTTTGAATTATTTAATCAGTTGTACTGTTTAATGAATTTTCTTAAATCAAATCATATTATGTTAATCGAATAAGCATATAAATTAGATCATTTTTATGAAATTTGAAATTGTTGTATTGACTTTATAAATCGTGAACAATTCTATCTTTTCTTTAATGAATATGTGTATGTTTGACTAATGCAAATTGTGGATAACAATGATGCATATGTTAAAATTCGCATTTGCATGAGTATTTCATATATTATTATACATTATTTTATTTTTTGAAATAACCTATGATAATATAATTATAATCTTGCGCGAGTTACATTTTAGTTATTGTGTGTTTCAAATTTTAAGTTCTTATTTCCATGCATATGATGCGTATGGATACTTTTATATGTGAAGTTGCAACATGAGAAACTGGAATTGTACGACGAAAAACGAAGCAACTGAAGATGTTGTGGGTCTAATATTGTGCGGCTATAATGTTTGATGCATATTTGTTGGATATGAGTCAGTAGATTGATACTCAGCTGTTCTAGGGTTAAAAGAAATTGGGGGAAATCATAGTAGTACTATGGAATTGAATATCCCAAAACCGAGCTGATATCAGTAGATTAGTGTGTCGATAGGATTAGCTGATGTATAGGTTAGACTTGATGTTATGTTTATTGTTTTTGTCTAAGTCCTGTACGGGGTAGTTGTTGAGCGATCTTCTTGAAGATACTTTTCGAGAACCCCATGTCATCGGTGTAATCGCTTGCGTTCTTCGTCGAAGCCGAATGCTAAACTTCAGTGGAGACAGCGCATCGGCTTACCCGATCTCGGTAGAAGATATTATCGGTGATGGTCATCGGCGGAAGAACCTATGCAAGCACAATACCTTCGCAGATCGACCAACCGACTATCGAAGCTCACTTCATCGGTCAGACGACTCGACCGAAGAAGACAGAGACGTATTCGGCCCATCGTACCCGACGAAAGCGACCCCGCACCTTCGAAGTCTTTTCGAATAGTTCGGCAGAAGACATACGAGGTTGTTTGAACGGTCAACTCGACACTCTCACCAACTACAAACCTCGACCAATCGAAGCCGACAACGCTTACCTACTCTACGGTAAAGTCTTGCTCTCCCGAACAGTGCATTAAGCGCCCTTTGCAGGCTAGCTCGAATTTATGGCCGTTTTCTTTGGAGGCTTGTGACACGTGGCATCGTCGTCTCCAACGGACATATGCCACAACTCACGGCTATAAATAGAGAAGGATTTGAAGATTTCGAAAAACGAGAGAGGAATATACGCGAAATCAAGGGAAAGCATTCAAGCTCACAACGCTCTAGAACCTTCAAGCTTATCCGAGAGACGAACTAGTTTTCATAGAACACTTCTTGTAGTTCATCTCTCTAGAGCTCTTTGTTCCCTTTCTTCTCTAAACTAAGCTCATTGCTAGATTCATAGCTTAGATTCGAAGGAGTTCACATTTAGTGAATCGTTCTTGTTGTAAGAACTCCTTCTCAGTTGGAGAATATTCCCTCCCTTCTAAACTTAGGTTTGGATTGTAAAAGTCGCTAAGGACTATAACTTAGAAGGATGCGTCCTGCGTACGGTTTCCTTCTTTGAGACTTACTCGAGATTAATCAACAAGTTTCTCCTGCTGAGTTCAGGACCGTGGACGTAGGATCTGTTATCCGAACCACGTTAAAAATCGCTTGTGTTATTTACTGTTTTATCGCATTGCATTTCACCCAGTTTTAAATCATCAGCTTGCATAAAACGTATCTTAAAAAGCGCACAGCCAAAAGACTTTACATTGCGAAAACACGTTTTCAAAAGAGACGACTCCGGGCCTAACACTTATCCGCACTATAGTCTCCGACTGAGTTTCGTAATACTGACGTCAGTCAGTAGAAGAGCTCAGAAGCTGACTCACTTTGACCCCAGTGATCGAAGGCTTATTTGGCACTGTTCATCAGTTGCAAACATCAGCTTCAGCTGACCTTCACTGAGAAAAAGAAACAGAGCTCAGGTGTATTCACCCCCCCTCTACACCTGACTTTTCGTCTCCGGACCAACAATTGGTATCAGAGCGCACGGTGTTCAACTGATCGCCGGTTCTGTAATACTGGTCCTCTCGAACTGATCCCGAAAACGTTTTCTCTGCACAAGCATCTCTTCATCTCATCCCTATACTCGTTGCAACATGTCTGATATGTCAGGTATTCGGATGGTGCCGATGTTCTCCGTTGAAAATTATACGGCTTGGCGCGTGCGTATGGAGGCACATCTTACGTCACTCCACGACAGCATGGCGGATGTTCTTGAAACAGGACCCATAACCCCCATGATCGAGAGCGTCGTATTTGCTGCTGGAGAAGGCATAGGAGCACAGACAGGTGCAAAGATTCCCAAAGACAAATCTGCCTTCACACCTGAAGAGAAAAAGCTGCACAATCTAGACCGAGTGGCACGAAACGCTATACTGACTACGCTCAGTGACTCACACCTCGGCAGAGTGCAAGATTGAAAACAGCAAAAGAGCTATGGGATGCTCTGGCTGTACTGAGCCAGGGAACCCCTCAGATTAAGGAGAACAAGCTCGAACTAGAGCTTCAGAAGTTCGACGCCCTTACTATGGAGCCAAATGAGACGATTGACGAGCTCAGTGTTAGATTCACAAACCAAGTCAACGTCATCAATGGGCTGGGGAGGATGTTCACCAATAAAGAGATGAACACCAAGATCTTAAGAGCGTTACCTCGACAGAAGTGGCTTCCATTTGCTACTTATCTAAGACGTTCTGATCTAAATTCTCTAACTCCTGATGTTATCTTTTCAGAACTAAAAATGGAGGAATTTGAGCATAGCCTACCCCAGAGATGCTCCAGTGCTCCAGCTGACACCCACATTGATCATGCCTTCAAGGCAACTGTCAGCAAAACTGGAAACAAAAATACTTCATCGAGCAAGGCGTGCGTGGTGAAACAAAGTCACCTGAAATATCTGCTGCTGATCCGCTCGCACTGATGGCTCTCAAATACCAAAGAGAAAAGGAGAGAGTCAGGAAGCTAAAGAAGTATCACAGAGATTCACCCTCAGGTAAGAAAGATTATCAAAAAAGGGAAGAATCTAATTCTACACCCGAATGCGGGAAAACGAGCATGAAGGCTGCTAGTCCTTCAAAGGACTCGGTCGGAAAAAGCGAGAGAAGCAAAGTCTCTACATGCTATAACTGCAAAAAGGAGGGACATTATCAGTACGACTGTCCCGAACTCTCAGCTGCTCAAAGAGCAGAACGGCAGACCAGAAGAGAAAAATTCGCCAAACGAAGGCAGGCCTACATAGCCGGAGAGATATCCGACAACTCAATTGAAGAGGATACCTTCATGTATTCCTCTGAAGACGAAGCCGCATTCGTCGCAGTTGAGGAAACAAATACAAGTCCTGAAGAGTCAGCCGAATCTTGCTTGATGGCGGGGAGAAGAGACCGAGGTAAACTCTAAACCTAAAACAACCTCTTCTTCGGATAGCACACACGACACATGTTTCGTCACGAGATGATCCTCTAGACGTTGTGCAAGCGTATGATGAACTACTAGAGGAGCAGATTCGGTGAGCGAGAGAGTTCAGGCAGAACGATTCCAGGAACTTGAACGGTAAAGGCTGAAAATCAGAGACTTTCTTCTGATTGTCAGGTCTCTACTGAGTCAGTGGATCTAGTGGCGAGACTCAAGGAAGAGATTAAATCTCTTATGACTAAGTCTCAGCTTCAAGAGACTCAGATCTCAGTTCTGACCAAGGACAATTCGAGAAAGAGAGCCGAAATAGCTCAACTCCGGTCGAAGCTCTCGGACGTACGGAAGGATTATGATTCACTCGGAAGAAGAAACGAAGTCCGGAGAGGACCGATGACTCGAACAAGTACCTTGGAGCTAAGGAGAAGTTGGAAAATATGCTCGAGCACAACGGCCAACTGCGTGAAGGAAGGCCTTGGCTACAAACATGAAGCTTCCACTTCCAAGAGCTCGGACTTACCGGCCCGATAGGTTCGTCGGAGGGAAAGTACAAGCTCTTTGTCACTCCACCTCGGGCGAAGAACAAACGAGAAAATTATTGCACCTCGGTCGAGCAACCGGAAGAAGCGGTGACCAATGGTTCCGGCCCCGGGACACCACGATCAAACTCGGGGGGAACCAAGAAGGTCGGATGGGCGAAGCGATATAGAGAACCCTTTGTATGAGCATCCGGCTCAGTACGGTTCATACTACTATGAGCCCAGGGTCAGGAGAAGCGCTAAGACTCAGAAGAAGAAAGCTCCTGAACCCAAAGTCAACAAGAAGTCAGTATCTCCAAGTCCTAAAGAGAGAGAAGCTGACAAGGTTCAGAAGAAGAAGTCTCAGACTTCTAAGGTTCCTAGGCAGATCTGGGTTCCGAAATCACCCACTAACCTGTAAGGACCCAACTGAACCAAAGGGTACCTAAAAATGTTTCTGTTTTGCAGCTGCATAAGGACCCTTGGATAGTGGACAGCGGCTGCTCGAGACACATGACACATCAGAAGAGCCTGCTGACCAACTACGTACAAGAAGATGGTCCCAGAATTGAGTTTGGTGACAACTCCAAAGGCTACACAAGGGGATATGGAACACTGAACATTGGGACTGCCTCAGTTCCAAGAGTAACATATGTTGAAGGACTTCAACATAATCTCCTTTCTGTCAGTCAATTCTGTGATAATCTTAACAGAGTTATCTTTGACGCTGGTTTCTGTGATGTTGTTGACAAATCTACAGGGAAAACAGTGTTGTCAGGCTCGCGGAAGAAGAACATCTATGTTGCAAAGCCGGAAAACCGCGAGAACACGAGGCTTGCTTGCTTGCACGAGACTAAATCAAGTGACAAGTCGAGTGGCTATGGCACAAGAGACTCGGCCCACCTGAACTTCAAGACTATGAACAAGCTCGCAAAGAACTCTAAAGTCAGAGGACTGCCAAGGAATCTTTTATCAAAGATAGAAATTGTGAAGCATGCCTGAAGGGAAAGCAGACAAAGAAGAGCAATCCACCTATTCCTTCACCTTCCACTGATGGAATCCTTCAGCTGCTCCACATGGATCTTTTCGGGCCAGTCTCTCCAGTGACTATAAGAGGCAAGAAGTATGCCCTAGTCGTCATAGACGACTACTCGAGATATACTTGGGTCATCTTCATCGCCAATAAGTCGATGTTCGGGACGAGAGCGCCTAATCTACGAAAAAGCTCGGTGTGGAAAAGGACATCAAGATACAGAGGATACGCTCAGACAGAGGAACAGAGTTTCTAAACTCAGTAGTTAAAGAGTACTGCGATGAAGAGGGAATTCAGCACGAGACATCAGCTGCACGCACCCCTCAGCAGAACGGACTTGCTGAACGAAAGAACAGAACACTCAAAGAAGTAGCAAGAACGCTCCTAGCAGACTCTGGACTACCCTCAAAGTTTTGGGCAGATGCTACTGACACAGCTTGCTACACTCGGAACCGCTCAACTCGCTTACAATGCAACACATGAAGACGCCTTACGAACTGTGGAAAGGGAGAATTCCTTCTATTTCTCATTTCCATATTTTTGGCTGTCCTTGCTTTATCCACAACAATGGGAAAGACCAGTTGAAAGTCTTTGACAGCAAATCTGATCAAGGAGTATTCTTAGGATACTCTCGGGTCAGCAAAGCATTCAGAGTCTTTAACTATTGGACTCTTTGCGTGGAGGAAAGCCCTCATGTTGTTTTTGATGAGTTTGTTACTGAGGACAGCAAAGATACTGAGCCAAACACTGAAGATGTCAGCAGCAAGCTACAGGATCTCGGATCGAATGATAAAGGCGAGAAGATCCAGCATTGTTGGGATGATGAGTCAGACGATGATGAAATTCAGACTCAGTCAACAAGCAATGTAGCTGACCTGGTTGATTCTCCAGAACAGAATCAACAACAGGTAACAACGGTCGATGAGGAAGCCCCCGTGGTAACTGAGACCTCTACTGAGAATATAAACTCAGGGGGAACGTTAAATGTTCCTGAGCTAAATGCCCTTGAACCTGGAAACTCAGTAGATCCTAATCTTCTTCTTGAATTGCTTCGATCCGCGAACAGTACTACGAAATGCCTAATACTCCCTACGGCGTGCGAAGTAGTATCAGAAGAAGAAGCCCGACTCAGACGCTCGTGGCTCGATGCTCATTCTTCAGATCTAATCATTGGAGATCCGTCAGCTACTATAAGGACAAGATCAAGATTAAGTCAAGGCGAAAGCTCACTTTACTCTTGTTTTTACGTCTACGGATGAACCTCAATCGATAGAGGATGCACTTAAAGATGCTGACTGGGTCATAGCCATGCAAGAAGAGCTAAACCAATTCGTGCGAAATGAAGTATGGGAGCTTGTTGACAGACCTAGACATCAGCACGTGATCGGAACAAAGTGGGTCTTCAAGAACAAGCGAGATGAAAACAACGTCATTGTCAGAAATAAAGCTCGACTAGTTGCAAAAGGTTACAGTCAAGCTGAAGCAATTGACTTTGATGAAACATTCGCTCTAGTCGCCAGATTGGAAGCCATTCGTCTTTTCCTAGCATATGCAACACATCAAGGTTTTAAGTATATCAGATGGATGTGAAGTCAGCTTTTCTGAACGGCGTACTGAAGGAAGAAGTCTATGTTGAACAACCACCGGCTTTCAGCGAGGGACATCGGTGTGTACGAGACTTAGGAAAGCTCAGTATGGGTTAAAACAAGCACCCGGGGCTTGGTATGATACCCTATCGGACTTTCTACTTCGAAAGGTTTTCGAAGGGGACGAGTAGATCGCACTCTATTCAAAGCATAAAGTCGGAAGATGACATTCTACTGGTGCAAATCTACATGGACGACATCATTTTCGTTTGCGAGAAACGAAGTCATATGTCGGCAGTTTGAGAAAATGATGAAGGAGAAATTCGAGATGTCTATGATGGGAGAGATGAATTATTTCCTTGGATTTCAAGTAAAGCAATCAGTGAAGGAATTTTCATCAATCGAGGCCAAATACACTCGAGATCTTCTCAAAAGATTCGGTGTGATTCCAAAGCAAGCCGGTCAAGATCCCCATGAACACAAACTTTAAAATCGATCTAGACAATGAGGGAGCTTACGTTAACTCTACCGATTATAGAGCTATTATTGGTTCTTTACTTTATTTAACTAACTAGCCGACCGACATAACTTATGCTTGTAGGTGTATCGCAAGATTTCGGGCGAATCCCAAGCGAAGTCATCTTGACTCGGCGAAGAAGATTCTGCGATATCTAAGAGGAACACCGATCTTTGGGTTATGGTATCCTGCCGATGATAATCTAACACTAACAAGTTATTCGATGCTGATTATGCGGGATGCGGGATAGATCGAAAATCAACTTCCGGAACATGTCGGTTCCTAGGCGGCAAGCAAGCGATATCGTGGTTTTCAAAGAAACGGCACTCGGTAGCTATGTCCACTACCGAAGCCGAGTACATGGCTGCGAGGAAGTTGTTGTGCCCGGATCCTTTGGCTTCGACAACAATTGAGAGATTATGGTATAACTCGGGATGAAGTGCCCATCTACCGTGACTCCACCGGTGCAATAGCTATAACTCGGAACCCGGTTCCGCATACGAGATGCAAGCACGTGGATATTCGACATCACTTCATCGGAGACCATGTCGAGAAGAAGGACATCGAGAATGGAGAAAATCCATACCGATAAGCAAAGGGCGCGACATGCGACCAAACCACTAGCCGAGAACGAGGTTCGGGAGAACTATCGGTTGAGCTAGGTCCGCTAGATCCCTCCGAGACAAGTCGGTAGAAGCCAACTACCGATAATGATATACTTAGCAACAATTGGTATCGGTATGGAATCAACACGACGAAGTCGAGAAAACTTAGTACGGTGACTCGGTTGGGAGATGCACACTTGTACACGGCAGGGGGAACATGGTCGTCGGCACAACCATCCTCCCGATAAATGATGGTAACCGGTGATAAGTTCAGTTCAAGAGGTTTGCGTAGTATCGTCACTTAAATTGTTCGAAGCATGCCGCATTTAATGCATCGGTCGCTTACATTCGGTTGTTAAGGAGCATTTATTTCTTACCATTTATTATGCTTAAGGTTTAAGGAAAGGTCGGCGGGACCCTTCGCCCGAGTAATTAATGCTCTCGTCGCGCATTTAATGCATGTCTTCTCACTTACCTTTATTACGTATATCTATAGTATTGGCGGCTAAGTAATCATACCCTCTATATCATTCAATCTTAGACGTCCATCGATTTTGAAAGATTAAATTTGAACCATAGGATTCAAACCGAAGATCAAATCAACTTATACAAAATCTTTTCAACTTCGATTACTCCTCACTTTTCGCCATTCTCATATCTTAGAGCTTTTTCTTAGCGATTCGGTTATCTTCCTAAATCCTCATCCAAACCGCATTCTTTGTATATTCATTCAAGCTCTATTTCACGGTAATGTATTAATATCTGGCGATAGTCACCGACTTACTCTATTTTCAAGTCCTAACAATTTGTTTTGCAGATTTCAATAGCGATAGTACGAGACTCACGAGAAGATGGTTGAGATCATGACCATCCGAGTTCGGTTTGAGCCGACGATGGCTCTCCCAGGCGAGTGGACCTTTCATATTTGGAGCCGGTGTTTGGCGCCCTTGAGAAGTCGGGGCGGCAACTCTTGTGTCGAGGCATCCCCGTTCTCATCTGCCGAGACAAGTTGTGGAGGCCTACTACAACTGGAAGTCGCTTGCCTCAGGAGGAGAAGAGGCTTCGTTTGTTTACAGTCGGGAAGTTGCCCCAAATACGTGGAGGGAGGCTACCCACTCCTTCAACATCTCAGAGGCTCTCGTTCAAGCATTTCAACTCCCCTCAGCTGGTATTTCTCCCATTGGTTATAAGGAAAGGGAGATAAATGATTACGTCCAAAAGTTCTGTGGTCGCAGCGACATAGTGTTCAAGACGGCGCTACAGAGGAATCTTTTACTACCTCAGTACAGGGGTTTAGCTTACGTTGTATCTCATATTCTGACGAGCTCAGCTGGATCCTATGATCAGCTTTCTAAGCCGAGGATACAACTGATGATGATTATAGACGATGGAGTAGAAGTGAACTGGGCCAACTACTATACTACTCAGCTGAAGGCCCAAGCCTAGAAGTTCACTACTTCGCCTACTGGAGAGAGGAAGCTAACCAGTACAGGCAAGCTCCTATTCGGCACCAAGATGTCGGTGCTGATAGAGAGTGTGGTACAGAAACGTTCAGCTTTTGCGGACTCAAAGTCTTTGATCTCAAGAGTATTAAATTTATGACAAAGGCTGGAACAGAGAAGTCAATTGGCAAGGGGCCACCTGAACCGAAGAGAGCTGCGTCTGCTCTGCCCCCATCTGTCCAAGTGCCAAAGAAGAGGAGGTTGGCTAAGACTCGACCTGCTGAGGTCACAGTGGCTCAGCCACTTACCATTATTGCTCCTCCTTCTACTCAAGAGGAGCAACTACTCGATTCAGATACTGGAATCGAGGGAGCGACGATCAAGGACAAGGTCCAAGTGATCAGCTCTGAGGAAATAGAGTTTGACGAGAGGGAACCGTCACCCGAACCTACTGCTGAGTGGACAACAACTGACACCACTCGACTGCGTGCTGCAGCTGAGATTCAGCAAGAGATACCAGAAATTGCTGAGCACGCAGATCTGGTTGAAATAGCAAAGAAGGACAAGAGCTCGAGATGCTCTTAAGGTTTTACTGCACTTGGGACATTCTTATTGACTTTGCCAAATCCCAGCGGTCACCGGATGAGCTTCGACGGAGGAGCAAGAGCTCCAAGCTAAGATTGGATTCGGAGAGCCGGTGATGTGGCGTCCTTCGAAGATTTGAGAGCCGCAATGCTCTATTTAGCGAGCTTGAGAGCTCCGACCGAAACAGACTCCGCCCCCATCTCCACCTTCGATAAAGGTGATAATGATGATCAAGATGAGGAGATGGATGGAAAACCCAAGGAAGCGGACCCGGGGAGAATCTGCGGAGGGACAAACTCCCCAAGAGAAGAGCCCAACACCACCCATAGTCACATCGGGTGAGGCTACAACCGCTCCGAAGTACAAGAGGGGAGCGATTGATCTCGTTCTCCGAGCGAGAGGCTCGGAACCAGCTCTTATCAGATACAACCCATCGGTTCCGTATCCTCACGTTCTGTCAACAGGGCTATCAAACGCCAAGGTGAGAAAAATCGACTCCTAGCCAAAGATGTTCATTTCAAATGGGAGAAGTACACCAAGGCTCAGAACGAAGCTCTAAGTAAGTTGGCCGCCGACATCTCAACTCCTAAAGAGGCTTCTCATCCAGATTTCAAGGAGATAGTTGAGCAGGCCCTAAGTGCTCAAAAGGCCGATTTAACAGCACAGAGTCAGCAGCTGCTTGCCGCTCAGCATAAAACTTTCTCGGAGCAGCTGACTCAGGCCATGAAAACAGTTCAAGGCTTCATAGATGAGAGAAACAAGATAGCAACCATTTCTCTTCAAACAGCCATCAAGCAACAGGCTGAGGCCTTAAAAGCCATTCAGAACGAAATAACAGAATCAAATGATCAAGCTCTGCTGAAACTCCGTCGAGAGTCGGCCGCTCGATTGAAGAAATCTAGAGCGATCGGGAGAAAGACCGGGAAAACTACCGCAACTTGGTCGTGATTTTGATAACACGAGTTACCTAGATCAAAGATTACGTGCTGCACAACTGGAGCGGGACGTAAAAGTTATCCGCACCTCCCTGGCAAATATTGCTGATGCCAAAAAGGGGGAAGATATTTTGAAAGATGAACCTGATACGGATACAGCTGACGTCCAGATCCTTGAGGGACAGACTCAGGAGGCAGGACCCTCCTCAGCAGCAGAGCCCTCAGCCGCAGAGATTCAGGGGGAACAGGCTCTGGAGGCAGGACCATCTACTCAGAAAGGTACATCTACTGAGGTCCTTCTCCTTGATTTCCCACTACAAGCCACCCCCATCTCCTCTTCAGCTGCGAACATAGACGAAATCGCTCAATTTCTTGAAGAGCCAGCTGAAGAAGAAGAGTCTCAACAGCTGCCGCAGAGGTCGGGGAAGGAAATCGCTACTGAATCCACTACTCCTTCCTCCCCGGTCAAGAAGTTTAAATCAAAAGCGGAGCAAGAGGCATTCGACCTCAGAATAGCCCAAGAGCTACAAGACAAGATGGACCAGGAGCGTCAGCTAGAGGAGGCAGCTGAAGCAGCGAAAAAACCTAAGGGCAAAGCTGTCAGGGGCAAAGGAAAGAGAAAGATCATTAATACAGTCGAAGAGCAAAAGAAGAAAGCCCAAGAAGATTTTGCTAAGGCTCTTCCGACTGAAATCAAAGCTACTGCTCAGAGTATTCCCATATCTACTCTTACACCTGAGTAGATAGCGTAAGAACAAGCGACACGGGAGGCGACGGCCGCAAGGACCGAGTCTCGGACGAGGAGACACTAGAGCGGCCGCTCTCCGTGAGAAGAAAAGGATGGCTGACCTGGCAAGAATGAAAAGCCTATCTGATAAGCCAGCGGCCGATCCGAGAAAATAGATACCCAGAGGATCGAGGAACAGGAGGACTACTATCAGAACTCCTCGTATGAAGCTGATTCCTGCACCTCATGTGGACAAATGGGTACCTGCTGATCTGAATGATCAATGGGAGACTCTCAAAGAAATGTTTGTTAAAAATCTGTATGTATGGGGCTTCTATCCGAAAGACATTCCGGCTGATCAACTGTTCGAAGAGTATTTTAATGAGAACTCGGAGAACGGTTGCTTCCTATCATGAAAGAACTGAACATTCCTGTGAAAGCACCTGCATTCAGAAGATATCCTCCTCCCATGACTGCTATAGGCATTATCATCACAAAGTCTATCGAAGAAGAAATCGAATCTGCAGCCTATCAGCATGAGTTACATCCGCATAGACCAGAAGATCAAGAGGAAATCTAAGTTTTGCGCAAAAGGATTTATAAATTTTACTGCCTGGACCCTCCAGCTGATCGCTCGGTGGATTTCAAGAAGAAGACTCAGAGCTTCAAACGACAGCAGTGATTTCTCCTCTTTGTTTTTGATAATTCTTTGTAATAGCATAGGAACCTGTACTTTGACGACCTATCTATAAGAGTTCCTATCGCTTGCTAGACAATCGCTCATTGTCTTTAAGCTTTTTAGTGTCATGTTTTCACGACTGATCACCAAGTGATCTGACACACACTCACATCAGTTTCTCCGATCTTGCCTTTCTCTCACCTGCTGAAGTTCATTTACTATTATCAGTTTTTCCTCAGATGCTTTAAGGGGGAAATTGTTGTCAGTAGGACAATATCTTTAATAGATGTTAGAGTATAGAGGTTTTGGCATCATCAATTAGGGGGAAATTGTTGGATATGAGTCAGTAGATTGATACTCAGCTGTTCTAGGGTTAAAAGAAATTGGGGGAAATCATAGTAGTACTATGGAATTGAAGATCCCAAAACCGAGCTGATATCAGTAGATTAGTGTGTCGATAGGATTAGCTGATGTATAGGTTAGACTTGATGTTATGTTTATTGTTTTTGTCTAAGTCCTGTACGGGGTAGTTGTTGAACTGATCTTCTGCTGAAGATACTTTTCAGAACCCCATGTCATTAGTGTAATCGCTTGCGTTCTTCGTCAGAAGCTGAATGCTAAACTCAGCTGGAGATAGCGCATCAGCTTACCCGATCTCAGTAGAAGACATTATCAACTGATGGTCATCAGCGGAAGAACCTATGCAAGCACAATACCTTCGCAGTCGACCAACTGACTATCAGAAGCTCACTTCATCAGTCAGACGACTCAGCCTGAAGTCTTTTCGAATAGTTCAGCAGAAGACATACGAGGTTGTTTGAACGGTCAACTCTGACACTCTCACCAACTACAAACCTCGACCAATCAGAAGCCGACAACGCTTACCTACTCTACAGTAAAGTGCTCTCATGAACAGTGCATTAACCGCCTCGCCGCAACTAGCTCGAATTTATGGCCGTTTTCTTTGGAGGCTTGTGACACGTGGCATCGTCGTCTCCAACGGACATATGCCACAACTCACAGCTATAAATAGAGAAGGATTTGAAGATTTCGAAAAACAGAGTGGAATATACGCGAAATCAAGGGAAAGCATTCAAGCTCACAACGCTCTAGAACCTTCAAGCTTATCCAGAGACGAACTAGTTTTCATAGAACACTTCTTGTAGTTCATCTCTCTGAGAGCTCTTTGATCCCTTTCTTCTCTAAACTAAGCTCATTGCTAGATTCATAGCTTAGATTCGAAGGAGTTCACATTTAGTGAATCGTTCTTGTTGTAAGAACTCCTTCTCAGTTGGAGAATATTCCCTCCCTTCTAAACTTAGGTTTGGATTGTAAAAGTCGCTAAGGACTATAACTTAGAAGGATCTGTCTTGCGTACAGTTTCCTTGCTGAGACTTGCTCAGATTAATCAACAAGTTTCTCCTGCTGAGTTCAGGACCGTGGACGTAGGATCTGTTATCCGAACCACGTTAAAAATCGCTTGTGTTATTTATTGTTTTATCGCATTGCATTTAACCCTGTTTTAAATCATCAGCTTGCATAAAACGTATCTTAAAAAGCGCATAGCCAAAAGACTTTACATTGCGAAAACACGTTTTCAAAAGAGACGACTCCGGGCCTAACACTTATCCGCACTACAGTCTCCAACTGAGTTTCGTAATACTGACGTCAGTCAGTAGAAGAGCTCAGAAGCTGACTCACTTTGACCCCAGTGATCGAAGGCTTATTTGGCATTGTTCATCAGTTGCAAACATCAGCTTCAGCTGACCTTCACTGAGAAAAAGAAACAGAGCTCAGGTGTATTCACCCCCCCCCCTCTACACCTGACTTTTCGTCTCCGGACCAACAATATTAAATTTGCAATTTGTTTCGTGAATTATAAAGTTTTGTACTCAGTTTATTTACAAGATTTTACATTGATTTATCTATACAATAAATAGTATAACACGATAAAATGTATCAACTTTAATATGCATATAAAAATTCGATAATATGCAACAACATGCAATTAAATATCCTTCACAGAAGCAACAATATAAAATATTAATTTTTGAAAAATTTGCGATCATAATGTAAATATTAGTTAATGTACAACTAGTGCCTACTGAATTGCACCTCCAGAATCTCTAACTAATTTGAAGCGATCTTATTAGATCTTTCATATAATATGAGGTTGACAGTGATATATGATTTTATCTTATTTGAAATTAATTGATCAAATCTTAAAAGATTAATTCTAATTAATGGTGGTGTATGTATAAATTGTAAATTAAATAATTTGATTTATGGTACATTTATTATTTAAAGAGAAAAATTAAATCGTACGTTATCCAAAATTCTTTTACTCCATAAATGCACGATGCTTTAGAAATCAAAAACTATAATTACACTAATGACCTTTTTAAGATTACATTAATTGTGTTTTTTTATGATAAGTAGGGAATGGAACATGTTGGTCCGGAGACGATAGTCAGGTGTAGAGGGGGGGTGAATACACCTAATCACAGTTTCTTTTTCTCAAACGCGAAGAACAGCTGAGCTGTAGGTTGCAACTAATGAACAGTGCCAAATAGTAACCTTCGATCGCGGGTCAGAAGTGTGCCAACTACTGAGCTCTCCTACTGACTTTTGTCAGTACTTGAAACTCAGTCGGAGAGGTACTGTGGATAAGAGTGTGGGGCCCGGAGATTCGTCTCAGTTTGAAAATATGATTTTCACAAATCAAGTAATTTTTTGCTAGTGCGCTTTGAGAATACGTTTTATGCAAAGATATGATTTTTAATCAGTTTGTATGCAATGCAATAAAACAGTAAATAACACAAGCAATTTTTAACGTGGTTCGGATACGCAATATCCTACGTCCACGGTCTTGCCGAACAGGAGTTCTTGTTGATTTATCTGAGCAAGTATCAGCAAGGAATCTGTGCACTGGACAGACCCTTCTAAGTTATAGTCCTTAGCGACTTTACAATTCAAACCAAAGTTTGAAAGGGAGGGGATAATCTCCAACTAGGAAGGAGTTCTTACAATAATAACAATTCACAGAAAGTGAACTCCTTCGATTTTCTAAGCTATAAATTTGGCAATGAGCTTAGCTAGAGAAGAGGGATCTAAAGAACTCTAGAGAGAAGAACTAATGATATTCTATTAGGCAAGTTCTTCGCTGGATTGATCTTGAATGCGCTAGAGTTGTTCGAAAGCTTGAGCGTTTTTCCCTTGATATCCCATGCGTGAAGCTCGGATTTCTTCTCTATTTATAGTTGTGAGCAGGCATATGTCCGTTGGAGAAGACGATGCCACGTGTCAAAATTCGAATTGTTGCAGCAGAGTTGTTTGACACTGTACATGAGAGCAGCTTTAGATGGTCAGAGCAGATAAAGTGTTGTTAGCTTCTCATTGGTCGAGGTTTGTGGTAGGTGAGATTGTGTCAGACATCGGAGTTGACTCTCTCTAATCCTCGTATGTCTACTGCTGACTTTCAAAATGACTTTAGCGGCTGAGTCGTTGTCTGTCGGATACAATAGACTTTAAGCAGTCTCTGTCTTCTTCATCTGAGTCGGCTGACAAGAGATATTCTCTTGAGTATGGTCAGCTGATGACTGCGAAGGTACTGAGCTTGCATAGAGTTCTTCTGCTGATGTCTGTCAGCTGATGAGATGTCTTCTACTGAGGCGAAGATCAGCTGATGACTTAAGAACGCAAGCAATTACACTGATGACGTGGGGTTCTGGAAAGTAACTTCATCAGAAGATCAATCCAACAATTTACCCCGTACAGGACTTAGACAAAAAGATAGATAATAAAAATAGTTTAGCCTATACATCATCTAGTCCTATCAAGACACTACACTACTGATATCAGCTGGATTTTGGGATCTTCAATTCTATTGTACTACTATGATTTCCCCCAATATTATTTTAACCACTAACAGCTGAATACCATCTACTGACTCATAACCCAACAATTTCTCCCTAATTGATAATGCCAAAACCTCTATAAAATATAAATAAAGAATACTAAACTACTGACCTAGATAGACGTCAGTAAACTGAATCAGTTAACTTCGATAAGTTCAGCAGTTGAGAGGGGCAACATCAGAGAAACGGTTATGTGTGAGTGTGTGTCAGATCACTTCAGTGATCAGTTGTGATAGCAAAAACACAATCAAAGCCGTAAGACAATGAGTGATTGTCTGGCAAGAAATAGGAACTGATACATATGTGAACATGAAGATTACAGGTTCCTATCTCTATTATAAAACAAAAGATACGAAGATCACGACTGACGTCTGAATCTCGGCATTCGGTTCTTGAAATCAGCAGACTTATCAGCTGGAGGATCCAGACCATAATACTTGTAAATCCTTGCTCTCAATGTCTGGATCTCCTCGAGATCAACAGGAAGGTCTTCGCTTAGATCGAAATGATATGCAGCTGCCTTGATCTCGTCTTCTATCTCCTTTGTGCAAAGAGTTCCACGAGTCGTCCTCGGAGGGGGAATGCGCCTGAAGGCTGGAGCTTGAAAAGGAATATTCTCTCTTTCCATTATCACCCGGAGCTGATCTCTAAGCTCGGCGTTGTATTGATGCATAAACTCATCAAATAGTTGATCAACTGGTAGCCCAGATGGATAGAAACCCCATTCATAGTAGCCCTTGATGAATTGTTCCTTGAGTTCCTCCCATTGTTCATTCAGCTCAGTGGGCACCCATTTGTCTACATGCATAATAATTTTCTTGATGTAAGGTGCTCTGGGCGCTCCTCTCCTGTAATATCTCGACGACCTCGGAATCTGCTTCCTCCAATCAACTAGAGGCTCTCTGGCTATCTTATCAGTTAGAGCAACAATCTTTTTCTCTCTGAGAGCCGCTGATCTAGCATCTCCTCTTCGGAGACTAAGTCCTTTCAGCGTGGCCTCCCAGGTGGCTCTGTCCTCGGCCTCTTGCTCAAGTGTAAGTGTAGGAGTATAATAACTCTGAGCTAAGGGCTGGACTGCAGTAGGAGGCGCTTTGGCAAGCTCCTCCTAAGCCTTCTTCTTATGATCATCTAGTATCTTCTTAGCCTTTCCTTTGGCAATCTTGCCAATTACTTTCTTAAGCTTCTTGGCCTTCTTCGCATCTTCTATCTGATGCTCCTGATCCAGCTGATCTTGCAGCTTTTGAGCAACTTCTTTATCATATGCCTCCTGCTCTGCTTTTGATTTGAATTTAGGCATCGGTGAAGATGGAGGAGTAGCTTCAGTAGTGATCTCCTTCCCCGACCTTTGCAGTGGCAGTGGCTCATCCTCTGCATCCACAAACTGAGCAATGTCTTCAATGAGTTGAGCAGTTCAAACAGCTGCTGGCTCAGTCGCAGTAGGTTGGACTTGGACTTCAGGGACTTGGACGTTCTCGGGAGGGGGTACTTCAGAACTAGTTCCAGCCTGAATAGCTGAACCTTCCCCCTGATTTCCTTCCCCCTGAGTAACAGCTTGGATTTCTGGGACTTTCTCCACCACAGCCTGATCCGCCTCAGCCAGTACATGTACCTCGGCTTCTTCCTCAACTTTTCCCCCCTTTTTGGCATCATCAGCCAGGGAGAGGTGAGTGCGGATGGCAGTTACCTCCTTATCCAAATTAAAGATTAGATTCTTGATGAGGGTGGCGGTGGATTCGAAGTCTTGTACTGCATCGCAGTATGGATCCCATTGCTTCTCCTGATCATCTCTAAATAGTCTGAGTTAAGCGGCTGACTCCTGTCAGAGTTTCAGCAGAGACTGATCATGAGATTCTGTCATCTCCCTCTGAATTTCTTTGAGTGCCTCCGCCTGTTGTTGAATGGCTTTCTGAAGGCTCGAGGAGGCCACTCTGTTTCTTTCATCCATAGTGGCTTGGACTGCCGCAAGGCCCTGAGTCAGCTGCTCAGAGAATGATTTCTGCTGAGAGATAAGGAGCTGCTGACTTTGAGCGGCTAAGTCCGCCTTCTGAGCTGTAAGGGCGGCCTCGACAATCTCCTGAATATTAACTGAAGAAGTAGGAGTTTCGGAGACCTTCTCAACCCCTACTGCCAGTCGATCGATGCTCTCAGTCTGGGCTTTGGTGTACTGAGCCCATTTGAGATGTACGTCTTTTGCAAGGAGACGATTTTTATCTCCCTGTCGCCTGATGGCTTTGTTGACCGACTTAGAGGTCACGGAACCGATGGGTTTGATCTGATAACTCCTGGTTCCGAGCCTCTGCTCAGATGTCACGATCTGTTGCGCTCAACTCGGCTTCGAGGCAACTGGGGCATCACCTGATGTGGAGGGTGGTGGTGATCGGCCCTGTTCGTGAGTAGTGTTACCCTCAGCAGATCCTCCCAAATCCGCTTCCTTGGGTTGCGCCTGATCCAATCCGTCATCATTGTTATCATCATTATCGTCGTCGTGATGCGATGGAGGCGACGGGGTGTTGCCTGGTACTGAGGAGCGCAGGCTTAGAAGGTAAAGCAATGCCGCCCGCAGATCCTCAAAGGAAGCAAGATCAGCTGGTTCCCCGAACCCTAAAGCTGACTGTAAGTCTTGCTCCTCGGCAAGTAGGGACAGAGCTGACTAGGTCCTGATTAGATCTTCAAGAATATCCCAGCTGAGGAACCTCAGTAGCATCTGTGTCCTGGCCCTTATGGCAATTTCCACCAAGTCTGGATGCTCAGAGATTTCAGGAATCTGAGCATGGATTTCTCCTGTAGCGCGAAGACGGGTGGAATGCATCGTGGTCCACTCAGAGGAGACTTCCTCAGTCGGTCCGACATTGTCTAACTTAGTCTCTGAGGAGCTGATTCGCTGAACCTTATCTTTCAGCGTGGCACCTTCGATGCCTGTGTCCGCATCAAGGGGTGGCTCCTCCTGAGTGGGTGGAGGGGAGGCAAGTTTTGCTGGGTCCGCATCAAGGGGTGGCTCCTCTTGAAGACTATGTCGCTCCTGCCACAGAATTTTTGAACATAGGCATTGATTTCCTTCTCCTTATATCCAATAGGAGATACTCCCCACGCTGGAAGATCGAACGTCAGCTCTACAGCGGTTCTGATGTCGAAGGTTTTGAGTACCAGCATCCCAAGATTGTGGGACGACTTCCTTCATGAAAGAAAAATTGGATTCTTCCATTCCAGTAGATTCGTTTGTCCTCCAGTTGTAATATACTTCAACGACTTGTCTGGGCAAGTAAGATCTGGGTTGCTTTGAGACGAGAATCTCCAGTATAGATGTCTCGAGAGCCGTGAATATGGGCTCCATATACGGAAGTTCAGCTTGGTGAAGCACCATGGTTGGTTCGAACAAGATTTGGGATTTTATTATCTCGTCAAGGTTGGAGGGTGTTTGGATAACCATCTTTATCTGCAAATATTCTGTTAGCGACTGTAAAAATGGAAATCAAAACACAACATTCTTACTACAATGTAGAGGATGTTTACCGTAAGTGATAGAGCTTGAGTTGCAATGGAAAACCAGATTTTGAAGAGAAGAAAATTCTGAAAAAAATTTTAAGCTCTAAGGACGATAAACAGTGAAAGTGAGGCGAAGGTAGAAGATGAAAGATTTTGTAGATTATGTGAATCAAACAGTTAAGATCGGACGGTCAGGGTTCAATCTCTCATTTTTAATGAATGTTGTGATTTGATGTTATAAAAGGAATGATTGCATAAGCCACCTCTACCATAGACCCACGTAGGAAAATGCGCAGTTAAGGTAAGTGAAAAGACATGCATTAAATGCGTTGCAGGCAGCATTAAAGACTAAGTCATTTTAAATGAGAACGGTTTCCTACTGACTTATCCTTAAGAATTAATGGCGGGAAATAAATGCTCATTAACTACTGAGTGCAAGCGACTGAGATAATAAATGCGAGCATGCTTCTGATATAAATTTAAGTATATAATACTACGCAAACCTCTTCAGCTGATTTTACGATCAGTGGTTACCGTTAGACTCGGGAGGATAATTGATGTGCCGATGACCACGTTCCCCCCTTACGTATGCAGTTTGATTCTCCTGACTGAATCATTGTACTGAGTCTTTGACCTGTCATACTGATTTCTTCTACTGACTCTACTCCGTAGGTTCCAGTAGACCTAGCTCAACTGATAATTCTCTGAATCGGTTCTCAGCTAGTGGTTTGGTCAGTATATCTGCCCTTTGCTTGTCAGTATGGATTTTCTCCATTCTGATATCCTTCTTCTCGACATGGTCTCTGATGAAGTGGTGTCGAATATCCACGTGCTTGCATCTCGTATGGAGAACTGGATTCTGAGTTATAGCAATAGCACTGGTGGAGTCACAGTAGATGGGCACTTCATCCTGAATTATACCATAGTCTCTCAGTTGTTGTCAAAGCCAAAGGATCTGGGCACAGCAACTTCCAACAGCCATGTACTCAGCTTCAGTAGTGGACGTTGCCACTGAATGTTGTTTCTTTGAAAACCAAGATATTAGCTTGCTGCTTAGGAACTGACACGTCCCAGAAGTTGACTTTCGATCTATCCTGCATCCTGCATAATCATCATTAGAATAACCTGTCAGTATTAGATTATCATTAGCAGGATACCATAACCCTGCGTCAGGTGTTCCTTTTAGATATCGCAGAATCTTCTTTGCTGAGTCTAGATGACTTCACTTTGGATCCGCTTGAAATCTTGCACATACACCTACTGCATAAGTTATATCAGGTCGGCTAGCTGTTAAGTATATTAAAGAACCAATAATAGCTCTATAATCAGTAGAGTTAACAAAAGCTCCCTCTTTATCTAGATCGATTTTGAAGTTCATATTCATGGGGATTTTGACTGGCTTGCTCGAGTCGCAGCCAAATCTTTCCAGGAGATCTCGAGTGTACTTGGCTTGTTTGATGAAAATTCCTTTAGGTGATTGCTTTACTTGGAATCCAAGGAAATAATTCATTTCTCCCATCATGGACATCTCGAATTTCTCCTTCATCATTTTCTCGAATTGTTGACATATAGTCACGTTTCTGCAACCGAAAATGATGTCGTCCACGTAGATTTGCACCAGTAGGATGTCATCTCCTGACTTTATGTTGAACAGGGTGCGATCTACTATCCCCTTCTGAAAACCTTTCTGAAGTAGAAAGTCAGATAGGGTATCGTACCAAGCCCTGGGTGCTTGTTTTAACCCATACAGATCTTTCCTAAGTCTATACACCTGATGTCCTTACTGAAAGCCGGGCGGTTGTTCCACGTAGACTTCTTCCTTCAGTACGCCATTCAGAAAAGCTGACTTTACATCCATCTGATATACTTTGAATCCTTGATGCGTTGCGTAAGCTAGGAATAGATGAATGGCTTCCAATCTGGCGACTGGAGCGAATGTTTCATCAAAGTCGATTCCTTCTGCTTGACAGTATCCCTTGGCAACTAGTCGAGCTTTATTTCTGACAATGACGTTGTTTTCATCACGCTTGTTTTTGAAGACCCACTTAGTACCAATCACGTGATGATGTCTAGGTCTGTCAACAAGCTCCCAAACTTCATTTCTAACGAACTGGTTCAGCTCTTCTTGCATGGCGATTATCCAGTCAGCATCATTGAGTGCGTCCTCTATTGACTGAGGTTCTTCTGTGGATAAGAAACAAGAATAGAGTGAGCTTTCTCCTTGACTTAGTCTAGATCTTGTCCTTATAGTTGCTGATGGATCTCATATGATAAGATCTGAAGAGTGAGCGTCAAGCCATGAACGTATGAGTCTGGCTTCTTCTTCTGATACTACTTCTGCATAATCAGTAGGTGTATTAGGCATTTCAGTAGTACTGTTTTGTGACTGCAGCAGTTCAGTAAGAAGGTTAGGATCTACTGAGTTTCCAGGTTCAGGGGCATTTAGCTCAGGAACAGTATTTGTTCCCCCTGAGTTTATGTTCTCAGTAGAGGTCTCAGTTACCACTGGGTCTTCCTCATCGACCGTTGTTACCTGTTGTTGATTTTGTTCAGTAGAATCAACCAGGTCAGCTACATCGCTTGTTGGCTGAGTCTAAATTTCTTCATCGTCCGACTCATCATCCCAACAATGCAGGATATTTTCAGCTTTATCGTTTAGTGTGAGATCCTGTAGCTTGCTGCTGACATCTTCAGTATTTGTCTTTGTAGTTTTCCTGTTCTCAGTAACAAACTCATCAAAAACAACATGAGGGTTTTCCTCCACGCAAAGGGTCCGATAGTTAAAGACTCTGAAGGCTTTACTGACCCGAGAGTATCCTAAGAATACTCCTTGATCAGATTTGCTATCAAAGACCTTCAACTGATCTTTCCCATTATTGTGAATAAAGCACGGACAACCAAAAATGTGAAAATGAGAAATAGAAGGAATTCTCCCTTTCCATAATTAGAAGTTCCTAGCTTATGCAACGCATCAAGGATTCAAAGTATATCAGATGGATGTAAAGTCAGCTTTTCTGAATGGCGTACTGAAGGAAGAAGTGTACGTGGAACAACCGTCCGGCTTTCAGTAAGGACATCAGGTGTATAGACTTAGGAAAGATCTGTATGGGTTAAAACAAGCACCCAGGGCTTGGTACGATACCCTATCTGACTTTCTACTTCAGAAAGGTTTTCAGAAGGGGACAGTAGATCGCACCCTGTTCAACATAAAGTCAGGAGATGACAGCCTACTGGTGCAAATCTACGTGGACGACATCATTTTCGGTTGCAGAAACGTGACTATATGTCAACAATTCGAGAAAATGATGAAGGAGAAATTCGAGATGTCCATGATGGGAGAAATGAATTATTTCCTTGGATTCCAAGTAAAGCAATCACCTAAAGGAATTTTCATCAAACAAGCCAAGTACACTCGAGATCTCCTGGAAAGATTTGGCTGCGACTCGAGTAAGCCAGTCAAAATCCCCATGAATATGAACTTCAAAATCGATCTAGATAAAGAGGGAGCTTTTGTTAACTCTACTGATTATAGAGCTATTATTGGTTCTTTAATATACTTAACAGCTAGCCGACCTGATATAACTTATGCAGTAGGTGTATGTGCAAGATTTCAAGCGAATCCAAAGTGAAGTCATCTAGACTCAGCAAAGAAGATTCTGCGATATCTAAATGGGTCTTCAAGAACAAGCGAGATGAAAACAACGTTATAGTAAGGAACAAACCAAGACTCGTGGCTAAAGGCTACTGTCAAGCTGAAGGCATAGATTTCGACGAAACTTTCGCTCCAGTTGTAAGATTGGAGGCAATTAGACTATTCCTAGCCTACGCAACACATCAGCGATTCAGAGTTTATCAAATGGATGTGAAGTCTGCGTTCCTGAACTGCGTGCTGAAAGAAGAAGTCTATGTAGAACAGCCTCCCGGTTTTCAGCAGGAACATCAGGTCTACAGACTCAGAAAGGCTTTGTACGGGTTAAAACAAGCACCCAGGGCTTGGTACGATACCCTGTCTGAGTTTCTTCTTCAGAAAGGTTTTCAGAAAGGCACAATAGACCGCACATTATTCAGCATTCGACTAGAAGATGACATTTTACTTGTGCAGATCTACATAGGTGACATAATCTTCGGATCGAAGAACATAATCATATGTCAGCAATTTGAGAAAATGATGAAGGATAAGTTCGAGATGTCAATAATGGGAGAGATGAATTATTTCCTTGGTTTTCAAGTCAAACAATCTGAGAATGGAACATTCATCAATCAAGGCAAATACACTCGAGACCTCATCAAGAAGTTCGGTTGCACATCCGGCAAACCAATCAAGATCCCGATGAACACTAACAAGAAAATTGATCTTGATAAAGAGGGAGTATCAGTAGACCATACTGACTTTCTTGCTATTATTGGTTCATTATTATATCTAACTGCTACCCGACCTGACATAACTTATGTTGTAGGTGTATGCGCTCGATTTCAGGTGAATCCTAAGCAGAGTCACATGGACTCAGCAAACAAGATTCTCCGCTATCTCAGAGGAACACCTGACATGGGTTTATGGTATCCAGCAGATGATAATATTGAACTAACTGGTTATTCTGATGCTGACTATGCAGGATGTAGAATTGACCGAAAGTCAACTTCTGGAACTTGTCAGTTCCTTGGCAGTAAGCTGATTTCGTGGTTTTCAAAGAAACAACACTCAGTAGCGACGTCAACTACTGAAGCTGAATATATGGCTGCCGGAAGTTGCTGCGCCCAAATCCTTTGGCTGAGACAGTAGCTACGCGACTATGATGTCATTCAGAATGAAGTCTCGATCTTCTGTGACAGCTCCAGTGCAATTGCAATCACTCAGAACCCTTTACTTCATACTAGATGCAAGCACGTGGACATCAGACACCACTTCATTTGTGATCATGTCGAAAAGAAGGATATCAGAACGGAGAACATCCATACTGACCATCAAAGGGCAAATATTCTAACCAAGCCTCTAGCTGAAGCCAGATTCAGAGAACTTTCAGTAGAGCTAGATCTGCTGGATCCTACTGACTCTAGTCAGTAAGTGGATTCAAGAGAGGAGCATTCAGCAAAGGGGAATGTTCACTCTCAGTACTGAGTAAATTCAGTACGTAGAGACTCAGTAACCATCTACACGAGGTATCCGCTGACTACGATGTTCAGCTGACAGGTTTGTGTATCTCTACTCAGTAGCCAATGAAATATTCTGTTCATTTATGATTCAGATTCAGCTTCGTATTCAATGCCTTAGAAAAAGTCATTTAAGATAACGGTTTACATTTAATACACGACATTCTATGTAAAGCATGCTGAACTCTACGGCGCATTAAATGCATGTCGAATCAAGTTACTTCTTTGGCTAGTTACAACTGTATTTTGACTTAGGCGGCTAAATTGATAATTGCCTATTTTACAACATTAAATCCTAGCCGTCCATCTCATAAAGCAGATTTAAACTGAACCGTGGATTATTAACTGTTCATCTTCTATAAAAATACGTTCAAAATATAGAAACCGCCATTATCACTCTACAAGTTTTCGCAACCCTAGATTTTCTGAGAAAAGCTTCCGTTTACATGCAAATTTCTATCTCAAACTCTCAGAAAAACTTTGGTAAATCTTTTATTGATCATTCAGCATCGTATATAATTTTTATAATATTTGTCATTCGATACTGATATTTCTCGTTTGTAGAATATTACATCATGGCAGGATCATACGTAAATGTTCCCCTGGATATGCAAGAGATCCTAGAGAAGGATCGAGTCTGGTGGGAACCTATGATGGAGTTTGATGCCAGCGACCTTGATTTCATAGAAGAAATCTTTGACGCACTTAGGGCGACTGGTCTGGAGGGTTTTCTATCAAGGAAGCCATCTTACTTCCTCCCGCGGCAAATAGCTGAGTTATATTTGAACTCAGAATCAATTGAAGGAGATATCAGATGCAGATTCGTCACTCATACGATTGGAGACCCCTCCCATGTTGCTCCAGAAATCAAGCTAATGTCCATTAAAGAAGCACTTCAGCGTAGCTTCAAACTTCCGAATGAAGGATTCAGTACTGTGGGATACAAAGATGATTTAATGGATGAATACTTAGAAACTTTCTACGGGAAGCCTACAACATTCCGAGCCGCCTTCCCAAAGAACGCCATGCTCCCACAATTCAGAGCTTTTGCCTACATCGTCACTCAGTTACTGACGAGTCATGCCGGTTCATTTGATCAAGTATCGAGGCCTAAGATTCAGCTGATGATGGCCATATACGATCATGCCAAGATCAATTGGACTGAGTTCTTTCTAAAGGAGTTCATGACTCAGGCCGCCAAGTTTGACAGATCATCCAACCGCCTAGCCATGAAGGGAAAACTCCTATACGGATTAAAGCTATATGTAATGATAGAAGACTTATGCGGAGCCGACCAAGTAGTATACACCGACAAGATATACTTCAACCAGAAGAAACTAAGGTTTCAGAGCAGGGCAGCAGCCCTTCAGCAAATTGGTTCAGGGCCTGCTGACCACAAGCCCAGCTCTCAGAAGACCTCAACACTCACAAAGAAGAGGTCGCCTCCTAAGTCTACTCCTAAGACACCCACCAAGAGACTAAAGAAAGTCAGTGAGGTCATAATTACACCACCTCTACAGCTAAGGGACGAGGCTGAGTCCTCTGAGAAGACTCTGTTAGTGGAGAAAGTTGTCTCCACTGAACAAGGAGAAACTGTGGACCAAGGGGTAGAAGCTGAACCGATAATTCCTACTGATCAGATCCCCTTGGATATCCCTCCACTCAGCAGCATCCCATCTGCTGAGAAACAACAGTCTCCAATAGAAGTTGAAGACTCAGAGACTGCTTCAGAATCAGAATCAATTGGGATGGAGGCGTCTGCTCTACAATCAAGAGCCTCCCGAGAGATTTCTGAACACATTCCAGAGATAGCCAGCCATGCAGATCTGATCATATTGGTGAGGCAGGCTAGGCTTCACACTTTGATCATGTTCTAGGAGTGGTCAACACTGAACAAGTTGATCCAGCACCACTCCTGCGAACAACTCCATGGAGAGGAGTTGATGATAAGGAACAAGATCGGCTATTCAGAGCCTTCAGATATCTGTTCCTTGAAAGATTTGAGGGCAGCCATGCTCGCCATGCTGAACGACCGTCAACCCACTTCAGTAACGGCGCCCTCAGATGGGTCTGATCCTGATGATCAGAACCCACCCCGTGATTCAGGCCCTGAGAAGCCTGATGAGGGAACTCAACTGGAGAAGGATGCTCCCACTCAATCTGTTGAACCACCACTCAGCATCTTTCCTCCAGGCCAGTCAGCGGCTGGTACCTCAAAGTCGGCGGACTCAGCACAGCTATTGCTGGAGTCTACGTTCGAGGTAGCGCCCAGCCCAAAGAGCCGACGCTCGAAGTCAGTGGTCAGGGCACTGAGGAGTCAAAGCACTCAGAACAGACTCCTCGCCCGTGTCGTCTACAAGACGTGGAGGCAGTCCACTCAGGCTCAGAGTGCGGAGATAAAGGGGCTCAGGACCTCAATTCAAAATACGCCTGCACCTGACTTCTCAACTATTCTGACAAATGCACTTGCCACTCAGAGAGTCAGCTTCAAAGAATAACAAAAGCTGATGGAAGCTGCCCAAGCTAAGCTTCTGGACGAATATAAGGCAGCCCAGACAGCTCACACTGACTCCGTATCTTCCTTAACTCAGGCCTCCGAGCTCAGACTCCAAACCATTCAGAAGGCCATGGAAGATAAAGTGGATCAGAAGTTAAAGGATATTCAGAGTGAGATGGAGAACTCTCACAAGAAGTACAGTGAACAATTAACAGATGAAAGGAATGAGCTCCATGAGAGCCTTGTCAAGCTGCAAGATGCATTAGACAAACTTGCCTTAGCTTACACAAGTCTGGATAAGAAGGTACAGATTCCTACCCTAGGATTATTTGCTGATGCCAAAAAGGGGGGAAGGAAAGGAGAAGGTACCCAGAGTACCAAGAGGAGTAAGGACAGTGGCAGGAGCAACTCAGACTCAGCAATCAGCTCCCACTGGTCCCACTACTCAGACTGCACAGGGCGAGGCCCAGGGTGTCTCAGCAGCAGGGGCTGTAGTGCCTGCTGAGACTGGCCCAAGTGGCTCTGGACCAAAGGATTCTGCTACTCAGGCAACTCAAACTCCGAGCGACATTATCAAGGAAATTGCTGAGTATGCAGAGGAGGATTCAGAAGAGGAAGAAGTCCCTCTACCTCCTCCAGTCCAAGGAAAGGGAAAGGAGGTACTGAAGCTACCTACTCCACCCAAAAAGAAAGGAACCAAAAGGTTTATATCTCCCGAGGAAGAGGCTCAGATAGCAGCTGATGAGAAGCTAGCTAGGGAGATAGCCAAGGCTGAGGCTGCCAACAAGCCAAAGAAAAAGCCGGCCAAAGGCAAAGCCAAGGATCCAAGGGGAAGGAAGCCTGGGACAAGGCTGCCCCTGAGGAATCTGAAGCTAAGTGATGAAGCTGATAAAGAAAAAGAAAGAGAACAACAGCAGCAGCAACAATCTGGTCAGCAGGGTACTTCCAAAGAGAAATCTTCAACACCTGCTAACTCAGATGAGGATCAAGAACATGTGCCTTCCTATGTTCCTTCTAAGGCTCAAGAGAAAGAGATGCAGGAAATATGGGATCAGATGGAAAGGTACCTAGACAGAGGAGCTGAAGCCAGGCAGATCAGTGCAGCAAGAGAAAGGCTCAGACTCGCTGATCTAGAAGCTCTGAGGATTAAGGCTGAGAAGGAAGCAAGCCAGAGGATTCCTGAGAAAGCTGACATTCCATACAAATATAGAAGACTTAAGAAGCCCACAGACCTCAAAATACATAGATGGCCCAGGGTTGATGATTGGATGCCATGGGAACGGACTCAGAAGTGGGAGACGCTGAAGGCTGATTACATCAAGAGATTCTACTTCTGGAGATACTGGCCTGATATGCACAAGTCCATTGTCTTTGCTGAATGGCTTCTGAAGACTGATCCAGAGATTTATACAAGAGTCCAGAAGGCCATAGCTTAAAAGATTGATGTCAGGGTCCCAGCTCCAAGACTTATGCCTCCCCACTGAAGCTTGATGGTTCTGTACACTTTGGGGTAATTGAAAAAGAAATCAAGGATGCTACTCAAGCCAAGAATCTAGATGAAGATGAGCCTGCTGACATGGCTGAGATACTGAAGCTGAAAAGGGTTACTTACAGAATGTATGGACTGCCGCTCCCTGAAGCAAAATCTAAAGACTTCAAAGATCGGATTCAGCAGTTCAAGAGATGATAGATAGCTTCTTTTGTATCTTTGTTCTTTCTTTCTTAGAATACCAAGTCCGATGTACTATAATAATATTTCTTCATATATAATACATCACTTCTATTCGGCCCTGACAATTTCTTATTGTCTACATGGCATTGTTTCTTTTATGCTTAACACTCAGAATCACTCAAGTGATTACTGACTCACACACTCACTGAATATTTACATCTGTCAGTTCTTAGCTTGTTAGATTCTGATCTTTTAGATGATTATAGGGGGAAATTGTTGTTAGAAAGGGGGAAATTGCTGTTAGCTTTCTGTATAGGATCTGATATTTCTTCCCTGATTCCCTCAGTAGTCTAGAACTTTAAGAACAACTCCAATGATTCTACTTGTAATATTTGTAAGGAGCTCTGTTTCTGATAGTTATAGTGTTAGGTTTTGGCATCATCAAATAGGGGGAAACTGTTGGGAGATGATTCATTAGATAACTCAGTAGCCTAGTGCTCTGAAGATTTGAAGATCCCAAAACCCTACTTTGACTGATGAACCATTCTGTTGTATTTGCTGTTCTATCTCTGAGAGTTTCAGACTCAGTAGACACTCTTCATTTTGGTTCAAGAGCTCAACAGATTATCAGCCTCAGTACCAGAAGAAGAAGACTCAGTAATACTGGACTCAGCAGGAGCAGTATACTAAAAGGAGTCAGTAGAACTGAACTCAGCAGGAGTAGTTCATTGAACTCATAGTTGATCTTCAGTAGAGCTGACTCAGCAGGAGTATGCTACTGAATATAGATCAGACTTAGCAACGGTTGGACAGTCTTCTGAGTGTCAAGATATATTAAGTCAAATCAGCAGAGTCATACGAGTTATAGAGAAGTCAGCTTCAGATCCACCTTGAAGTTTGTTCTGTCTCACCTACTTTCTTCAGCCTCGACCAATGACGAGCGGCCAGCTGTCAACTTTCTGATTAAAGCTGCAAGTTAACAACTTTCCAGAAATTGAGGGAAAGGACTCTGCCACCATACTTTGAAAGAGTCGTTAGCTACCCAAAGAGAGAGAGACACATGGATCGTTGTCTCTAACGGATCTATCCATGTCTCTGCTCTATAAATAGAGGGAAGATTTCAAATTGAAGCTCACGACACATACAAGAACACACGAGCATTCACGAGCAAACTCAGAAATAACTTAATCTTTCCGCAAGAACTTCATAGAGTAATATCCAGCGAAAGGCGACATACTTGCTCATAGGGAACCAAGCTGAACCAGATCATAAAGCCTCTAGTATCCAAGCGACTGAATTCGAACTCAAGTCTATACTTAACCGTTCGTCGCTCTAGAAGCCATTTTCTCGTTCCCTATCCCTCTAACCTAAGCTCAGCAGATCTTATCCATAGCTTAGACGAAGGAGTTCATATCTCAACTGATCCTTATTGTTAAGGACTCCTTCATTGTTGGAGAGTTTGTCAAACACTTTAGTTTGATATCTTGTAAACTGAGACTTGCTCAGTATAAATCTCAAGATCAGTGTTTGTCCAGTGCACAAACTGACTGAGACTAACTCAGTATAATAAAATAGCCTCTTGATCTTTTTGGGACAGTGGACGTAGGATTGTTGGATCCGAACCACTCTAAAATTGCTTGTGTTCTGTGTTTTTAACTGTTGCATTGATTACTGTTCATACTGAAAATATTTCTAAAATCATTCAACTGAGTTTCAGCAAAGCTTAATCGATTGCACTAATATACTGAAACTGTTTTCTTAAAAACGCTTTCTAACTCAACTGAATTTGGGCCTACACATTTCCGCACTTACTGAACTTCAGTTGAACGGTACTGAATTATGACCTTAGTCAGCTAGCAGCCTCAGTGAAGTCAGTCACTCTGCCACGCGATTCAGAACAGCTTATTTGGTCTACTGAACTTGTTTAGTATGACATTCTCCTGAAAAGGACTGTTCGCGTTTAAAGTTGAGAAATTGTTTTCAGGTGTATTCACCCTCCCCCCCCCCTCTACACCTGAACGTTTAATCTCGGGACTAACAATATCATTTGGTTTATAAACTTCTTACATTGGCGTTAACTTTGCCGGTTGCTACTGCTAGCGTGGAAAGGGCATTTTCTGCAATGAACATCGTGAAAAACCGATTACGCAATCGGATGGGAGATGAATATCTTAATGCTTGCTTGACCACTTATATTGAGAAGGAAGTCTTTCATGGAATTGACAATGAACCTATTCTGTAGCGCTTCCAGACAATGAGTTCTCGGAGAAAACAACTATGATCATATTGTAAGTAGTTTATATATAGTTTATTTTTACTATGTTTCTTTTTAATATTGTTTTCTAGTTATTTGATAAGTTTGAACTCTTTATTGTGTTAATGTCGAGTTAAGAAGGAACTAGTAGAGTAATAAAGGAAGAAGAAGTTTCGGCCCTACTAGACTCGGAGGCTGGCTTCGCCACTGTATATGAGTGTAGTCTAAAATATTTTTCACTTGTGTGTTTTTTTTCCCTTGCATAATTGTATTTATTTAAAAGAAAAGTAAAAAAAAAAAAACACGATTTGTTAACTCATACGGACATAAATTGGAGAGTTCAACTACTATAGGTTAACCATAGGTGACACGCTCACACATAGCGGTGATCTTCATGCAACAGGCTACCCACCTTAACCATTACATCATCCCAAAAGAACAACTCATGTATAATTTTTATTACAAATAAAAGTGTCTAATCCTTATTGCAACATTTGAGAGTTCGTGTTTAGCCTCAACAAGTTTGATCAAATTTCTTGATGTGTTTAAAATTTAACTTTGTTTATATTACGTTGTTCTCATTATTTTCTTAAATGATCAGAAAATTCATAATCACTACCAAAGTATATACTTATCAAAGTTCACTTATATATAATAATCTGTTTAATTTAATTTGAACCCAAGAAGTTTTTATTATTTTTCAATTCAAATAGCGTGCGGAACGACCTCGAGATTATTTCCATCTCATCTATTGAATTTAATATCTTTAGAAACAGCAAGGATTCTGGCTGTCTTATTTTTAATAAATTATTGCAAATCATGATGATTTTTTTTAGTACAGATTGATTGGCCTAAAAATCTTATGTCTCAATTCTATTTTAAATAAAATTACGTATATTTAATATAAAATTGTGTAGTTTCCATAGTAATTTAGTTATTCCTTTTTATCCTATTACTCTCTATTTTATGGCAAAATTACATAATTTTGTTTGCTACAACCGAATTGAGACCTAGGATTTTGGGGACAACAGATTTATTTTTTTATTTTTTTTATCTTTTACTTCTACTATGATATGGATTTGTAAGACACTTAAAAAACCTACAAATATATCATTAGATGTAACTGCCAAAATTAATCGGCTTAAATTTAGCATTTGTGTTAGATTGTAGTATGTGCATTTATAAGAGCAATAAGTTCAAATTCCAACTTAATTGCAAATCAATAATTGAACTCAAAAGGTAAAAATATTTATATATATGTCAAATGCATGATGTAAGCCTCATCTACTCTTTATCATAGGCTTATACTTATAAATTCGAGTATATTTACATTTAATTCAAGAACAAATTATAGAAATAAGGGGATTTTATAAATAAATAAAAGTCAAACACAACACTCCAAGCTAGTGGAGCAAGCAAAGCAAAGTACGATTTAACCTAAGTTAGGTTATCTTTTTCTTAACAAAATAAATGTATTAGGCACACTACTTGGACCACTTATTCCTCTCATTAATTATTAAAACACGCTCATAACAAAGCAACCGAATGGGAATGATGAAGTTAATCAATTGATTAGATTTTTACATTAATTTCCTCAATTTTAAATTGATTAAAAGTATTTAGTATTGACTTTGCATAAAAAATTGCATTATTGAAAGGAATTATATAGATTATGTGATTTTATGTAATAAAGATAGGTTGTCTTGTAAATTATGGTTCAAATTTTACATATATAAATTCCACCCATACTCAGCGGAAGAAAGACAGTTCCACATATAGTTAAACCTTTTTAAATTAATATTGTGAACCATGAGATTTTATTATTTTAGAGATATAAATTAATATTTATTACTCCGTCCTACAATAAGTGGTCATATTTTGAAATTGGGATGTTCCACTAAAAGTTGTCACTTTTTGAATTTTGGCAAATAATTATTTTCTTTCTATTACTTTATCATCTTCTCTCTTCTGCTTTATAATTATCTCTCTTCTACTTTCTCATTATCTCACGTATCTTCTCTCTCATACTTTATCATTTATTTCTCTCTTATACTTTATCATTTAATCTCTTAATTCCCGTGCCGAAAAGAATGTGGCCACGAATAGTGAGACGGAGGGAGTAATTTAAAGAAAGATTTCGAACTTCAATGAAATTGAGTTTTTGTTAGATGAATATAAGGAGTTATAAATTTATTTATATATCAAATTTAATGTCATTTTGCAATTTACTTTCTAGGAATAATGAGTTATATTAACTTGTTAAGAAATAATGAATTTATATATTTAAGAAACAGATATAGTGATATAGTTAATTAACATTCATAACAATGAACACTAAAAATCACTAAAGATAATACAATTCTTTTGGAACTCGTTACGCACAAGGAAACACTTATTGCGTCTATGATTTTTCACAATTTTATGGTGCACTGCGAGAAAATAACACCAGAACTTTTTGATGCACTTAGAAAAGTTAGAAATGAGATTCAAGTAAATAAGTTTGAAGAAAAAACAGGTAACATTGAAATCATATTTAATAAAATTGTATTAGTGTTATTGGTAATTTTAAATAATTATTAATTTATGATATTGACGGGACATATTTTTACACAGGAGTTTTCTGAAAATTATAATCTTATTATCTTATTAAATTTGATTATTTTTTATAGTGGCCCGAGTGGGACCGAAAAAAAAATATTATGTTAGAAAGGTTATTAATTTAGCTAGTATCAAATTATAGAGGTTATATTGTAATTACTCTGTGTAATCTCACACTATTAACTCACTCGTGTATTCACGTTTTGTTGTAAATATATTTTATATATATACTTACCATATATTGTGATGACCATGTAAACCCTAAAAGCCCATGAGCCCATCTTGTACTCTATAAATAGAGGTCTCCACCCTCATAATAATACACATCTCATTCCCGCTCTCTCTATTCATTCTCTACATTCTCTCTAGTTTATAACACGTTATCAGCACGAATGTTCTACTTGGTGACGGTTCTACTTGGTGACTTGTTATCTGTTCCTGAAGAATTTTATTCAAGGTACCTACATGTCCCATCTAATTTACGAAATTGAATCTTGAATAGTACGTTTGTTGAACCTTCGTGTCTTAATGCGGTGGAATATATAATATGTGAATTGAGGCGTTTATCCAGATTTTGAAAAATTAATTAGCAGCTTTATTATTTTTTTAGCTCACGACAATAAACTCTCTTATTTTTTACTTCTTAATTGATGTTACCAAATTGTAATTTTGAGAAATAGATCCATAGATGACTAGTATATAAATATACGGTGCTTATTGATTGTTAATGCCGAAGAATAACAATAAATGTTATTATCTTCGCTTATTGATTTGTTAATGCTGAGGGATAACAATAAATGTTATTGTCTTCGTTTATGTTCATAACAAGTTATTAAATAATATGTTTGAGTTTTAGATTATTGTTATCATTAGACATATTTAATTGTTGCTCCCGAAGTAGCACAATAAATATTCCTGAAGAATATATATTACATGCTCTAGAAGAGCATTTACAATTAATATTTATACATATATGTACGCTTATACTTGCTTATTTATTTATTTATTTAATGTTGAATCTAGATTGTTACAATCCATATTCCTGAAGAATGTCTTAAGCTCTTGAAGAGCAATTCAAACTTATTGAAATAACTAAATTGTTGCTCCAGAAGTAGCACAATTTAATATTCGTGAGGAATATTTCACTCTTGAAGAGTTACTAATATTATCTATGTAATTACTATATACCTTAATTTTTTTTTTCTTCTGCATACTGTATAATATTTTTATTTATATATATAAATATAATCTTAATTTGTTGCTCCTGAAGTAGCACACAACTAATATTCCTGAAGAATATTACGTACTGAGCAATTCATACAACATATCTTATTGATAGGCGAATCTTGGTTCTTGAATTTTTATTATTGTTGCTCCCGAAGTAGCACAATTGATATTCCCAAATAATACTATGTTCTTGAAGAACAATTGGGTTTCTCAAACGTATTAACCTTTCGCCAAAAGTGGTTTAATATAAAACTAAAATTAGTACTCCTGAAGTAGCACAATTTGTATTCCTGAAGAATACTACTTGTTCTTGAAGAAAAATTTAAGCTCTTGATTTTGGCAAATGTTATATGTTCATAACTCTAATTGTTGCTCTTGAAGTAGCATAATTATCTCTACATGTTCTTGGAACAACTAAAACTTGTCATTTTGAAATCATATATCACAACAACCATACTTTAATTGTTGCTCATTAAGTAGAACAATTAATATACTTGATGAAGATTACATGTTCCTAAAAAACAATGAATATATAAAGGTATGTTGTAATTTAATGTATTACCTAATTACATGGAGTGGTAGCAAGAGCTCCTCTATGTTTGATAACTGCATTTTCAATACCTATTGTTGCTTATTTTCTTTTCAAGAATAGTTGTGAGATCCGGTAGATCTCAAAATTTATAATTTATTGATTTCATTTATCTTGAATAAAAGTAAATTGTTGCTCTGGAAGTAGCACAATTACATTCCTGAAAGAATGACCATATTGTGATAGTAACATTACTATCACATATTTGTGGAAATGCTTCAAATAAGTATTTTTATATACTATTTATCTTTTGCTCCTGAAGTAGCATCATTTATATTCTACAAGAATATTAACTGCTCTTAAAGAGCAACTCATATCTTGAGTGATATATGTTTATTACTGTATGAAAAATATTATTTATGTCTAGTTGGCATTAATGAAATCTTGATATCGATGTTCATCTGCCAATAAAGGGGGCATGATAGAGACAATTGAAATGAAGCATCCTAACAGGATTGCATCAAATATTAATTATTTGTCCTCCCTAAAGCTCGATACGAGTAGTTGCATATTTACTGCAAGATTTTAAAATCTAGTGGATCGAAATTATTGAAGGCTCCAGAAGAGCATGTGTCATTCTATCAAATGATACTAAATTAACTATTGAACATGCCATTTACTCTAGTAAGTCTAGAAGACACTTAATAAGTTTTAAGAATATGCAATGTATAGCATATTGAAATTATATAAAAAGGTAGTGATTCTTTTGTATTTAGCCAGAAGATAACAAAAGAAAAGTTATCACACTACCACCTTGAATGTATTACACATTCATAAAAATAAGTAGACAAAACATGTCATGAATCAGAAGTTCAAAAGAGCTTTATGTTTTCACATGATAAGTTTGATGCGCAACATAATTGAAAATTCATATGGGTGCTGCAGAGAGATCCTGAAGAATCTCTTAATTTCCATGAATGTTCGATTTTTATAAGAAATTTAGCAATTGGTAAAACTATAATTTCAAAAATAAAGAGCTCAATTCCATTAAGAAGATTTGCCTTGATAAAGCGAGTGAGTTTATTAAACTCCAAGTTCCTCCTGAAGAGGATTTATATCAGATGGCTTTGGAATTGAGATCATATAATTACTTGCTCATATCCATACTCAAAATGGTTTTTGTTCATATGAATATGAGTTTCACAAAGGAGATTGTTATTTTGATAAAATAACGTTCCAACATTAGGTGGAACATATGTCACATTCAGATTCCTGAAGCAATCAATGTGAAATCTACATCCAAAGAAAAAGAAGCACAAGGAAAACTAGTCACATTTGGATTCCAGAAGTAATTAATGTGAACATGAAGTCGAAAGATTCATTTGCAAAAGATTGCAAATCAACTTCTTGGTGCTTTCTTATGTATATAAGAAGTGACAATGTTATACATTTGCTGCAAACACCCCCGCCAAAATAAATGTCCCTGAAGGACAAGTACAAATGGTAGCAAATTCATATAAAGTTCGTCAAAAAATAATATGATCGACCAATTGGTTCAAAAAGAAATTTTGTGCCTAAGATAAAGGGGTACAAGATATGAACCAAACCATGACGAATATGATTAATCAATCAAATGATGTTCCTGAAGAACTACAAACATCTGAAAATACTGAGATCTCAAAATATTGGAGAGATCAAATATTATCGTGGACGCACGATAATATTTTCCCCTTTTAATATGACTCTTGCAATGATAAAAGAGGATCCTCAACGACGATCTATAAGAGATTGTCAAAATTGAAATAATTGGCCAAAGAGGAACAAAGTCATATAAGGTGAATTAATATTCCCTAGAAAGCCGGAAACATTTGGACCTATACTTCCAAAATCGGGAAAGTATATCCCCGAAGGATACAAATGTGTCTTTGTTACAAAGAGAAATGAACAATTACGAGATATAGGGCAATAATCGTAACACAATATTTTTCTCAAAGACCGGGAATTAATTATGTACTCTCCCATAATAGACGTCATTATATTTGATTAATCTATTTATGTCACAAATGGCTTGCTATGCGCCTTATGGATGTAGTAAATGTTTATCTATATGATTCACTAGATAGTGACATATACTTGAAAATCCATGAAGGATTTATCTTGATTGAATCACGTAAGTCAAAAATATATTTTCAAGTAAACTGCAAACTCGTTGTAAGAACAACATGTATCTCAAAAGTGAAGATATTTGCTCATATGTTTTCAAGAAGAAAAATGATAGCAAAACAGTTTGTATTGTTATTTGATTTTGGTTAAGACTCCTGAAGAGTTTAATACTTGAAAATTATGTATATACTCCGTCTACATGACATATATAGGGCCGCTACTTGTGGACTATTTTATTGATTGACACGTGATTCTATAATCCAACTAAACTATTATTGGCATTAGGGGGAGATTAAAATATGAATGCCGTAAATATTTTGTTGGATTAATTATTTAGATTCACACACTATGAACTAGAAGTTCATCAAGTTAAGTGCAAAAGGAGTGACTAAGATATGATTTATATGTTGTATATGCACCATGAACGAACTGAAGTTCCTCATAGAAAATCTAAATCAATTTATTCTCATTAGCGCCAGAAGCTTGAGAGATTTATTGGTGCTAAGAGATAAAAAGTCCGCGGAATAGAAATTTAGAACACATCACTCCACATTCCTCCTGAAGAGAATATGTGAACCATTATGTGCAAAAGTACTTAATGAAATCAATCCATACCCAAAGACGGAGTTAGAATCAAAAGACTTGGGTTGAACTAATAATTGTCTCGACCTGTAGATCGAGCATCTCCCTGATGGAGTAACGCTTGTCGACCTACCTAAAAGGTCTTTAAAGAGATTTATTGTATTTCATCCATATAGCTACCTAATGGTTGCTTCCATCACTTGAAGTTGATGTAGACTCATTTAGACTTATAGAAGATAATAAAGATGTTTTAGGACCAGAAGTTCCTTACTTATATGCAATATGAGGATTTGAAATGGTATTGACCATCGTTTATTATCTTCGAGACAGACATGTTATTCTCTATGAGAATAATTAAACTTGTGTTGTACATATTACTGTAGACCTTAAAGATAACCTTGAAGATTGTTATCTTGAGGGGGAGTAACAAATTGTAAATAATCCTGAAGATTAGACTGACTCCTAAAGGTCAAATGATCCTGAAGGTCAAATGGTTGTACTCTTATTTCCTTTCTAAGTTTTTTCCCAAAGGGTTTTCTTAGTTAAGGTTTTTAACGAGGCATCCAATGCAACACACGAGTAAATGAGTCATTGAGATTGATTCATAAAAGAGCCAATGCAACACATGAACTCCAAAAGAGTGGCGGCATCAACATCCAGCAAATTCGCTCAAGTGGCAATCTAGCAGATTCTTTTATAAATGCATTACCAACGTCAACATTCAAGAAGTTGTTACACAAGATCGATATGCGCCGACTCAAGGATCAAGAATGAATATATTAAGGTGGAGCAGCTGTACTCTTTTTCCTTCGACCAGTTTTCATCCCAATGGGTTTTTCTGGCAAGGTTTTAACGAGGCAGCAATTTCTTTTAGGGATGGTCAATCAAGGGGGAGTGTTGTAAATATATTTTATATATATACTTACCATATATTGTGATGACCATGTAAACCCTAAAAGCCCATGAGCCCATCTTGTACTCTATAAATAGAGGTCTCCACCCTCATAATAATACACATCTCATTCCCGCTCTCTCTATTCATTCTCTACATTCTCTCTAGTTTATAACACGTTTGAATTTATTATTATTATTATATTTTGACCATTGTATATTCAAACAACTTTATATAGGAATCGAAACACTTCCTATGTTGTTTTGTTTTATAAAAAACTATAATAGTGGTAAATAAAAGTCAAAAGGCTATTTTTGTTTAATAAAGATATATCATTATTGTCTTAGTATGCCGCCAAACTTGTGATATTGTCATCAAGGAATAATTACAATAATAATTACAGTCATCGTATTACACACTATGTAATTATAATAATTTATTATAATATAAATCTATAAAAAAAATTCATAAATCGATTTGGAGTATACTTGTATTAAGTTCAAAAATATACTCCACTAATTTTTAGCCTCAAGACAGGGAACTAACGCCTAAATTGTTAGGTTCCACGTTTATATATATATAAAAAAAATATTAAAAAATAATTACAGGACAATCTTGGATTTTATATGTAAATTAAAAAAATTATTATAGACTAGGAACATTAAAAAAATGCTTTTCTTACATTATTTTGGATTTTCTAGTCAGAAAATGGGACCATACTGTTTATCTGTGAAGTATGAATTACAGATCATCTTTGTGAAAATGAAAGTTTTTGTCTATAATTATTTGCTTTTAAAACCCTAATTTTTGTCTAGAATTATTTGCTTCTGCTTTTTTCGAAAATCAAAGTTAAATTTATTCAGCCGAACACTTTTTACTATGACTCTCAAATAGTAATTGTTATTTTTCTCGCTAAAACAATATCAGTAATTATTGATTGCTCGAATGTGGAATCTAAGATTGAATATCGTATTTGTTCATCCTTATCCAACTTCTGAACCTTTGGTAAATGTAACTCATAGTTGACTAGTGAACATAATTTTAAATTAAAACAGTTTTCTTCTAATAACAAAGAATAGATAAAGTTGGCCTTTATTTGTCGTCGCTTAAGCCTAGAATCTACATAGAGAAGCATACAGGTTAGACATAACCGTTAAGTGGGTTTAGTTGTTAATGATGGCATAATTAAACATACTATTATTGTAATTAGTTATGCCAAACGCAGCTGTGGTTGAGTTTACACCATCTTCTATTCAACACAAATTATTACAAAATGGTCTAAACTATTGTAATATACTATTTCCTCTTGTTCTTCTTTCTTTCTTTCTATCCCTTTTTTTTCCTTCAGATTTCTCCCCCTTTTTTCTGAGAATAAAACCTACAATACATCATGGCGTATGTTATGATCATGAAAGGATCAAATGAATCAGAATTTTACATGAGAATTAGAAACTAACCAGTACCTTTCACATCGTTTGTACATGAATAATTCTCATTTCATCCTTCCCTCTAATTTACCTTCCTCGGTTCAGCTACAAAATTTTAGTTATACACCAAGTCATTTTCACGATCAGGTGATTTATTATAGAAATTATTTATTTAGTATCTATTGATATTAGTTACTTTTATATATAAATATATAATAATAAAGAACACATAAACCACACAAAAAAATGTGAACCATAAAGTCTTAGACACTTTAATAAAATTTTACATAATAAACAACTCTCCTTAATAACTACACCGAAAAGAAATGAGAACAAATCTATGGAATAGGGGAGTATTATATTAGCTGTGTGTTATAAATTTGGCCTAAAACACATGTATTCGTCCGTAGTCGTATTAGCAACAAATTCAAGTCTAGGACAAGGACATGAATTAGAAGAAAGTTGATATCTGCATTTAGGTATTTATGAGAGAGAAAGGAGGGTTAATTGTCAAATTTGAATATTCAAGTCTCTTAACAATGATGCAAAAACAATGAATCTAAGAAAAAAAAAACAAATCGAAAATATGTACAAAATATTTAGAAAAAAAGATAATTACAAAAAAAAATAAAAAAATAAAACAAAATTGCAACATCGCCGGAAAATATTAACAATTCGAAGGAGCAGAGTCGGGCCACCCAACAAAATATATACCAACTCGGAATTATTTAACGTAACAAGGGAAGAAAAAGATCAACATCACTGTAAATCATACAGACAAGACTTAACACTTTTTTTTTTTTTTTTAAATTTCCCTCTCTCTATTTGTTTCGTTCTCTCTCCCAGGTTTAAATTTAACCAACCTGAAGCAGAACCACCACCACCAACAACATGATGCAGCTGCACTATATATGTCGTAACCACTACAAATTCTAGCCTAGAGAAAGCTATTAGGCTCTCAAGTGTTTCCACAAGAGGAGCAAGAAAGAAATCCAAGTATAGTTTCTGGTAGGACTTACCGGTCGTAACGGGGCGTGGATGCATGAATGGTGTCCCCAGAATGGCTCAGCACCGTGGTCGATTGTGTGGGAGCCGAGAAAGAATTGTCACGCGAACAAGCTACCTTGTTATAGGATTATATGACAGAGCTTGCTAGTGATAGCTCGTGAATCTCACTCAGCATCCATTCTTCGCCAGTTTGGCCTCCAAGAACGATAGCTCTTGTCCCTCCAACAATGCATGTACTGTGTCCCCAAGCGAATCTAGGAGGCCTTCCGGGGACGTTTAGGATCCTCCATGTTGGCTTCTCCTCAGTAGGATCAAGTATGTAGAGCTGCGAAGCAGAGTGAAGGCCGGCCACAGAGCCACCAAAGACGAGGATTCTACCACCGGGAAGACTTACAGCCACATGATCAAGGCGTGGAGGAGGTGCTATGCCCCCAGGATTTCCAGCACCAGGCATCCCACTCCCAGTAACTGATCTCCAACAAGGTTCATCCTCACTCAAGTCCATGGTAAAAACATCACTAGATCGAAACCGAAGAGGGCCACTCTTAGCAAGACCTCCAAACATCAAGATTTTCCTTCCACCGTAAACAGATAGTGTGTGGCCCAGACGTGAAGGTGGAGTCCATGTTACGGGTATCTCTCGCCACACTGGTTTCTCAATTGATAGATCGAGTAGGAAGGTATCACTGAGAAGCACTCCAGAATCTGCACAACCACCATACACAATTAGCTTAGTCCCATCAAGGGTGCATGAGCTATGCCAAGATCTAGGAAGCGGTGGTGCCAGGCTAGAGATCTCGCGCCAAGTGGGATGTTTGGCATCCAAGTCCAACACAAAGACGTCGTTAAGTAGGCCTTGCCTCCCACAACCACCAAACAGGACGAGATGAGAGCCATTCACACAAGACAGAGTGTGACCCCAACGCCCAGGAGGTGGAGAGCTCACTTTCACATGTTGCCACTCTGGGTGCGTAGAGCTCAGGTCCAATACGAAGGTATCGTTCATGGGTTGCATGTTGACACCTTCACCGCCAAAAAGTACCACACGGTTCCCAACAGCACATGCACTGAAGTTGCAACGTGAGGGTTCTACTGCACCTCCTACAATTAGTTTTCTCCATGCTGCAGCTTCAAGAGTTGTGAGTTCCCTTGCCAACCTGCTCCAACCTAGTCTTTTAGTGCTAGGCACGGTCTCCAGTACCCTAGTTGTTTCACCACCCCAGGCATTTTGGCATACCCTTCGCCAAAGATCTTCGTTCTTTGTTAGCTCGTAAAAACGTTGACAAACAGAGCTAACTGATGCAATATCCCTTGGAGTAAGTAGAGAAAGAATTTTGAGTGCAATTACTTCATCACTCAACTGCATTATTCCACATACCCCACGGCTGACGTTCCGAATATCTTCTGAAAATACTCCAGTAGAAGAAACATTAAACCTAAGCCTTTGAGATGGTCTAGAAGATTCCTTGGCTGAAGCTCCAGGAAGCGGACCCAGATCAAGAGTTGCTTCTGTAAAAACTTGTATGCCAATTACATGTGTTATAGTGTCATCATCACCATATATAGGGGTCATTCGGATCCTATTCATCAGTGGAGATCCATCTTTCTTGAAATTTAACAGTTCGCCTTGAAACTCAACACCTTCCCCGAGGCATCTTCTTATTTCAGCCACTACCGTGGAGTCCACGAGGGGATGTCTTCTCTTAGCAAATGGCCCTCTGCATTGCAGGAAACGGCTGCAGCAATCCAGAATAATCATGACATTAGTATATTATAACACATAAATGGGCAACATAATATATGGCCAATCTTTTGCCCACTCCAACGATGATAAAACTCAAAATATGTTTTGTGAGATAACTGCAGAAAGTTGATCAACAAAAGTATAGCTATAAGGTTTGGGGGCATACCACAAAGTATACCACAAAAGTCAGATAATTGTTACTCAAGCATACCACAAATTCCTTTTTCTTTAAAAAAAAAAAAGCACACCACAAATCTCATAGCTTACCCTTAGTGGTATTTCTCAATAGCGTAAGGGTTAGCTCCCCACCCCCAGAAAACGAAAAGAAAAAAGAACATAAATTTGGAAGGTGAAATGTTCATTTGACCTAATCTCATTTAAGTAGTAAGCGTAGCTTATTGTATGATAATCAAATTCACCATAACAGCTTCTAAAATTGACACTCAAATTACAACCACTACTGTAGTTACCTCAGTTGGTAGATCATAGATGAGTGTCAGAAAGCCCATGTTTTCTTAGAAATAGTTGGAGAGGAAGAGAATAAATAACAAGTCATCCATATATCACATCCATAGTTACAAATCCACTTTCAGTGATAATCATTATTCCTGAAGCATTCTTGGTCTTCTGGTGGGATTCATAAATCAAACTAAATATGAAAGTAGAAAAGAGATGTGGAGAAAGAAACCCCACGACAGTCGTTATCAGACAAGGCACATTGACCAAAAACCACATAGCATTAGTTAATTCATTTCCATTAAAGAGCCAAAGCAGAATACTAAAGATTGAAGCAAAAAAAAAAAAAAAAAATTCAATTTTCCTCACTTATGTCGAATCATTTCATTGACTTGTAAATATCACAAGTGAACCTGTCAATTGCCATCAAATCATATCAATCAAGCTGCACATTCAATTTTCACCTAGAACTCATCAGAGTACCAAAAATATACCTATCCACACAGCAAACATATATCCAAATGCTGCATGATGTTGATCAAGAAAAGTATGAGTGCACCCTAACAAAAAATTTAAGTGGAGAAATTCAAGCCTCGCAAAGATTGCACACTTAATGGATTAACTGTAGCCCGAAGGTTTCTCCAACAGAACTCAGAAACATGGCTATTAAAGTAACTCAGGTTCAAAGTGATTCAACAGTTATCTTGCTTTCTCTTAATCAAGTATCTATATCAGAAGCTATGTTGTGTCACAAATTTTGGAGAATCGAAACAATGCCTTCTATCAACATTTCCAAACAAGTCCCTTTATGGATCATTGCAGTCCAATAGTCACCTAATATGAGCAAGAAGAAATATAATACAGTTCCCAATAGTCCAAAAAAATCATTACTAGTTTGAACGAAAGGAGAAGCATGCACTACTGCAACATCTAAAACCAACCTACAAAATAAGGTTAGGTAATCTATGCATAACAAATGTAAATGTGGCTGTACACGAAGAATCTATGAAGGCATCTTTTAACTATTTGAAATCACAAAGAATCCAGTAAAGTCCCTACAGAACTGATAAAAATAAAAATTAAACTGATTGAGGAGATTATGTGTGCTGAGGAGCTTGTACGAACTTAAGGGGTCAGCATCAGGTATTTAGGTAGACAATACTAATGAGTCTTAGTTGGCAAAATCATTTGGGACTCCAAGTGAGAAAATGGTTAAAGTTAATATGGCCCCAAATATCAATAAAAATCAAGGGTAATACTCTTGAGAGATATAAACATAAAAGATAATTGCAACCTCGACATTACCAACCATTCTCTAAGAGAATCAGAAACAAAAAAGAGTGCATTAGTGATTCATCAGGTCAAGTATTTTAGGCAAACCCAAACCTGATAACACAAGGGTGTTAAAGCTATTCCAATAGAAAAAACAATAACCACTTCTTCTGCCTAACTATTGCCAGGTGAATGTAAGACTGGCAAAACGCACAGTTCATAAATATCAACCTAACTGGAATCCAGAACTGAGGGAAAAGGTCCAAAGTCCAAGTAGGCAAGCACAGACCAAATACGATCATTGTAATTCCACCTATTTTCTTCTGCAATTATTTTTCATCAACTGTGCGTTGCTACTTACAATTCCCTGTCTCAGATGATAAGCCTGACCTAACTGAAGCAAAGATGCCAACCCTATAGATTATCCGAGCAAATTACAATCCAGCAAACAAGCAAAAGGATTATCGAAACCTCAGTTGTTCGCATCATAACCAACTACTCAAATGATCAGAAACCCACTGCTAAAGAAACAAATTCCAACAGCAAAACCCCCCTTATCTACCCATCGAAAAACAGGAAGTAGGCAGACGAAGGAAAGCCGAAATTCAGGAAAATAACTAACCAATTACGTCCGAGAACTTCCTCCGCCCGAAATCCAGTAAACATCTCGAAGACGGAATTGACGTAAATAACGGGATGGTCGGGCTCCAAAGCATCCGTAACGACAAACCCACACGGCGCCGGTTGCAGAAGCGTGTCGACGGGGAACGGCAGCCGCCCGCCTCCGCCCTTCCTCAGCAAAAAACCTAATCCTTCCTCAATTTCCTCCTCCTCTCCGCCGCTCAGATCAGACTCAGAGTTGCTGTCCCACTCCATCATAGCTTGGAAACGCCCAACAGTTCCTCACCCCATACCACAATAGGCAACAATTTCGAACAAGATCGCGGTTAATAATTGGGATTAAAATTATGGGATTTTAGGGTTGGGATTGTGTGGAAATGGATGGATAAGAAGCTGGTTTTAGCAAGAAATAGAGAGAGACCAACCCAGGTAGAGTGATTGCTGCAATTCACCGCCTTCTGTGAAGGACAAAATTGGCAACTACAAAATGAGAATTTTGGATGACATAATTCCTATTTGGATGTTCGAGAAATTTATATTGATGAAAGATTGAAAATCAACGGCTTTCTGACTTTCAACAAAAATATCAGCAGTTTCCCAAATTTTTTTAGCTTTACATGGAGGTGTAAGTGTCGTACTTGATGCAGTAGTTATTGTACTAACTAGGGAAGCACATGTCCGTTCACGGTGAATGAAAGCTTTAATTAATTTGTAGGATGGTTATTCGTAATAATACTATTTTAAATTAACTTATTTATGTGATTATGCAATATTGCAATGAACTTTACTTAGTGGAGAGCTGGCAAAGTAGCGGGTCGGGATGGCCCAAGCCTGTCCATCGGGCTTTCACATCTTTACCGCCGGTTTGGCCCGACCCGAAAATTCTCAGGGCTCAAAAAATGTGAAGCCCGCCCAACCTAGTCCTGGGTTTTCGTAATTTTTTTTAATAGAGTCAAGCGAAATAAAAATAATAATTTAGTATACGGTAAATCAAAGTTGCAAATATAAGTATGAGTTACAAGTTATGAGGTGATAACAAAAGAAGGTAATGGTCTATGATCAATCGCGAATGGACAACAGCCTCAGTCTCGAGTCGTAGGATTGAGCCGATAAGGAAGGAACTGTCGAATTAGAAAGAGGCGGAGACGACTATAGAAGAAGAGGCAGAGGCAAGTGAAGTCATGAATGAGGGCTTTTGGTCTGGTCTAAGGTCTTGGACTCTTGGACAGTTGGGCCAGATTCATTTTACAGCTCAAGTTATTTTGTGACAATAAGTCATCAGTATTGTATTCCAAGAACAATATGAGCCCTTCCAATTCAAAACATATTGACATAAAGTTCCTAGTCGTGAAAGAAAAAGTGCATAATAAATAAATATCTATAGAAGACACTGGGACAAACTCCATGTTAGCGAATTCACCCAAGGTCTTTCTGGAGTACGCTGCTCGTATAAGTGTCGTATCACTTGATGATATTGTGGTTTAGTGGGAGTTTATATTTTAGTTGCTTTATGGTTATTTTAGCCTTTTATTATTCATTTTCTGATCAGAAATAAAGTATAAAGTGTTTAGTACGATCACTCAGCTTTATGACCTCGCTTAAGTTTAAGCAGGGACCAGTTGATCTATGTCATTTGGCTAATTTTGTATATGTGACCATTGATGAGTTCAATCATGACTAATATGACCCTATGCAAATGCAGTTGATCGACGAGACCGTATTGGGATATTGAGCGATGTCCGACACCCCACCCCTAACACATGTTATTTAATAGCACATTCTGCTGGTAAACGCTTAAAGAATACTACATCTTATTTAATAGCACATTTTGAGCTCATAAAGTTATACATATAATGTAACATATGTTGTCCAAGTAGGAGATTGTTGGATTAAAATCTAACATCTAATTATGGACAAATATCTAATATGTATAAAGTGTTATTCTTAATATGTATATCCCTAACTTATATTTAATACTATATTAATATTTGTTGAGGGGCCAAATATTAATATTAACTCTCATATATACAATATATATATATATATATATATATATATATATATATTATAGTAAATGGATCAAAAGAGATCCTCGATTCAAAAAAGATACGAGAACCGATCTCGTCCGTCCATTTCGTTGATTTATGGGCATCATTTTTCATTATGTAGCATTTAAAAATAAATCAAAAAATGAGAAAATACTCTCATTAAGGGTATTTTTGTAAACTTCTCTTCTTTTAATTCATTTTCATATTTTTCTCTCCACCAATTTCGCTGTCACGTTTGACTTTTACACTTTTATGCTCATGATGTTATGTGTTTATGCTCATCTTGTGAACTTTTCATGCATGTCCGAATCGAAATAGCAGAGTCGTTACAATCAAATGTTTCTTTTGACCCAAATTGTTTCTTTTCTTAGAATGAATCTGATGTGTACGCATAAAGATTGATTTTGGATGGTCGTTCATTGTTCTTGGGCAATTTCGCTCATTTCGTTTGTTTTATTCGATTTTTGTGTTTTCCTATTTTCTGATTATCTGTTTATGTATATTATATTATAGGTGAATTTATGCAGATTTTTATAACATTTCATGCATGACAGAACACGAATGGCCGAGTCGTTAGATGAATATACTTCTTTTCATTATGTTGATTCTATTTTCGTCCCTGAATGCCCACATATATTGAAACCATTAAGTTGGATGGAAGCCTCCAAGGGTTTCCATCACCTTTGAATATCTCCTGCAAAAGAAAATTGAGATTCAATCATGACAATTTACAGTTTCATGCAAATCGCCACTCATTTTCATGCATACTTACCCACAATTTCATGCATACCATCGAACAGATTTATGCATATTACTTCGAATACAATATGAAACACAGTCTGTCACATGCTTCACAATGCACTAATTTTCATGCATATATAACCTCTCATCCATGCATACCATTATACAAATTCATGCTTATTACTTCGAACACAATATGTAACGCAGTCCGTCACATGCTTCACATATTCTCATGCATATATAACATCTCATCCATGCATACCATTCTACAAATTCATGCATATTACTTCGAATACAACATGAAATGCAGTTCGTCATATGCTTCACAATGCATTCATTTTCATGCATACGACTCAACAAATTCATGCATGTTACTTCGAACCCCAAAAAGAAACGCAGTCCGTCAAATCACAATGCATTCATTTTCATGCATATATAACGTCTAATTCATGCATACCATTCTACAAATTCATGCATATTACTTCGAACCCCAAAATGAAACGCAGTCCGTCACATACTCACAATGCATTCATTTTTTCATGCATATATAACATCTAAATTATGCATATCATTCTACAAATTTATGCATATTACTGCTACATATGCATATTTTTTCAAAAAGGGCAAGAATCACGAAATGACATTCCAAACAGAGCAATAATTGCGGAACTCAATGTATATCTCTAGAAACAGATCGAAAAACACATCAAGATTAACAAGAATCGAAAACAAATCACAGATCTAGGAATAAAACCCATAGATCTAAGGTTAAAAATCATAGATCTATGTTTAAAACCGAAATCGTACTCAAAACTAGAAAAAAAAAAACTAGTAATCGTACTCAAAACCAGAATAAAACCCTAAATCTCATACCAATTCACCAGAATTTCTGCACAAAACCCGTACTCTCTCAAATGCTGTTTCGAACGAATGAACATACTTTGAAACAACAAAATCTCAATACCGAAACCATAAACGAAGGAGTGTTGCAGAAAACTCCCCTAAAATTGTGTGGGTTTTCAGAACTGAAACTCGCACTCAGAAAAATTCCCCATAATTGCGATGGGCAAACGATAAGAACAATAAAATCACCAAACCTACCTCTTAATTGATTAATTGTGCTCGAGCTTTTACCAATTTCTGCAATGGAAGTCGAAACCTTGATCTGGTTCTCGTCGAAATCGGGCTCCTAGTCGAAGAAAGAGAAAGTGAATTGTGTAAACTGAATTGTGTAATCTTCATTCCCGTATCTTAAAATTGAAACAAATTTCATTTCCAAAAATGCCCTTTATCCCTTCTTTTTTTTAAAAGATTAATTAGTGTAATCTTGGCCAATCGATTATGATGCATCTACGGTCACGATTGGTTCTCGTATCTCTTTTAAAGGTTGGATCTCTCTAGAATCATACCCTATATATATATATATATATATATATATATATATATATATATATATATAGGGTATGATCCTCTTAAGAAAGTCCAGATACGATTATGATAAAACCTCCTCCTAATCTTAAGAAGGAAAAATTTCATTTAAATTCTAAAAAGGATGAAGAATTTCTTGAAGGATTAATCACAAGACTTCAAAAATAAATATCAAACCGAAGCTTCAAGCTCGAAATTATCTCGATGATTTCTAAAGAAAATAATTCAGAAATATCTGAAGATGAGACTCAAGTTAATAAACTTGAAAAAATTTCAATTGTCAAGCCATATTATAAACGTTCTACCCCAATTGATCTTCAAATTGAAGAAGAAAAGCAATTGGTAAATTACAGTGGTGAATCCATCACTGAATGGAACCTTGATGGAAAATCTGAATATCAGATTAAAACCATAGAGGAGAGATCATATGAGAACACCTCTTAGAGTGAGAAATAGGAACAATTTATAACTGTTAGATCAAGTAATTCGACGCTCCAGATCATCCCATCACTTAAAATCCCGAAATGCACCTTTTAGGTAAAAAGTTTGCACTAAGGTTATTTTTGTAATCTTGCACAATATATCAATTTTTCTTTAATATTCTTTCCTTTTATTGTAACCGCCATTTTCGTTAATTCTCTTTCAATTTTAAAATACTAATTTTCGTCCTAGTTTTTTAGGAGAATAATGGTTGATTGTGCATAGTTTCACTATGTCTCGTCCCAATTTTTCGTTAATAGTTTTATCTTTTCTTCATTTCTCATTAATTGTGCATATTTTTTCCTATTAATTGTGCATTTTTTTCTAGTAATTGTGCATATTTTTTTATTTATTTGTGCATATTTTTCCCAGTAGTTGTGCATTTTTTTCCCATTCATTGTGCATATTTTTTCCCCGTAATTGTGCATATTTTTTCTGATTAATTGTGCATATTATTTCCTCAAATTGTGCACTTTTTTTCCAAAAGATGTGCAAATTTTGTATTTCGAAATTAAAATAAGCAGCATTATACATTCTAATCCGAATTAGCTCCGACTGGCTTCCCCTTCTCAATGAAAAAAAACCAGTTTCAGAAACGAAAATGCAATCGAAAGACAGAAGCAAAATTACCGCAGAGAAAACAACATATTATACTAGAATTGCAGAGAAGAAAATAAAAACAACGAAATTGCAATTCCACCAAATTATACTAGAATTGCAGAAAAAAAAAAACAAAGAGCAGAAAAATTTCCGCGAGAAATAGGATGAAGAGTGGTAGACTCATGATTTGTTTTACGCTTTTTGAATACTTATAAACGAGAATCAAAGATTTGGTTTTGCACCACCAATCTCTACCGCCGATCGAAGATGTAGATGCCCAGATCTGATTTTTGAACAAAAAAATCAAAGATTTGCAGAGAAAAAAACAAAAAAAAAACAAATAGAAGAAAAAATACCGCAGAAACAAGAACAATTGTTGTAGACGCCCAGTTTTGGTTTTGATTTTTGAACAATTGTGAACGAGAATCAAAGATGTGGTTTTGCGACACCACTCTCTACCGCCGAAGGAAGTTGTAAACGCCAATATCTGATTTTCTTTTGTCAAACAATTTATGTATACAAGGGATTAGGTTTTAATTTTAATCAATTGTCTATTATACCCTTTGTGCAAATTTTCACAACTATATGGTTCATTTCGGGTAAAAAAAAATTAAATCAAATCTCATCCGTCAATTAACATAATCTAAAGGCCTATACTAGTTCTTATTTCTCACTCTAAGGGGTGTTCCTATTTGAACCACCCCTATATATATATATATATATATATATATATATATATATATATATATATAGGGAATGGATCATATGAGAAGGCATCTTAAAATAAGAAATAGGAAGGAATCCTAGCCCTTCATTTTTATAAATCTATGATCATGATTAATTTGAATATAAATTTTTATTTATTACTTTATTATTCATTAACATATCATTAAGGGTATTAATGTCCATTTAAATTCATTTATTTTTGTAACCGTTTACTATCGTGCATCCCTAATCTTATTCATAATCTTTTTCTTTTCTTTTTGATTCTCTTTCCTAAGTAATATATGTAACTTCCATTAAAAAGAAAATTTAGGTTTGTATGTTGATTTATTGGTTGATTCATGGAGAATTAAAACGCATTCTCCAGAATTAAAACGCATTCATTTTTTTTTGTTAGAATTTGTTCTTCTAAAAATCCCAATTCTATGTTTACCATCGTTCAATTGTTTCATGTGACTTAAATGAGAGCAATGATGGTCAAAATAAATACTCCAAGACTAATTAGAATATATACTCGAACTCTCACCAATAAGTGTCGTCTTAGGCTAAAGTATAATCTCCAATCTAAGGATAAGAACACAACAAAAATTGATAAATATATTCAATTGAATAATACGAAATTCCCATCAGATTTCAGATAACATATATAACTACCAGTACGCAGGTATGTGTTGCCTCACTCTTCTTCAGAAGCCTCGTTCAAAATATGTCCAAAACCCATTTGTTTCACTTCCTCCATTTGGATTGGATTTAGTTGTTGGATGGCCTGCACTAAAGACGTAGGACAACACCTGCTGATTAAAGGTGGATACATCTTCTCATCAAAGTTTTTGCACATTTTGATTTCAACACACTCCTTTATGTCATTACTGCTTCTCATTTTCTTTTTTCTATCACCGTTATCTTCAATGTTTCATTATCATCTCCTTCTTTAATGTTTCATTATCATCTCCTTCTTAATTATCATCTCCTTATTTTTGCTCACAGTCAACTTTAATGTTTCATTATCATCTCCTTCTTCGCCTACTTTCAGATTCTTTGAGTTGGACAACACATGCATAACATCAAACCAACATATGCAGAAAATTATAGATACATATGCATAAAATTGAGCATATATATGCTTAACATCGAAACAACATATGCAAAAAATTATATACACGTAAGCAGAATAATGTGTAAACATATGCAGAAAAATTTCACATATTTAAATGCATACGAATAAATAGATTTGTGCATTACTATTTATATACTTTAAAACTAAAACTCACAAACATATGCATAACACAAAACAAACATATGCAGAAAATTATAGATATGCATAACATCAAAACTACATATGAAAAAAATTATATACACGTAAGCAGAATATTGTTCAAACATATGCACGAAAATTAATAAAAAATAAGTTATGATACTAACCTTCATTCATCATGATTTTAGTGTTTTAGTGTGATTCCCAAAGCTTTAGTGTCCAAAATCGTCAACCTTAGGACATAATCAAAATTATATGCATACATTAAAAACAAATATGCAGAAAATTAATAACAAATATGCAGAAAAATTTCTAGTTTTGCTGGAGAGTTTGTCTGAGTGTGGAGGTAATTGATGAAGGAGAAAACCCCCATCTCAGAATGACTGACAGAGAAAATAATAATCAAAGTCAAACGACAAAACCCCACTTTATTTTCATCCCCAGAAATGCAATCTCATGAGCACTATTATCGTTGACCATCCTCCCAATTGAATTCCACACTAACCCACCAAAAAATCCAACAGAAAAGTAATTCTACGAAGTTATTATTACTGATAACAATCAAACCAAGATTACCATTCACCAACGAAGTGGGACGAAATTAAAAATAAAAATAAGAACCGTACTGGCAAGAAATTGAACTACCTTTCTGGTTATCTCCTCTCAATCTGTTTCTTCCTCCCCAATTTTACAGTTTACATTCAGCAATTATTTTACCAAGAAATCCAAAAAAACACTTTTAACAATCAAAATACGAAAATAAAAACTAACCGTCTTTTTCTCTAATCAGAGATTCGTCTGCAAGTATTTCTACACCTTCGCCTACTTTGAGATTCGTCTGCAATGGTTTTCAAAAAACTCTAGTGAATGTGTGTATCTAATGATACCGTTCAAATACTTCTAGTGATTGTGTGTATCTAGTGATTACCGTAAATATGCATTTTTCATTGCCAAATTTACCCTTTTTTATTAAATGTTTTTTTAGAAGATTAAGATCACAAAAAATCTAATCCATTGATTAGATATTAATCTAAGGATATAAATCCTTCTTATTTCTTATTTTTAGAAGCCTTCCTATGAGATCCACATATATATATATATATATATATATATATATATATATATATATATATATATATATATATAGGGAATGGATATTATGATATCCAAATCTTAAAAGAGATACGAGAACCGATCTCGTCCCTCTATTTCGCAAATCTAAGACTCTCATTTTATCCCCAAAAGCATTTAAATTTAAATCAAAAAAGGAAAAAATAGCCTCATTAAGGGCAAATATGTAATCTTATCTTTTCTTTTCCTTAGCTGCATTTTCGTCTGTTTCTCAATTTGCATATTCTGAATCTGCATTTTCGGTGTTCAAAACTCACTTCTCAGCCGAAAGTTTGTCTTCAAATCGACCACTCGGAAGTCGATTATTTCTCGTGGGTTTCGAAGTTCTATGTTTCTTGAGTGATTTAATCTCGTTCTCCTTGTTGATTTATCCCGATTATTCCCAATTTTGAAGATTGATTTCTGCACATTTTTCGGTTTTTTACAGATTTTGCTGTGAATGTAAGAATTACTTATGGTTTTTGAAAAATTGTAGTTCAATATTTGTGGAATGATTTGTTGGGTTCAAATTCTTGAAGGTCAATTTCATTTCAGAGTTTTTTCGTAGAGATTTCTGGATTTATAGGGTAGAAGTCGTTTTTCCAAGTGATTAGGGTTTCTGTTCTTTATTTATGAGATGTATGTATCGATTAAGTATTGTTTTTCTGTTGTAGATTCACTATTATAATTTTTGCATACGTAAATACAATGTTCATGCATATGTATTTGTTAGTTTATGCTGATACTGTGTAATATTCATGCATGCAGTTTGTTGAATGGCTGAACTGCTATTACAATCGGTGTCTCATTGAATCTGATGAATCCATTTACATTCCTGATTGCCTGGCCGAATTGAAACCGTATGTTGGACGAAAATTTGTTACTCTTGATGAGGCCGAAACTTTCTATATAGACTACGGAGGTTTGTGCGGTTTCGATATCCGTAAGTGGTCGATAAAACGTCATGGGGATGGGTCTATTATGCGTAGATATTTAGTGTGCAGTAGAGAAGGGGAGAAATTCATGGATGTTGATAATGTTAATTCGAAGAAAACAAAGCGAAGGTGTAGTTCAAAATGGTCATCTTGCTTTGCACGCGTTGTATTTAAATCCCACCCTGAAAGGTGTAATTCAAAATGATCTGTTCACCCTTATTTTTTGAATGGGTTTCTGCCTCTTCTTCCTCGTTCTCAGAGACCCCCTTAAATTGTTTTGTAATTCGAAGTTAAATATAATGAATTCGGTGTGCATAATTATTCAACTACATATGCAATAACTACTTATATATAATACATGAAAGGTGTTATTAAAATGGAAAATGAAATAATTATAGTTGTGCTTATACAATTAATAATTTATGCATACACAGAATTAAGTTTATGCATACCTTAGAAACATATTTTACAGAATACCAAACTAATGAGGCCTGCAACTGTATCACTAACTATGTATTCAACATGTAATTTCATGCTTATGCAATTCATAATTTATGCATATATAGAAAAAAGTTTTTGCATACGTTGGAAATACATTTTGCAAAAAACAAAACTAGCCTGCAGCTGTATCACAAACTAGGTATTCAACATGAAATTTCATGCTTATGCAATACATAATTTATGCATACAAAGAATAAAGTTTATGCATAACCTGAAAACACATTTTCCAGAAGGTCAAAATAACCAGCCATGCAACTGTATCACCAACTATGTATGAAACAGATCTTTTCGTGCTTACGATATTCAATATTTATGCTTACACAAATTCAAGTTTATGCATACGGTTTCATACAGATTGGATACAAACCAATAACATTCCCATGGGCATGAATTTCACAATGCAAACAAGCTAACAACAGGTTAAAAAAACACGAAATGGTTCTTAGGATCGGTTCCAAAAACATTACATGAGCATCAAATAGACCATTCAAAAACACAAAAACATCATCCTCCCTCTTCGCCATTACTTCTTTGTTTGTCTGCTGACCTTGATCATCATGTTTAGCCTTTTTCCTTTTGCCCATTTGCTGTTGGTCAGTAACATCCCTATCTTCTTACCTTTTGCTTTAGCCGATAGCTTGGCTTTCTCATCCACTTTATTCTTCTTCATCATTTTCTTCACTTTGCTATCTTTCACATTCTCCTTCCCTTTATTCACCAAATTTATTAAAGGAAGATCATCTTCCAGCTGTGTTGTTCTCTTCCTCTTTCCTTTACCTCGCGATCCGCCTGCTTTTTTAGAATATTCACTTAGTATGCATGCAGTTTTTTCACTGCATTTATGCAAAGAACGCTCATGAATTTATTGCATATCAGTATTAAATTTATCCATACCACTAACATATAAAGCTTTTATGACATATTTATTTTTATGCACATGACTAGCGGATTTTATGCAATAACTACTTATATATAATACATGAAGGGGTTCTAAATATGTAAATTGAAACATATATTTTCGTGCTTATGCAATTCATAATTTATGCATGCACAGATTAAAGTTTATGCATACCCTGGAAACATATTTTCCAGAAGATCAAACTAACATGGCCTGCAACTGTATCACCAACTATGTCTTGAACATATATTTTTGTGCTTATGTAATTTATATTTTATGCTTACACAGAATAAAGTTTATTCATATCATGGAAACAGATTTTCCAGAAGACCAAACTAACCTGGCCTGCAACAGTATCACCGGATATATCTGAAACATGTATTTTCGTGCTTATGCAATTCATAATTTATGCATACACAGATTAAAGTTTATGCTAACCCTGGAAACACATTTTCCAGAAGATCAAACTAACCTGGCCTGCAACTGTATCACCAACTTTGTCTTGAACATATATTTTTGTGCTTATGCAATTTATATTTTATGCTTACACAGAATAAATTTTATGCATATCATGGAAACAGATTTTCCAGAAGACCAAACTAACCTGGCCTGCAACAGTATCACCAGATATGTCTGAAACATGTATTTCCGTGCTTATGCAATTCATAAGACCAATATTTTATGCTTACTATTTCATATTTTTATGCTTACTATTTCATATTTTTATGCTAATATATAAAATGTTTTATGCTTACGCTTACAAAAAAAGGCAAACGAAAAAAAAAGGGTATGCATACCAATATTAAAACTTTCATGCACACAGACACTCAATTTCATCCTAATAATACAAGAGATTCATGCATATCAATGAAACCGGGATAGAAAAAACAAGGGTTTTATATGAAATACAAACAACAAACCATTCCCATGAGCATCAATTTGACAATGAAAACAAGCTAACAAAAGGCTAAAACATTCCCATGAGCATCAATTTGACAAATCAAAATAATTATCTTGAATCGCTACAGTCCTTAGCCCGAGAGTTTTCACTAACTTCTACAATTTTCGGTTTTCAAAAGAAAATCGGTTACACCCACAATTTCTCTTCTAAAACACAAAATCATCCATGGGTAAACTTAATTAACAAACGAAGGACGAAACTACAAAAATTGAGGAACAAAATTCAAGAAATTGACCAAGAAACACTAAACCCACTCCAATCGAAACTCAAGAACTTCGAATTTGAAGAACACACTTAGGTTTCTAATGGGTAACGAATTTTTTCGAACCCACTCCAATCGAATGTGAAGAACCCACTCCAGTCGATTTTGAAGAACCTACTCCAATCGAATTTTGAAGAACCCACTCCAAATCTCAAATCTCATCAGTTGTCATAGGGTTTCATTCACATTAACAATCATATCTCTACAACACCAAATAATCCATGGGTTTCCTAATTTAAATAACGAAAACGTAAAACATACCTGAATACTCGTCGATTCGAGGGAAATCGACTCTAACTCTACGAATTGTTACTCGATTTATGTACTGAAAAGCGAAAATTAGTACTGAGTCTTCTCGGTGGTCGATGGCAGTTTTGGGAGTAGTGTGTGTTCTCGCTGGTGGATGAACGTCACTCCTTGATGATGGAAGAAGTTTGTATCACTCTTGATTTTGGAGTAGTGGGTCTTGTAGGTAGTGGATGGAAGTTTTCAAAAAAATGGAGAGAATGGATCCGCCCAAATCAAAATGTTTTGAAAGTGGGAGAATGAATGAAAAGATTTCTAGCGCTCAAATCTCTTTTTGATTTCTATGCCCAAAACACCCTTTCCTTTTTTTTTTTTTTTAAGGAAAAAGGTGTTGATATTGGCCATTAGATTAGGACCGATCGACGTTTAGGATCGGTTCTCATATCTCTTTTAAGTATTGGATCTCCCTAGATCCACACCCTATATATATATATAAGAACCAAACCCTATATGAGAACTAAGAACCATTATGCACCACCGATCTTATAAGAATGAATGGTCAGATCTAAAAATTAATTATGATATTTTTAATTTTCTTTAATTGTGTAAGGGTGATTGTGTAAAAATCAATTATTTTCTATGTTATTACACACTTAAATTAGGAAAGATGGGTAGTAACTTCAATCAAACATTAGTTAAAATTAATGCATTAAACTAATTAAAGATTTTAATTAGATGTCATTACTAAAATAATACGGAAGAGAATTACTATTTTTTTTAACTTTAATTATTATTAAAAAGGTAATAACTATGATTAAAAAAATGTTCCTTTATTAATGCATAACTTTGTTAGTTTAAATGCATTAAGATTAACTTACAATTTAATGCATTTCAACAATATTTCATATGCATCATAATATTACACATAGGCATCATATGCATCATAATATTTCATATGCATCATAATATTTCATATGCATCATAATATTACATATGCATCATAATATTACACATATGCATCATAATATTACACATTTGCATCATATGCATTATAATATTTCATATGCATCATAATATTATACATATGCATCATAATATTTCATATGTATAATAATACTACACATCGTCATCATAATATTACAGTAACATATTTTATGCATTTGTGTATTCTAATTGATGAATCAATAAATAAAAAATAATGCATATAGCTATTATAATTATGCATCAAATTATGCGAAATAATGCATAAATGTATTGTAATTATTGCATAAATTTATACTAAATTATACTTCAATTAATTCGAATTAATCAATTATTTCAATACAATTTGAAATAAGTTTTGAAATTGAAATTAAAGAAAATTAAATATGCATCGTAAATAAATAATAAATTATTAGTTAAATAAGATCACATAAATTATGCATCGGTCCTAATAAATGATTAGTTTTGGTGATTAGTTAAATATGGAAATTAAAATTAATAAATGATCATAACAAAAAAATGTAAGATTTCAAAATGTAAAGGATACGTTGTTGGTCCGGAGACGAAAAGTCAGGTGTAGAGGGGGGGGGGGGTGAATACACCTGAGCTCTGTTTCTTTTTCTCAGTGAAGGTCAGCTGAAGCTGATGTTTGCAACTGATGAACAGTGCCAAGTAAGCCTTCGATCACTGGGGTCAAAGTGAGTCAGCTTCTGAGCTCTTCTACTGACTGATGTCAGTATTACGAAACTCAGTCGGAGACTGTAGTGCGGATAAGTGTTAGGCCCGGAGTCGTCTCTTTTGAAAACGCGTTTTTGCAAGTTAAATCTTTTAGCTGTGCACTTTATAAAATACGTTTTATGCAAACTTATGATTTTCAAGTCAGTTGAATGCTATGCAATAAAACAGTAAATGAACACAAGCAATTTAACGTGGTTCGGATACGCAAGATCCTACGTCCACGGTCCTGAACAAGGCAGGAGAACTTGTTGATTATTCTGAGCAAGCCTCAGCAGGGATACTGTGCACTGGACAGTTCCCTCTAAGTTATAGTTCTTAGCGACTTTACAATCCAAACCTAAGTTTAGAAGGGAGGGAATATTCTCCAACTGAGAAGGAGTTCTTACAACAAGAACAATTCACTAAATGTGAACTCCTTCGGATCTAAGCTATGAATCTAGCAATGAGCTTAGTCTAGAGAAGAAAGGGATCAAAGTGCTCTAGAGAGATGAACTACAAGAGGTGTTCTATGAAAACTAGTTCATCTCTGGATAAGCTTGAAGGTTCTAGAGCGTTGTGAGCTTGAATGCTTTCCCTTGATTTCGCGTATATTCCTCATTTTGAAATCTTCAAATCCTTCTCTATTTATAGTTGTGAGTTGTGGCATATGTCTGTTGGAGACGACGATGCCACGTGTCACAAGCGTCCAAAGAAAACAGCCACTATTCAACTTTGTTGCGCGCAGGCGCTTAATGCGACCGTTCATGAGAGCAGACTTTACTGTGTAGAGTAGGTAAGCGTTGTCGGCTTCTCATTGGTCGAGGTTTGTAGTTGGTGAGTGTCAGAGTTGACCGTTCAAACTACCTCGTATGTCTTCTGCTGAACATTCGAAGGGACTTTAAGTGTTGGGTCGCTTTCTGTCGGATACAGTACTCGAAAGTCTGTCTTCTTCGGCTGAGTCGTCTGACTGATAAAGTGAGCTTCTGATAGTCAGTTGGTCGACTGCGAAGGTATACTGCTTGCACTGGTTCTTCTACTGATGACCATCAGCTTGTAAAGAATGCTTCTACTGAGGTCTAGTCAGCTGATGCGGGATCTTCAACCGAGTCGATATCACCGCGACGAAGAATGCAAGCGATTACACTAATGACGTGGGGTTCGAAAAGTATCTTCGACAGAAGATCGGTTCAACAACTACCCCGTACGAGACTTAGACAAAATAATAAGCATTACATCAAGTCTAACCTATACATCGCCTAATCCTATCGACACACTAATCTACCGATATCGGCTCGGTTTTGGGATCTTCAATTCCATAGTACTACTATGATTTCCCCCAATTTCTTTTAACCCTAGAACACTGAGTATCAATCTACCGACTCATATCCAACAATTTCCCCCTAATTGATGATGCCAAAACCTCTATACTCTAATATCTATTAAAGATACTCGTCCTATCGACAACAATTTCCCCCTTAAAGCATCGAGGAAAACCGATAATAGTAAATGAACTTCAGCGGGTGAGAGAAAGGCAAGATCAGAGAAACTGATGTGAGTGTGTGTCAGATCACTTGGTGATCAGTAGTGAAAACATGACACTAAAAAGCTTAAAGACAATGAGCGATTGTCTAGCAAGCGATAGGAACTCTTATAGATAGGTCGTCAAAGTACGAGGTTCCTATGCTATTACACGTAATTATCAAAAACAAAGAGGAGAAATCACTCGCCGTCGTCCGAAGCTCCGAGTCTTCTTCTTGAAATCCGCCGAACGATCAGTCGGAGGGTCCGAGCAATAAAATTTATAAATCCTTTTGCGCAAAACCCTGGATTTCCTCTTGATCTTTCGGGTCTATGCGGATGTAACTCATGCCGATAGGCTGCAGATTCGATTTCTTCTTCGATAGACTTTGTGATGATAATGCCTTTAGCGATCATGGGAGGAGGATATCTTCTGAATGCAGGTGCTTTCACAGGAATGTTCAGTTCTTTCATGATAGGCAGCAACCGTTCTCCGAGTTCTGGAAAAACTTCATTAAAACACTCTTCGAACAGTTGATCAGCTGGAATGTCTTTCGGATAGAAGCCCCATACATACAGATTTTTAACAAACATTTCTTTGAGAGTCTCCCATTGATCATTCAGATCAGCAGGTACCCATTTGTCCTCATGAGGTGCAGGAATCAACTTCATACGAGGAGTTCTGATAGAGTCCTTCCTGTTCCTCGATCCTCTGGGTATCTGTTTTCTCGGATCGGCCGCTGGCTTATCAGATAGGCTTTTCATTCTTGCCAGGTCAGCCATCCTTTTCTTCTCACGGAGAGCGGCTGCTCTAGTGTCTCATCGTTTGAGACTCAGTCCTTGCAGCGTCGCCTCCCAGGTCGCTTGATCTTCTGCTATCTGCTCAGGTGTAAGAGTAGATATGGGAATACTCTGAGCAGTAGCTTTGATTTCAGTCGGAAGAGCCTTAGCAAAATCTTCTTGGGCTTTCTTCTTTTGCTCTTCGACCGTATTAATGACCTTTCTCTTTCCTTTGGCCCCGACTGCTTTGCCCCTTAGGCTTTTTTTCGCTGCTTCAGCTGCCTCCTCTAGCTGACGCTCCTGGTCCAGCTTGTCTTGCAGCTCTTGGGCTATTCTGAGGTCGAATGCCTCTTGCTCCGCTTTTGATTTAAACTTCTTGACCGGGGAGGAAGGAGTAGTGGATTCAGTAGCGATTTCCTTCCCCGACCTCTGCGGCAGCTGTTGAGACTCTTCTTCTTCAGCTGGCTCTTCAAGGAATTGAGCGATTTCGTCTATGTGCGCAGCTGAAGAGGAGATGGGGGTGGCTTGTAGTGGGAAATCAAGGAGAAGGACCTCAGTAGATGTACCTTTCTGAGTAGATGGTCCCGCCTCCGAGCCTGTTCCCCCGAATCTCTGCGGCTGAGGGCTCTGCTGCTGAGGAGGGTCCTGCCTCCTGAGCCTGTCCCTCAAGGATCTGGACGTCAGCTGTATCCGTATCAGGTTCATCTTTCACAATATCTTCCCCCTTTTTGGCATCAGCAATATTTGCCAAGGAGGTGCGGATAGCTTTTACGTCCTGCTCCAGATTGTGCACAGAATCTTTGATCTGGGTAACTGTGTCATCAAAATCAATATGGTTAAAGGTGCATTTAAACATGCATTATGGACTTTATAATTTCAAGTGTAACTTAGGTCTCTGTTTGCTATGTAATATTTAATTAATATCTGCAATATACGACTTTTCTACTGAGTTTATAAACATATTTATTCATAAAAAGTTTTATTTCATTTACTTGTGTATATTACGGATATTAATGTATCTTAGCTCTCAGTATTTTACGTACAGTTTAACTAGTATGGAGATATACAATTATTTTGCTGAGAACTTAGATGTTTTAAATTTCACGCATTCTCAGATAGCCGACTGGACACTCATAACAGTATGTATGGAGGATTCTTCGAGGGTTCCGAATACAGACACGGGGATGAACAACTTGCAGCAATTTCGCACTGCATGCTTTTGTTGTCATATCTAAAAGCAACCATCGATTCAATCACTCAAACAAATTCGATGCGTACACCATATCTATTCTATTCGCTGGAGAGAAATCGTGACGGTCGGCTTGTGAAGTCACTAATGACGAGCGATGAAGATTTAAATTGACTCGTCAGATTTGAGGCATACCCCACTGTCTGTGTTGTGATGACGAGTCCGGGTGACGGGGCCGGAGCAAGTATGTGGCTGAGCTAATCGCATGTCCCTTATTTTGATGATCGAGACCTAGTTGGGCAATCCACCAGAGATTTCGACAGACATAACTTCTTCAGTAACGGGGAGAAGCGGAGGAGGCGGAGGAGGAGGGAGCGGAGGACGAGGAGGAGGAGAAGGAGGAGGAGGAGGCTCATAGGGATTTATCTACAAACACAACGGTAGTGATATTGATGAATTCATCTCGGCGTTCTACAACACAGAGACTCATAGGGATTTATATAATCACCAGTTTCATTTGTTACCTCTTCTCCAGCTCTGGACCATACCCGAAGAAATAGGAAATATGCCAACTGCGCTGCCCCCCTTGGCGAGAAGATCTGTCGGTCGGCCAAGGTCAAGGCGATATAGATCTGGGGTAGAAGCAAGCGTCGGTAGCAGAACTAGGGGATCCAAGAAGTGTGGCATCTGCAAAGAGCATGATCATACTAGGAGGACTTGTCCGACCAGAGGGTGATCTTATTTCTCTATATCTTTTCAATTTACTTTCTGAATAAATGAGAAGTTGTGAAGCCTAAGCGAAAGACCTTTGAAGTAAAACGTTAATATATGTAATGATTGATATTATGAACTTATATTTCTCCGCATCTGACCCATAGGTCTCTGTAATTAAAATATTATAGTTGTCCATGCATGTAAATTATTAAATATTGCATCCAATTAGAAACTTATACGAGACTCGAAGTATGATAACTACTAAATAAAATAGTTATAGTACATAATGCTTCTTCATTCGCCACAAATTACTTATATATCTCCGTAATTAGTGAATAGATTCAAATCAACGAAGATATATTAAAATAACCTCATGAATATTTGAAACATCCCTAAAAACTACATGTAATCGTATTCCTCATCTGCCACGCACATGAACCAAGTCCGCAATCCCATCACATATCGTATGTTCCATAGATCCCGCTTAGTCTGAACCACTTTGGAGCTCGGCAAGGCGTCAATCAACCGATGCACGGAGAGCAGGGCGTACACACCATAGTTGACTTGATCCAGCTGTGCAAATTGAGCTCCAATGTAGACATCCAGTTACATTACACGACAAGCTTACTCTCGAGGGTGACCGTAGACCTGTTCGAAGAAGTTGTTGTAATCGAAAAGTCTATACATCATGTGTGTGATCGGTTGTAAGCTATCAGTGCGTATTTGTCGATACTCCTCGCCTGATACCACCTAAAGCGAGTCGTACAACTCTACAACAAATGAATGCAGACGGATCCTGACGGTGATCTAGTGGCCACCGCTGACGAAACACACGAGGATGACCTACAGAAGTACGGAAAATATCTTAATTCTATATTTTAAACACGTATATCTCAGTAAATTTCATAATATATAAAGATATAACTTACATATTGTGGCCCTGGTTCCCACTCCCTGGCGACATCCAACAACGCCTCAGAAGGAACTCATGCATCACTGTTCCAGCCGTAGGAATCCCACGAAGATTGCATTTGAGTCTAATTAAAGGCATGATTGTTAGCATTCTGTTTGCGAAACAAGATAAAGTTAAGAAATACGGATTAACCCAAAATAGTACTGGTAGGATTAGAGTTGTTCCGCTCCGCACACCATGTAGTAGACCACTTTCTCTTCTCAATTTCCTCTTCAACTTACACAGATACACTTCAATCATATCATGCGCAAGCATCTTCAAAACATCTTCAATAATATCAAACCATGCATGCGACAAATGATAGCCCATCGATGTGTGCACGTGGTCAGCAATTTCGTCCCGTGCGCGTCGCCATGCCTGATATTCCTTAAGCCCATTCAGAGACCAATCACCGAGATAACGGGCGAGATTCCTTTTCGGAGTTACAAAAGGCAATGTAAGAACACGAGATGGCTTTTTCTTGCGCATTTCACGTCCACGGGGACTACTAGGCTCAGCTTGTACGAGGGCTTTCCCTTTCCTTTTCCACGTCCTCGGGGGATCGAGTCATCTTCCTTTCCCACAACACTTATCGGTTCGATTGCTATTGGAGACACTATAAGTGCCCATGGAGAAGCGAAATCATCACCGTAGACAGACTGATCTTCGTTCTGGTCCTATAAAAGAGACTTAGTATGTCACAGAATTTTATATGTCTTCACATAATCAACAAATTTCTCTATATTTTCATATTAGTTCTATATACTTTCACATTACTCATCTATAATTTCATCATAGTTCCAAAATAAATTATACGCCCATGAAATCCAGTAATATGATTCATTAAATACACTATATTCGTTCTAAACCAATTTAACATTATAGGTCTCTATAAGTTAAGCATAGTTCTCCATGCATTGATCTTAATACATGTGGACTCTTCTTTAATCGCATGTAATAGCATGTACCAATCACTGCATACGGTAACCACAAAATAAGATGGTATAACTATTTAATAGCATGTACCAATCACTGCATAACATCCGTTCTTCATATTATATTCATATGTTTCTGTAAAACTTTAAATCAAAGTATTAATGCAAAGAACTAAAAGTTTATCTCTGAATCCGGACTGGGAGAAGCATAAGGCTGAGCGGGCTCATGGTATTTCAAAAGCAGTGGCGCCCCGGATGCCACGGACTGGTCATGGGACTTCTTTGTGCGTGCCTCAGACGCCACGGACGAATCGCTACTATTTGTGACATTATTAACAAAAATGTCAACCCTGTCAGAGTATGCATGCGGCGTTGCTCGGCGAGACCAAGACCATGGCCGATCTGGCTACATACTTCACAAAAGACTATGGCCTCTGCATGTACGTAATATTAAAAAATTCATATTAGTTCTCTATCATTTAGTAGTATATCTCTGTAATAAACATAAGCAAGTATAAAACTTATCTTTTACGGAGATATATAGTTTCCTACGAGCAGTAGCGATTCTAGTATGTATTATAGTATTATATTTATTCACAGATATAAAAATTATATTATAATAAAAGTAAATTTTTAAAAAATATATATTAAAATATTAAAATATATAGATGAATTTTATAGTTATTTTAATTTTTAAATCTGTATTGATATATTTAAATCTATTATATTATATTAATAAACATTTAAGATAAAATCTATTAATACATTAAAATATATTCAACTATTTTACATATACATTAATATGTAAAAATGTCTTACTTATATTTAAATGTATTATATTAAAAAATATATACTACATTATAATAAAATATATCAATATGTAAATCTGTATTTAAATAGTTTTATACTTCAATTTAAAATAAAATGTATTTATATATTTAAAAATATATATATATATATATATATATATTAATATTTTAATATTTAAATTTGTATGATATATAGATACTATTTTAGTATGTAAGTATATAAAATGATTATATATATACTAGTGAATCATAAAAATATATTCGTTCTCACCAGAACCACTCCCGAGGTACTTTGTAATCTTAAGACAAACTTTAAATCATGGCGAATTAAGGCACAAATTTTATAATTTTTTGCAATTGAAGGCACAACCTAATTCACAATTTTTTTCCGCCCGTTAGAGTTGAGTTGGATGTATACATCGACGGTAAAAGACGACGTTCCGATTTAGGGTTAGATTTACGTGTTTTTCTCATTTAGCGAGTAAGAACCCTTCTTTTATTAGTTATTGTCGAATTATTAAAGTGACAATTTATGTGACGTGTCATTAAACGACGTTATTTTGATTTAAAGATGTGACAATTTTGTCTAGGTGTAAGTCCAACTCAGCAAAACGACGTCTTTTTAATTTTTTTTATGCCCAAAAAATTGAAAATCCGAGCATGCCTTGAATTGAAAAAAATTCAAAATTCGTACATTAATTCGCCTAGATTTGAAGTCCTATTAATAATACAAATTAACTATATTTTGGAGTTTATTTCAGCAATAATTATTAAAAGTACTCCAAATACAGTCTCCAGTTATTTCAATTCATTCTGACTAGACATGCCCATTTCCGATTCCGGTTACGGTTACGGTTTGAAATGCCGGTTACGCTTTGCCAAAAATTGAAACCGAAACGGAACTGATTGTAGACGGTTGACGGTCCCTGTTTGAAACCGCCGGTTCCGGTTCCAATTTACCGGTTTTACGGTTTTCATAAATTTTATTTTTTTTAATTTCTGAATTAAATTTTTTATTAATTTTTTTAAAAAAATACATTTTTCGATTTCGAATCAAGCCAGTAATAAATTATAAATAAATTGTACAATCTCATGAAAGAATTGAACAATTAAATATATTAATATAATCTCATTGTTGATTCTTCCTTATCATTATCGTTTTAGAAATAAATTTTATATTATTATTTTTTATTCTTCGTCGTGTAGTAATTATTAAATAATATTTAATATTCTATATTTTTTAGTGATAAAATTTGAACAACTTTTATCCGATATATATTTTTTGGGAATGATAGTATCCATTTGCAATTAAACTAAATAGAGAATAATGCTTTATCATTTTGTATACTACTTTAATATATCAAAATTGGTAGGATTTTTGTGTTTTAAATGAATAGTTTGTTTTAAATATAAGTAAAAATTAGAAGATTTAGATCTTCAATAATGTTTTGGAAATGATGAATTGCTACGCTTCATTGCTGATCGGTAGAATTTTTCTCCTTCCTTGGATGATTCTCTGGTGCTTTTGCTTGATGTTTGCATATTTTTTAGGTAACTTTGAGTAGGAAAATTTGGATCGTTTTGTTTAGTGAACTTTCACATTCGAGGCATTGCTGTACGTTGATGCGCTTGTATGAAAGATTGATTTTATTGTAACATCTGGAATATTGATTTTTTAGTAGTGAAGTAAGTACGTTGGTTTTAGAGGGATGATAGATGAGAATGCTTATGGCCGAACATCAAATTAGTAGGTCTTTCAACTGTCTATAAGCATTAGCAGTAAACTATGATCACCTTATATTTTCCACTGAAAAATGAATGTGTTTGTAACTTTGTATTGATGGGAAATTAACTTCTGAATGACATGTCTTCCAACGAATTCTGTTTCTCTTTTCAAGTTTTTGTTTGTGTATGTATGCGTGTTTTGATTAAACCTTGAATGAAAAGTGCTTGCTTTCAAGTATGTCAAGTCCTCAAAATTCAGTCAAGCCCTAATTTTAGTAACTGATGCAAGGAATTGCAATATTTTTGAACTAATTTTTGTGGCTTATAACTAGTTAGGATCTTGCTTCCAAAAGTTTTAAGTGTTGGTGCATACCCTCGTTCTCATTTTCTTGTTGTGGATAAAGAGTTGCATGCTATGGATTTTGTTTATTTCCTAGCTTGTATGATGACCTATTGACATTATACTCATTCAGTTTCAGATAAGTAGTGTATATATTTATGCATAATTCTCATTGTTATTATTCTTTACACATCCTCATTATTCCTCGGAAAGTAGTTCATGCTTTTCGAAGCTCAATTTTCCCATTATTTTCCGAGAAAAACTGATCTGGTCTTATGTTTCTACTCTTTCGACAGATCAAGTCATCTTCAACGCCTTACACTTACATATTGTCCTTATATAGAAGGAACTGCTTTGGCTGAGTCAGTTAAGAAGCTTCCACATTTGCAAGAATTGCACCTTAATATGATGCATTCCTCGAAGCCAATGATATTGAAGCTATTGGCATTTCTTGCCCAATGCTGAAATCATTCACATATACTGGAAATTGGGCTGATCATTCATCATATGAAGATGTGGACTCTAGTGACTGGGATCATTATTGCTTTGCAATTGCAGACACCATGCCTAATTTGCGCCATCTGACTTTTTTCACAATGGATGACAAATGAGGGACTAGAAGCGATTCTTGATGGCTACCCCCACCTTGAATCACTTGATATGTTGGAATGCTCAGGTCTTGATCTACAAGGGGATTTAGGCGAAATATGTTCTAAGCAAATCCTAACACTGCTTGTTAGGCCAGGAGTTAGTCCCCCGAACAATTCTACTAGTCCTGAACAGCCTGTGCAGGAAGAGCTTCCTCTGATCGGAGCAGAGCTAGCATCACTTGAGGCTAAGTATCCCCGGTAAAGAGACAACGCTTTGGCTGCCCTAGCAGGGCTTTAGTCTCGGTGGCACCCACTTCCCTTTTTTACTTTCTTTTGGTGTCTTGAGTCTCTGTCTTTTGGCTTGGTTCCTTTTCTTGTTTCTGTTTTGTTTTGTTCCCTTATCCTTTTTCTTTGTTTGCTCGAGGGTAAGCAAATGCTCTAAGTGTGAGAGAAGGGTGTTCAATTGTGTTTGTCTTACTTTCTTAATCCATTAAGTTTGATCATGCTTTGTATTTCCTTTTTGTGTATAGTTGTGAATACTTTGATACTCCCTCCATCCCATTGAGCTTGATTCACTTTTTTTTTTTTTTTTGCACAATTCTTAAGGAGAGTTGAAAAATTATGTGTGAATGAGAAAATCCCATAAAAGAAGAGTTGGTCGGTGTGTATAAATAATTTGTCATTTTTTTAGTTAAATAAGATGAGTGGAAATGTCCAATTAAAAAGGGAGACAAGATGAATGGGTATGTGTAAATAATTTGTCATTTTTTGAGTTAAACAAGATGAGTGGAAATGTTCAATTAGAAAGGGAGACAAGATGAATGGGTGGAGGGAGTAATTAAGTAAAATCATGCATACTAAGAATTGGACGAAATTACGAGCGAATGTGATGGATTGCCATTTATATTTATTTATAAATTATTAGGAGAATCCAAGATCTTTTCATATCAAGTGAAATCTGGAAGTATGTCTGTCTCAAGCTATAACAAATATACTTATTTTACATGATCTCTCAATTCTTATAATATAAAAATATTGAATCGAAAATATATAGTTAGTTGGTATTTCTATTTTTATATCAGTGGTTGATTTAGTGTTCGATCCCGATAAAATTGATTTAAATCATAAAAAAAATTATAATTTTGAGACTTGTGAATGCCTAAATGTGAATAACATGAATATAATAAAATAACAGGCAAATTGACACAAATGGTCCCTACTTTTTTTATATAGTCAATTTGTCCCCAAACTGTGGTACTTTGGATGAATTGGTATTTCCGTTAAGTTTTAAGTTAGTCAACTGTTAGTAATAGTGGCATTTACGAAATAAAAATTTCAGGAACCAACTCATCCAATTTTTAAATTAAATTTTAACTTTTTTTTTCAAATATATTTTTAACTTATAACCTTTTTAAATAAAATTTCTTAAACAGTTTTCTTTTTCAAATAAAAATTTTGGTAAATAGAAAATTAATTAAAAAACCTAAATAAAAAATTAATCAAAAATAAAAAAAATTAACTAACTCTAAATTAATCCCGCTATTATTGTCATACTTTCCTAATCGGGTTGTCCCGCTACTACTGTCATCTTTCCTAAAATAACAAAAAACTACTTTTAAACAACAAATGAAGTAGATCACTCCTACTTAATATTCATCCCCACATTATCATACTCCCTCTCTCCTAAAATCTATCTCTCACACGATTTTCGTTCCACTCCGTACTCGGAAATTTATGATTTTTAACTTTTTAGAAACTTAAGATTATTTCTCAAAATACAATATGAAAAAAAACAGAAAAAATCGATTGACTCAATTATGCCCTACAAAATTTGGATAAATTCTCATTTCTTCCACCAACCACTCCTCGAAAATTGTGTTTATTTTTTAATACAATTAAAACTCATAAAATACACACTTAAACAAAATATCTTAATCTCTATGCCAAAATCGAAGGGGACAGATGAATCTCTCGTCGGTTCGAGAATTAAAAATTCCTTTATCTTTTTGATTGTTTGACAAACGTATTTGCCTTGCTAAGATTTTTTCAGAAAAAAAAAAATAATAGCGGGACGGAGAGAGTAAATAATAATTTAGGGATCAATTTATCCAATATTTAAATTATTCTTTAACTACTTTTTTTAAATGTTTTTTTAAATAATTTTCTTTTACTTAAAAAGAATTTAATTAAAAAAAAACTAAATTTAGATTAACTAATAATTTTGCGTCTCACGGTAGAGTAGGGGAGTTGGTCGACGCAGTGGTTGGGGAAGATGTTGTGTTCTTCGAAGATGGAGATATTGTCAGAGAGGAACAATTGAGACGACTTGGAGGTGGAAGAGGTAGCCGGAGGATGTGGAGGATGACGTAGGCAGAGGATTGGGAGAGGGTGGTGTAGACGAGGGTAGGGGTGTTACGGTATACCGAAAAATCGGTATACCGCACATACAATACCGAAAAAATATCGAAGATGCTAAATTTTTGGTATACCGTAATTTTCGGTACGGTAACGGTATGAGATTTTCCATACCGAGGTATACCGCATACCGAAGTTCATACCGCATATATCTGTAGAAAATAGTGCAAAAATGTTGGTTACAAGTTTTGAATACGTGTTGTTACAAATATGTCACTCACATCAAACAATCTTAATGTTATATCATAAATTCACTTAAATGACATAACTTTAATTAACATAAAGTCACATTATTTATCTATTAAATCATGAAATGTATAAAAAATTATATTTTTCAACTTTATAAACATTAACCCGTAATATTAATAAATTCATACAAAATAGATAGATTAATTAATTTTATTGAAAAATAATATTAATAACATTCTTGGCTTTTATAAAAAACATAGATTAAATTTATATTATACTGTTAAATATTCGTTAGACCTTGATTTTTCGGTATACCGAAGTGCGGTACGGTATACCGAAAGAGCGGTATGACAACGGTATGGATATTTGCTATACCGAACTACGACATACCAAAATGATCGGTACGGTAACGGTATGCTTTTTCTCATACTGACCCTTATCGGAACGGTATGCGATATGAGAAAAATAGTACGGTATACCGTACCGAACACTCGTAGACAAGGGTGACGAGCTTGCGGAGTTTATTATTGCGGTGACGGGCATGGTCTTGATATAGAGGCAGAGATGAAATTTAGTTAATTTTTTTATTTTTTAATTTATTTTTTCGTAGAAAAAATTGCATTTGAAAAAAATTATTTTAAAAATTGGATGAATTAATTCCCTAAAATTATTATTAATTAATTTAAATTTGGTTAATTAATTTATTTCAATTATTTTTTATTTCAGTTTTTTAATTAATTTTTCTTTTCTTATCAGAAGTTTTATTTGAAAAAAAATTAATGAAAAAATTTTGTTTGAAAAAAATTATAATTTAAAAAATATTTTAAAAAAAGGTTAAAAACTTAATTTTAAAATTAAATAAATTAGTTCATGAAAATTTTATTCCGTTAAAAAATTTCCCGATAACTAACAATTGACTAAAAGAACCAATTCATTTAAATTATTAATTTTGGGACCAAATTAACTTAAAAAAAAAAAGATTATGACCATGTCATTCAAACTGACATATTTTGGGAACCATTTGTTGGGAGCACCGGAGCGAGATGAAAAGGAGGATCGAGATCGAGATCGAGATCGAGATGGAGATCCAGAAAGTCGAAAAAATTAGAGGAACCCTCGGCGGCGGAGGCGATCTTTAATTCCTCAGCCTCGCAAACGCCGTGGGTCGAACTGCCGAAAGATGTGACGGCGAATATCCTGCAAAGGCTGGGCATTGAGGAGATACTGGAGAGTGCACAGAAAGTGTGTACTAAGTGGCGGGAAGCCTGCCGAGATCCCTCCATGTGGCGGGTGATTGATTTGAAATGTGAGGAAGAGGAAGAGGAAGTGGAGTATGGTCGCATGTGCCGCTGCGCAGTGGATCTTAGCCAGAGACAGTTGATCGACCTTAGGTTTACCTGTTTTGGAGACGATAAATTGCTACGCTTCGTTGCCGATCGGTACATATTCCCCTTTGTTAATATACATTAAGCATGATTGATTCTCTGTTAGTTGTTTTGATGTTTGCTTATTTTTCTTACTCATTCTTTTTTATTTTTTCCTCAAATAAACTTTGGATCATTTTTCTTAATAAACTTATACAGACGGGCATTGTGTATAGAATGCTTATGTTTTTTTTTTTTTTTTTTTTTTTTTAGCAAGAAGTATGCTAGTTTTATAGGGATGATAGATGAGAATGCTTATGGCTAACCTTAAATTTTAGTATTTTCTACTCATTCTGCAAAATGAATTGTGTTTGCTTTGAAGGGGAATTAACTTATGATCGACTTTCTTAAACCTCGAACTTAAAAGAGCTTCCAAGTATGTGAAATTCAGTATAAGACCTGCAGTATCTTTTATCTAATTTTGGTGCCTTGGAAGTTGGAACCTTATTGACTGATAACTAGTTAGGACTGTGCTTCCAATTTTAATTATTAACACTTGCATCAGAGAACATTTTCTATAAGACTTGCTAAAACATTTAAAGATTGGTGGCATACCCTCATTGTCATTTTCATGTCGGCTATTTTTCATAGATCAATGGATCTAAAGTCAGTTTTTCTGGATGTATCTTCTTATCAAAAGAAGATGGTCTATAATCTGTGGTGGATGCAGAGTACTCTATAGCCTTATGAGCTATTAGCCTCTTATGCTGGGATATGTATACTTCTGTTGTTTTCTCTTATTTAGCTCGAGTTTGCATGAATGATTGTGGAGATATATTTGGTTAAAAGCTTTGTAAGAAACTTTTGCATGCCCGGATTTGTAGGTTCAAAATCTATTTCTGGCCTCTGCATACGACTTCATAAAAGTTAATACTCATTCGGTTTCAGACAAGTAGTCTCATGTGCTTGCATGTATCTATGTATTTATTCATGATTCTCAGTGTTTTTGTTTCTTCGAACATCTCTTGATTATTCCTTGCAAAGCTGTTTCACACTTTCAGAAGTTTTTTCTATGTTGTTGGTTGACATTCTTTTCCATTAATTTGCTAGAATTCACTTCATCTGGTCTTATGTTCTACTATGTTGACAGGTCAAGTCATCTTCAACGCCTCACGCTTGCACATTGCCCTAAAATATCTGGAAATGCACTGGTTGAGGCAGTTAAGAAATTCCCACAGTTGCAAGAGTTGCACCTTATAAGGGTGCCATGTGTCTTAACCAATGATATCGAAGATATTGGTATTTCTTGCCCGATGTTGAAGTCATTCACATTTAACGAACATTGGTCTCAGCACCCCATGTATTCAGATGATGATGAGCCTACAGAATCAAAACACTGCAACGAGTATTCTCTTGTAATTGCCAAAAACATGCCTAATCTGCGCCATCTCAAACTTTTTGCACATTGGATGAGAAATGATGGACTAGAAGCGATTCTTGATGGCTGTCCCCACCTTGAATCACTTGATATCCGGGAATGCAAAGGTCTTGATCTACAAGGGGCTCTAGGCGAACGATGTTGTAAGCAAATAAAAGATCTGAGAGGCCCTTCTGACTCCACCAGTGATTTTGAGTGGCCTGGTGGTGAACCACCATCTGATGAATGGGATTACTGCCCATATTCTGACCTTTCTGAATCCTCCATAGGATCTTTTAGTGATTACCGCTTTGTTTTCGATTAAGCTTATGGACTTAATTCTGTGAGATTCTCCTGGTTATAGCCTAGGTAGCAAGACAATTGTCCTCACTTATTGTCCTAGTTGTTTTCAAATGGCTTTGTTGGCAGCATTTTGGAGTTTGATTCCATCGGCCTTGTATCCATCTGTCGATATGTAGAACAGATTTCTGTTTGATGCTATTAAGGATTGTTTGCTACATTGTTAAGATATAGAAACATCTGCCGAGAGCCATATTTATCATTTAATATTATTCACTTAATAAATCTTGTTAGTATTTTGGTCCGAGCATACTTTCAATTGCAAAAATTAGAATGTTTATGCATTAATTTTTCAAATGTTGAAGTTCGTGTTAAAATTGCAAATGAATTGTTTTTTGTATTTATTTCATTTCACATTCCTTATTACTCCTACGTTACTTGTATATAATTCTCTTCATAAGATCTAATATATTTTCTTTGAACTGTAAATTGTATTTTTTTTTATTGAAATCATTAGAGAAATTATCGTCTTTCATTCGGTATAACCAAATCAAATCAAACCGAAATTTCGGTTAATTGAAGTTTCGGTTATCTATTTTACAAAATCAAATACTAAACCAAAAAAAATAGGTTCAATTTTGTTTCTAACCCAAAAATTTGGTTTAGTTCGGTTTAGTTTCGGTTATAACCAAAAATTTAAAGAAAAAGAAAAAAAAAGCGAAAAAGAAAAAAAAGAAAAGTAATTGACAAAAAGCGAAAATTATTAATTCACGGACATACGGTTATTGAAGTTAACAAGTTCAATTATTCTTATTCTTTGGTACAAGAACTAGAACTCAATATCCAAAAACATAATCCGACGTTGCCAATTCGAACATATTAAATTATAAGCTAAACTTCAAATAATGAATTTAATAATATACTATAATATATTATAAAAGCTCCGCCGATCTTCGTATGATCCAAATAAGTCTAAAGAAGACCATAATGTTTAATTATTAAATATTTTTTTTAATTGAATTATTAGTAATAATTAAAACTTCAAATTATTAATATTTTTGGTTCGGTTTGGTTCTTTGACCGATGTTTAATCCAAAAATCGGGTCAAAAACCAAACTTACAAATAATAAAATCAAATATCAAATCAACAAGTTTTAGTCCGGTTCGGTTCGGTTTAAAAAAAAATTGGTTCAGTTCGGTTTAGCTGGTTAACCGACCAGATTGATTGACCTAGTGTGAAAAGAACTGCTAATATCTAGTAGTATTAGAAATGTTTACTTTCGAAACACTTGAGTAAATGAAATAGCCACACAGTGAAATACTTTAACTAACAACTCTCCTTGATAACCACGCTGAAATAAATGAATCAGGGATGGAGGGAGTATTTTCCTTAATAGTAAACGAGTATATATTTATTCAATTAAATAAATAAATTATGACCTTTCCTTATACACAAATTAGGATACTTGTGTGTTTTCCTTCCTATTAAATACAAATATCTTTGATTTTAGGTATATTAGCCTGTAAATACACGAACTTTGGACGAATTCTGATTTTTCACATGACTTTTAAAGCGCTCACGTAAATACACGACCTTTAAATTTGTTAAAATTTGCACACAGACGAAAACTTTGATGATTGAAATATCAAAGAAAAATGTTGTTTTCATACAAAAATGACTTTTACGAGTTAAGTAGTAAAAACAATGTAATATAGTTTAATATAGTTTAGGTGTGCAAATTTTAACAAATTAAAACATCATGTATCTATGTAAACATTTTAAAAATTGTGTGGAAAACCAGAATTCGCCCAAAATTCGTATATTTACAAAATAATATTCCTTTATCTACCTTTACTATACAAAGTTCCTACACCAGGAACTCAAAATGACCCAATCTCCCCAAAATACCCCTATTTCATTGGATTTCCGCAGTCTTGCCATCCGCTCTTATATTTGTTGTTGTATAGGTACATGGCATTTGTGAAACTCTGTTGTAATTCTTGTCTAATTAATAAGCCCACAAACCTCCCACATTTGTGAGATTAAAATACTAACAAATTATAAACTGCGGCCAAGCCACCTCCTCCTTCACGCCGCCCTCTCCCCTCCACACCGACCTCCCTACACGCGTAAGCCACTGCCTAACCGACTCGTTGTGCTTCCACTTACAATTCGATGTTCACAACCAGCTTTATTGTGATTAGAAAAATAACAGAAAGGGAAAGTGTAGTATTATTGATCATCTTCTCTCACTTATATACACAAGGGAAATAACCGTCTAGCTAAGTGTACGTGCCATCATCTAACTCTACGTGCCATGCACATGCATGAATAGAGATGTGATAAATATCTTAATATTCCCCCAACTAAGGTGCTCCTTCTAATTCTACTAATGGAAACTTCTGAGCTAAAGTGGCAAAAAGAAATGGACAAAGGTTTTGTGAAAATTTCAGCTAGTTGATCATGAGAGGCAACATAGCGCACATTAAGTTGTTTCTAGAGGACCTTATCCCGAACGAAATGAGTATCAATCTCGATGTGCTTAGTTCTAGCGTGTTGGACGGGATTTGAGGCAAGAGCTGCCGCACTCTAATTATCGCACCAGAGAATTGGTTGGGGAAACGTAGGAATACCAAGTTCAGCAAAAAGGGACTGAGTCCAAAAGATTTCAACCGAGGCATCAACAAGAGCCCGGTATTTGGACTCAGAACTACTTTGTGAAACTACTTTATGCTTTCTAGAGCTCCAAGAAAGAAGGTTTGGACCAAGGAAAATACAGTACTCTCCTGTAGAACGGCGGTCATCAACACAACTAGCCCAGTCCACATCCGAAAAACCATAAAGAGAAAGGCAGGAGGCAGGCTTGAAGACAAGGCCTAAGTAAATGGTGCCCTTGAGATATCGAAGTAGCCGCTTGCAAGCCTTCCGGTGAAGAGTAGTAGGTTGATGAAGGAATTGACTTAGCTTATTAACCATAAAGCTAATATCTTGACGTGTCAAAGTTAGATACTGAAGGACTCCCACAATGCTCCTATATAAAGTAGGATTTGAGAAAACTCCTTGAAGAGCTTTTGTCCAGACGCAAATGGTGTTGGAAGGGGTTGAGAGTCCAGAAGATTAGCCTTGCTCAACAGCTCCCTAACATATTTGGCTCGGTGAAGAATAATGGACTTAGATTTCTGGACCACTTGGATTCCGAGAAAGTAGTTCACATTCCCAAGAGATTTCAACGCAAACTCAGCGGATAAGGTATTGATGTATGAGTGAATCAAGTCTGGATCTTCCCTAGTGACAAGAATGTCATCCACATAGATTAGAAGGAGAAGAAGATTGCCCTTGACTCTGGTAAAGAGCAGAGAATGATCCGAGGCTGAAAACTTGAAACCACTGGTAACTATATAACCCTTCAACCTCTCCTACCAGGCTCTTGGAGCCTGCTTGAGACCATACGAAGACTTCTGAAGTCGGCACACATGATGACGATATGTTTTATCAAGGAAACCTGTAGGTTGATGCATGTACACTGACTGATCCAGAAAACCATTGAGAAAGCAGTGTTTATATCAATATGTTGCACTGACTAGCCATAGGTACAAGCTAAAGAGAACATGAGTCTGACTGAAACAGACTTTACCACAGGACTAAAGGTCTCATGAAAATCAACCCCAACCCGCTGTTGAAACTCCTTGGCCACCAACCGGTTTTAAACATATCAACCGAGCCATCAACTAACATTTTTACCTTATAAATCCACTTGCAGTTTATAATGTTCATGTCTTCTGTCTTGGGTACAAGATCCCAAGTCTTGTTTCGATGCAAGACATCAAACTCCTCTTGCATGGCCTGTTTCCAAAGAGGATCAGCAAGGGCCTCTTTATCAGAGAGAGGTTCTGATAGGATGGAAGTGAGGGTAGAAGAATAAGCCTTAGGTTTGAAAATCCCAAGTTTGGAACGAGTACACATAGCATGTGTATTTGTGGTAGAAGGGTGAATTGGAGCAGGAGAGGAAGAGGGAGAGGTGGAATCTAAAGAGGAGGTGGAAGCAGAAGAAGGAGTTGGTGAATTTGGTGTAGGAGGATTTGACTCGATAGAAGAGCTGGGAGTGGAAAAAGGTTGTGGAGGAGTCAAAGGAACAAAAATAGAAGATGGACTGGGAATAAATTGAACTGAAGTACAAGAACTGATAGAGGAGGAAGAGTTTGGGAACAAGGAAGTTTAAGGGAATTATGCCTCATTGAAGAGAACAGTTATAGCAATATAGATTTTGATAGAGGGATACAAACACATATACCCTTTGTGTGAGGAACTATAGCCTAGAAACACACATTTAGAGGATCTGAAGTGAAGCTTATGAGAATTGTAAGGCCTGAGGTAAGGAAAACAACTGCAGCCAAAGGTTTTTAGAAAGTTGTAGTCGGAAATGGTTCGAAATAGTTTCTAGTAGGGAGTTTGGTTTTGGAGGGTGGACAAAAGAAGTCTACTGCAGTAGCAAAGGATTCCCACTAGAACTTGTAGGAAGAGATGCATTGGCTAATAAAGTAAGGCCAAGTTCAGTTATGTGCCTATGTTTCCTCTCGGCCCGACCATTTTGAGCATGAGTGTAAGGACAAGGATGCCTAAACTCAACGCCCAACTGAGCAAAATACGGTTGCAGTGATCTATATTCCCACCCAAATCACTCTGAAAGGCTTGAGCAACACACTTAATTGCCTCTCCACAAAACTCAAGAACTGTTTAACTGCAAGACTGACTTCAGATTTGAGAGTAAGGGGGTATATCCATGTAAACCGTGTGAAATCATCGACAAAATGCAAGTAATAACGATAACCATCCACAGAAGGAACATGGCTTGGCCCCAAAACATCACTATGCACTAGTTGAAAAGCATGAGTAGTTTTAACTTCCAGAGATGGAAAAGGAAACTGATGTGTTTTGCCTAAAATACAAGCGTCACATAATTGTCTATCTTTAACATATAAAGAAGATAGATGTAAATGGCTTAGAACAGTTTTGAGTACATTGTTGTTAGGGTGACCTAACCTCTGATGCCATATAAGTAAATCAGCAGCCTGCTGTGACAAGAAACATACTGACTAACTACCATTTTCTATATTATGCGAAGAGGAGGGATGCAAGTCCAAGCGACATAAGCCATGCTCAAGGGGCCCTAAGTTTCCTTGGTATTGTTGTCCTTAACAAGACAATAGACATTGTGAGACTCAAAATACATGGATTATCCTTAACAGAATGAGAGATACTAAGTAGGCTCTTTGTAATTTGAGGCACATGTAACAAATTGTTTAGTAGAAAAGACTGAGATTGATTCTTATCACAAACAACAGCTGAACCAATACTCTTAATAGGAATATATTTACCATTACCAATTGTAAGACCAGAAGCACCACCAGTGTAGGAAGTAGAAGTGTGCAGAGCACTTGCATCAACACTAACATGAGTGCTCGCTCCACTATCCAGAAACCAGTCGGATGGAGAGCAATGTGAACTAGAAGCATAAAAGTTCACTTGAGGAGAAGAAATATTAGTATTGTTAGTATTTGGTAATAGACTAGGAGAGGAGGTAACAAGAAACTTTTGTGCAGAATACTGCATAATGGCAGAGTGAGCTTGTGGTGGTGGCATAGCTAGAGATTCTGGACCTGCAAAACTGATATCAAACCTTTTAAAACATTTAAAAGACACATGGCCACATTTGCCACACAACTGACATAGTGGTTGGTTGCCTTGATTATAGGATCCAGATCTGCCACCATTATGGCCTCCTCGATAGGAACTTGATCCTCTATAGCCTGAGGAACGGCCATGGCCACGGTTTTGGAAATTTCCCCCAGAACCATCAGTAGGAGGTATACGCAGCATGTGCTTGAAAAATAGGAGTAGGATTATGAGCAAATTGATTTTGGAGGCGCACTTCATGTGTTTGCAGTTGATTATGCACTTGATTAAGAGTGAGAGTGCTCGATTGAGTGAGATGAATTTTGGCGATTGATGCAGGTACTTTCAGCTCAATTATTGCTTTTTGGTTCTTATATGGCCGCTGAGTGTTCTGCTGTTAAGTTAATGGACCCTCTTGGCTATTTGAGTTATGTTAAGTACGTTGTGGCTGTACTTCTTGATTAACAGAATTCTTAAGATTAAGATTGTCGGCTTTCCTTAATGTCTCAATTTGAGGATCAACTAATATGTGATGCAAATTCTCTTGATATAAGATATGTGCAATTGATCATTGCTAACCAAGTGTCATGAGCTATTTTGCAGAGTTCCTATTTCCCGAGTTCGCAATTGTAAATTTTAAGAAACTTACTATATTAAAAAGAAAACAATGCTCTTAAATAGATTCTGTTCTTTTTTGTATTTCATTTTATTGTAGTTCTTAAACTTAAATGTTTTTTTAGAAGGGACTGGCCTTCATCTTACTTTAGCTTAAGTTATTGCAAATCATCATCATAAAGTATTCACGCTATGTAATTTAGAAACGAGAAGAATAGGGAAAGGGTTCCCTATGTTGTGTTTTTATCTGAAGGAATATTGTATACTTTACTTCTACATTGCTAAAAAAAATGTGTGACTGCTTTGTAATTGGTTTTTATGTGAATTATTGCAACTTACAATTGCTGAATCTCTTCATTAAAGAGATTTGGTTAAAGAATTGCTGCTTTTGTATCTTACGAATTCGGTAATAACGGATCTGCTATATATTGACTTCCTTTCTTTGGTATGTTTCACCACATGCACCTGCTGGCTTGAGAAAGAATCTCTTGGAAGCCCACTGATTCTGAAAGGTGTGCAATATCGGTGCTTTCGTGTTTTTTTACACCTTTCTTATAATAATGTTCGTTATTAACCTCACTCATTCATTTATATTTGGTGCTGGTTGATTTGGTTTATGCGGACTCAAACTTGAATTTCTGTTGATGCGCCGGCTTGGAATTCTGATTTGTTGAATCACTTTGCATGTTTAGCTTCTCCATCTTTACTCCTTTAGTTTTTGGAACTTCTTGTATTTTGTTACCTTGTTTTCTAGCTACGCTTGGAGCTTGATGTTATGACTCATTTAGGTAACTTAATGGAGAAAACATAACAATCTATTGATTGAGATTTGACTTGTACAATGGGGTGGATTTAGTTGCCACTCATTACCTGATTCTTAGATTTCTCAGTTGTGTAGTGAAATATTCGTGTAATGTCATTGGAAATTCTTAAACTTCAAGTTCTCGATTTGTTTTAGGTTTTTGGGATTAAATTTATCAACTCTGTCCTTTTTGTGCATGCTCTTATTCATTAGTCTTTTCTTTCATAGGAGCATGGTGGATCAGTAGGACTTTTAATGTGGTGTGTATGGTTTGATTTGTTGTACCAGGTCCTCTTCGTACCTCACCATTGCATGATTTGTTGAAGTTACAGTTGTCGCGCTTGCATAGTCAAAATTGGCTCCACTCATGAATTATGAGTTAAATTTTGATCCCTTACTAAGCAAAACTGCAACTAAGGTTCATTAGAATGAATCATATGGTAACATCGTCTTCGCAAAGTTACAATACTATTTTTGGGTATTTACTGAATTCGAAAACCTGAGTTTAAGCATGTCTCATGTTACTTTTAGCAAGTATGTTGTTTGCTGAAGATTCTCCCTTGATGTTTCTTTCTTTATTTGATCTGCTAAACATGGCCTGTCTATACAGCTGGAGTTTCATGTTTATATGCTGCTAAGGAAGCAACAAGCCCTTTAGCTGAGAGAGGTGAGGGGCGGCGACGACGCTAGGCTAAATTACCTTGAGAAGGTTGGTGTGAAGCTGATTGGAAGAAAGGGTTTGAGTGCAATTGCAGACTCCATAATCCCTTTGATTTAACCTCAAAGGAGCAGCCGTAGGTGCAACCATAAGGTTTCGTCTGGTTGGTGCTCTCAACCTAACCGAGTACCAATTTACATAAGCGCAAAACTGTGCGCTGCACCAAATAATCCTGCAAAATCTGAGAATTAATTCAGTATAGTTTACAGGGTATCGAACACAGGAAACGGAGGACTAGACACATTATTTTTCTATTTATCTTGAGTTTGGTTAGCAACCACACAAGTTTTGAGATTTTGTCTAAGCTAAGAAATTATAAAAACTGAAAACTGAAGTAAAACTGTTTTAACTAGGCAGTTGAGAGATAGGTCCAGCAGAATATTCAGCACACACGTAATTCCAATCATCGGCACTTAAAGTTAATTAATTTCATGAATCTACTAGTTATAGATTGCCGTAATTAAACTGACACAACCCTCACTCCCACTTACTTATTCGGTAGCCGTCATGTTGGGCATCGAAACGATTACTTCCATAATCTAGCTACAACCTACGTTGTTAGGCAATCAATAGATTTAATAGCTAAACAACTTTATCGATCTAAGGGAGCCTAGTATAGGAGCCTACTCGTATGTTGGGCATCTAATAGTCTCCTACCGATTTAATCCAACTATTCTTACGAATAATTTTGCTACTTACTTAGCCTTGTTCCATGAAAAACGATGGAAGTACTAAGTTAGCTACAAACTACGCAACCTAGGGTGACCAATCCTAAATTACTAATTAGATTAAATAAATCAGAATTAACCCGAAACACTTTCAATTAATTACTAGCACCTAAGCCTCATGTACTGTTCACGTGTGTGTTTTACATTCTGCCGGACAACTAAAAGTTTTAGCTACTCATGAAAACGTCCTGACTGCGCAGGTAAGACACTTTGCATAACATAATTATAATTATTCGTAACCCTAATTCTAGCATGCACGGATATTAAAAATAGAACAGTAGACACGAGCGAAACCTTAAAACGAAACACGGACTGCAATTAAAAAATAAGAACGAAACTAAGGAACGAGAGTACCAATTCAAGTCTTCGATCTCTCAAACGAACGGAAATTTAGAGCAACGAACGAAACTAAACAATTCTGGAAATTCGAACATCAATAAACTGAAATAAAAGTGTTTGTTTCTTCCTATCTACTTCTCGAATTGCAATGGAACGAAATGGAAACTTCTTCTCCTCGGCGGCGGTGGAATCGGAACGGCGACGGCAGTGGTGATGTGATTTCGGGATTGAGATGGGTCGGAAATGAGAAGAATACATGTATGATGAGGTATAGATTTCATGCCTCCCTTCCCCTTTTATATGGCTGCTCCTTTGATCTAAGATAAACTAGGGTTCCTTTTTGGATAAAGAAAGAATTCCATAGATAAGGAAAATATCTTATCCTTTATATATCCGTTCTCTTCCCTTCTCTTCTATTCCTGGTCAAACTCGTTCGTAATCACGTCATTCCAGCTAGAAAACACGTTGTCACGTCATTACCACGTCACATGCCAAATCAGCCTTAATTCCTGCATAACTGCCAACAAAAGCGTCTCGCCTGCACAGTTAAGAGACTTTTCGGATAGAAATAATTAGGTACGAAAACGACTCATCAATTGGCTTCGGTACTCTGCATTTTTTTATTCTTTTTTTTTTTTGCTTGATTTAAACATCAACATGTTCTTGTTTGTTGCTTGTATTATTGGATGGTCACTTGGTCCAACTAATTTCAGCACTATGTATGAATTTTCGTCACCATCTTCCTATTCTATGGCTATTCTAGATGTTATGCTTGATGCTGGCATAACAAGAAAATTAATAAAAGATGAAAAACAAAACAAAATCACAACTGAATAGATGATTACATATTCTAGACATGCTTCTACGTGCGGCAACTCAAAATATGGAAATGCATGTATGCTGATAAAGTGATAAGGCGGTGGTCCATTTGATGATTTGTTAATTAATTGTAGACTGTGCTTATGTTTCTTTTGTAAAAGGAAATTTGAGACATCTCGCTCAAAATTGGGTTAATAAGAAAGGCAAAATTTCAAAATTCAAATGTTCTTTTAAGTATCTGTCGGCTATAATTATTTCATACATATTAATATTAGTAACGGTATATATGAGTTTACTTTTATATAGTAAATTTCAATACATGACTTTACTTCCGTTTAGACTACGAATATCGCAGCTTAAAACCCACCAGGTGGGCTTAGGTGGAAAAAAAAAAATAATAATAATTAATGTAGTGAGAGAGAACCCAACCCAGGTGGGTTTTGGGATAAAATGCAACCAGCCGGTTGATATTCATAGGCTAATGGGATGTTGCCACTTGGCATCATCCCTTGGCTATTAATTTTTTTTTATAAATATAAAAATAAACATTTTTAAATAATATATATTATAAAAATAAATAAAAATTATACCAAAATTCATGATTTTTCATTCTCTATAAATAGAGTCCAATATTGCTATACTTTTCACATCTTAAAAAATCTTCATTTTCTCTCATTTCATTATTTACTACAAATCTCAATCTCTCTTATAATTATCATGGATCCATATAATAACAACTTCTCCAATTCCCCAAATTTTCCTTACTCTCAAGATTATTATCCCAGTTACGAAAATTTCCAACCTCTGTTGAAAATCCTATTGTAGTGGAAATCCGATTGTTGGCATCAACCAAAGTAATGTCTTCTTATTGTCATGTTAGTGGAAATCCGATTGTTGGCACCAACCTATTGTTGGCACCAACCAAATCGCAATTTCCACATGATTCTAATGTCTTCTTATTGTCATGTTAGTGGAAATCCGATTGTTGGCACCAACCAAAGTAATGCCACGTTATGGAAGAAGGTGAAAAAACTGTATGATACCACTCGAGCTGAAAACCCGCTAATGTCTGAAGAGAGGTCAATAGAGTCACTGAGAGGACGTTACAAACGCATCAATGCGAACGTTATGAAGTGGATCGGTGCATATAAGGCGGCGTATGCTCGTAGAGGGAGCGGGATGTCAAACGAGGATATTGAGAGGGAAGCACAGACGATTTACGGTAAAAAGTTTGCTCACCGCGAGGTCTTTGAAAAAGTCATGAGAGGTAATCCAAGATGGGAGTTGAATTTAGAGATAACAGGTCGTACTTCCAAAAAGGAGCTTGATCAGCGTGGCTTGGACCGTGAGGCACGTCAAGAAGAAATGGATCGGAAGGGGAAGGTGGTGATACTAAACACATTATTGGTGAAAGGAGAATTAACTGCAGCAGAAGAGGCACTGAAGAACCATCTAATGGCCGAATTATTTAAGTATTAATATCAAACTGATATTAAGTAATTTTAAGTATGTTGTTTTAGATTGTGTTATCAGTACTGAAGTGTTATCTTTTCGTAGTGCTTGAGATTCTAGTATGTTGTATTGTAATTATATTTTCAATTGAATGAAATTAACGTTTTCAACTTGTACTCGTGATAACTGTTGTCGTAGTACTTTCAATAATGTCTTCTTTACTTCAATAATGCAATAATGTCTCCTGCATCAATAATGCCTTCTTTACTTCAATAATGCAATAATGTCTTATTTGAATGAAATTATATTTTCGTTTTGATTGCAATAATGCAATTTTGTCGTAGTACTTTCAATAATGCCTTCTTTACTTCACGCGTGATAACTGTTGTCGATGCAATAATGCAATTTTGTCGTAGTACTTTGAATAAATGCAAAAGCAACACTATTCGTTATGCTATTTGCCACACTATCTCTACACTATTTCAATAAATGCAAAAGCAACACTATCTCTACACTATTTGCCACATTATCTCTACTATTTGCCACACTATCTCTACACTATTTTCAATAAATGCAAAAGCAACACTATTAGTAATACTATTTGCCACACTATCTCTACACCCATGATCATTCTTCACCCGTGATCTCACTACCTTAAATAGATCACTTTACCAAATCTCTCTACAATATCTCTACCCTATCTACACAAATTCTCCCATAAACAACTTCTCCTAGCTCCCACAAACAAATGGCGTCAAGTTCTAATTTTAATGTTTCCGATTACCTCGAAGATGATGGTTGGTGGGAAAATCATGAATCTTTTTACGAACAACACTTTGAAGAAGATCGCATTATTGACAACGTTGTCGAACAAGTAGCAATTCAAGCAGAGGCTCTATCACTACAACCAACAGATCATGTTGTTAGGCAAAAGCGACGATTTATAGAACGTGGACGTGAGAAGGGCCATGAAGGTGTGTTCGAGCAATACTTTTCAGAAAATCCAATCTATCCCGAAGAGATTTTTCGAACAAGATATCGCATGCGGAAGCCGTTGTTCCTACGTATAATGAATCAACTTATTGCCACCGACGAGTTTTTTCAACAAAAGCGTGATGCCGTTGGCCGTCTCGGTATGTCTCCTATTCAGAAATGCACTGCAGCTATGAGGGTGTTGGCATACGGCACAGCAGCAGACTTGCATGATGAATATTTACGGATGAGCGGCCAACTCATAAGGAAATCACTCAATAAATTTGTTGATGGTGTAATTTCCAACTTTGGCGATGAATACCTTAGAAAGCCCTCTCCCCAAGACATGGCGTACCTACTCCATCTAGGAGAACGACGTGGTTTCCCAGGCATGTTGGGCAGTATTGACTGCATGCACTGGAAATGGAAAAATTGTCCTACTGGCTAGGCCGGACAGTTCTCTGGAAGAAGCGGCAAGCCCACAATTATTCTAGAAGCAGTTGCATCTCAGGATTTGTGGATTTGGCATGCATTTTTTGGAACACCAGGTTCGAGAAATGATATCAATGTACTTGATCAATCTCCTCTTTTTAATGATGTCTTACAAGGTCGAGCACCAAAGGTTAGTTACGTCGTAAATGGTCAGCAGAAGAATATGTGATATTATCTCACTGATGGTATATATCCTGAATGGGCAGCATTTATCAAATCTATTAAAGCTCCTCTCATTCGAAAGCATAAATTATTTGCACTACATCAAGAGGCTGCACGAAAAGACGTTGAGCGAGCATTCGGTGTTCTACAAGCTCGTTTCGCTTTTATCAAACATCCATGTCTTATTTGGGATCGTAATGTTATGGGAAAAATAATGAGAGCTTGCATCATCATGCATAATATGATTGTGGAAGATGAAAGAAGCACTTACTTAAACTATCAAGATCCCACAGAAATTATACAAGATCAAGTTAGTCGGAGTGATCATCAGACTGGAGATGGAGCGAAAAATAATAATTTTGCTTACTCTACGGAAAGGATAGCAAGCCTAGCTAGTCATATGACAACCAAGTCACAACTTGAGAATAGAGAAGCACGCAGAGATCTTCGAGACAACTTGATCGAGCATATTTGGCGTAAATTCGGCGATGATAACTGATTTTTATTTACTTTGTTGTTTGTAATTTTAGTTTTTCGTTGTTTTAATTTCGTTTTTCAATTACTGTCCTATGTTCCCTATATTTTAGTTTGTACGATTGCGAGCTTTATAATTTTTTCTATAATTTCAGTTAATTTTTACGCCATTAAATTTAAATAATTATTATTAATATATAATAATATTAATAATAAATAATTAGAATATATAAAAAATATAGTTGGTGGGGTATGGTTGGGTGGTTAGGGATAAATGATAAAAAGTAGGGATGGTTGAGTTGAAAGTAAAATGAAATATAAAAAGGAGAGAGAAAGTAATTAAATATTAGAATGGTTGGGTTGGTTGGGTATTTAGGTGATCAGGGATATTCGTAGTCTTATAGCACAGTTTAATGTTGGGCTATAGTTTTACTAAAAATCTCACACACAGTTGGAACGCTTTCCGCCTAAATAATACCCCCAATTTCAAATTCTGAGTTTTTGAATTTGAATCGCCATGGGACGAAGGAAACCCAAAAACAGAAAGCCAAAAATCAACAACGAAATTTCGGCGCCGGATGCGGTTAGTTCATCCTCTGCACTTCCGGCCGAGGCGGTCTCACCATCCTTGGCTCCTCCATTGGAGACTCTCTCATCCTCAGCGACGCCGCCGCCGTGGATCGAACTCCCCGGAGATGTGACGGCTAATATTCTGCAAAGGCTGGGCGCGGAGGTGATACTGCGTAGTGCACAGAAAGTTTGTAAGACCTGGTGGAAAGTTTGCCAGGATCCCGCCATGTGGCGAGTGGTCTATTTGCGCTACCCGGAAAACTTGGGCGATTTGTTTACTATCTTGTGTCACTACGCAGTGGATCGTAGCCAGGGACAGTTGGTCGACCTTACGATTGAACGCTTCGGCGATGAGGAACTCATAAACTACATCGCCAATCGGTAAGATCTTGCTCTCAATACACATGCTATTAGATTGATACAAATAGGCCTCGGAACTGTGTTTACTTTTGAAATCGAGTGTTAACAGGGGAATGTGTTTCTCATGAAATCAACTTTTTCATAATTATTTGGCCTCTCCTTTGAAAAGGAAGAACTTGTTCCAAGTATTCTGTCCATCCAAAAATCCTCCATTCTAGCAATTGTGGCTGGGAGTTCAGTCTCTCTGGACTATAATTCATTTTGTCTTGCAACATTTCTTTTTTGGTTTGCTACAAACACATGGGCATACAGTCGCAGAGCTAAAAACATCTATCATTCAATATCATTCACTCAATAAAAAATCTTGCTAGCTTTTTGCATCATCAAGAAAAGAGGATCTCTACTTGGTCAAACACTTTTTAGTTAGTAGAGCTTCCCTATTAATCATGTTAGATGAATATTTTTCACTCATGAGTTGATCTGGCAAGTAAGCATTGCTTCACTCAATTTGATATCCGATGAGGCTAATTCTAGCCTCCGTTTTGTTTTATTTATGGTGCGGTTGCTATTGTTACATCTTATGCCTTCTCTACCTCAACCAATCTAGTAATTCTTGCTCTCGGAATCTTCATTATCTTGCTTCATGTTATTTACTTTCTCTATCATTCTTCTCTGTCAAAAAGCACTTACCCGGCTAATCTTGTACTATTTTGACAGAGCAAGTAATCTCAAACGTCTTACACTTCGAGGTTGCATTCAGATATCAGGAACCTCTTTGATTGAGGCAGTTAAAAAGCTTCCAGATTTGGAAGAGTTGCACCTTACAGTTATGCCAGGGGTTTTTGCTGTACATGTTGAAGCTATTGGCCTTTCTTGCCCAAATCTGAAATCATTCTCATGCAACGAACGAGGTTCGAAGACTCCGCGAACAAAAGATGCGATCTGGTACACTGATATTAATTTAGGAGACAATAAAAATGAGTACGGTGTCGCAATCGGAAGAAGCATGCCTCAACTGCACCATCTTCGACTCTTTGCACATTTCACCGAAAATGAAGGGCTTGAAGCCATTCTTGATGGTTGTCCGCTCCTCAAATCACTTGATCTCCGCCAATGCTATAAACTCAATCTCCAAGGGGATTTAGGCAAAAGACTTGGCGAGCAGATAAAAGATCTGAGGCTCCCTTTTGACTCGACCACCGATATAGAATGGATGGTTGGCGGACCAGCTGAGTGGAGTGATAATGAAGATGAATCGGCTGCTTTTTTCAGCGAGGGTGATTACTACTATGATGATTATGAATATGACGATTATGTTCACCCTCATGGTTATGATGAGCTTGGGTTCTTAGCCTACCTCTGAGTTCCGAATTAACAGCTTCAATGTCTGTATGGTTATGTTACATAGTTACGTATTATTATGTCTTTCTATTTCTATTTCTGCCTAATAATTCTCATCTTTTCTTGTAGATTTAAGGATGCTGGACTTTTAAAGGGGTTTGTTTGGCAGCATTTTCGAGCTTTATTCTATCGTTACCGGTTTTCTTGGTTCTCAATTTATCTAGGTTTATGTAATTATGCTGTTACTTGAGTACTAATTTTGAACTTATTATCGTGGGCTGCATGCATGCTTTTGCTTCTACGTATGCTGTGAGCCTGTGACGTTGGATATTAATATAAGGCAAAAATTTGTGTGCATCATGTTGCACATGTAATTATCCAATTTTGATCCGCTTTGACCTGTTGACCCGCATTGACCTGTGTTTGATCCGCTGACGTCAGCATGACATCATTAATTATTATTATTATTATTTTTTTACTTTTTTTTTATGTTTTTTTTAATGTTTTTTTTTTTTTTTAACTTTTTTTCCCTTTATTTTAAGGACGGATGTGTCATTCTTTGCATACGAAAGTGTCAATCGTAACCAGTGGCGGAACTAGACCTATGAAATTGGGGGGTCGAAATAGAGAAACAACGGTGGTCGAAGGCAAAAAAAAAAATTGAGAGTTGCTAAATATAATTTTAAATAGCTCGAACACAAACACGATGTGAAAAATATAATATATATTATTTTTGGTATTTGTTACGCTGAGAAAAATACTTATGTAACTAGTAGAAAGAGAGAGATAAATATTTATAACATGTGAGAGAGTTATGCATATATATTGAATTAATTATACTCGTAATAAAACTAAAGAAAACTAGAAAAAAAATAATTTAAAAGTCTAAAAATACAAATCAAATGATTGCATTGGGCTTCGAACATGAGACCTCTCTAAAAAAATAAAGTCGTTAACCAACTGCACTACAAACAAATAGTTAATTATATTTTTCACTAAAATTATATATAAGCAATACGAATCTTATGCCTTATTTAGTCGAAGTTCCGTCAGCCGGGGGGTCGGTCGACCCTCCCGACCCCCCTCTAGTTCCGCCGATGATCGTAACAAACAAAAGTATCAATCGCAACAAACAAAATTTTTTTCGTTTTTTTTTCATTTTTATTCCCTTTATTTTAAGGACGGACGTGTCACTCTTTGCTTATGAAAGTGTCAATCGTAACAAACAAAAGTGTCAATCGTAATAAATAATTTTTTTCCAAGTTTTTTGTTAAGAAAGGCGTGTCATTTGTAATGAATAAATATGTCATTTGTTACTTATCCAAAGTATCAACCGTAACAAACAAAAGTGTCATTTGTATTTGAATAAGGTGTCATTCATATTGTTGGTCCGGAGACGAAAAGTCAGGTGTAGAGGGGGGGGTGAATACACCGAGCTCGTTTCTTTTTCTCGGTGAAGGTCGGTGAAGGCGATGTTTGCAATCGATGATGAACGGTGCCAAGAAAGCCTTCGATCACTGGGGTCAAAGTGAGTCGGCTTCGAGCTCTTCTACGGACCGATGTCGGCATTACGAAACTCCCGGTCGGAGGCGTAGTGCGGATAAGTGTTAGGCCCGGAGTCGTCTCTTTTGAAAACGCGTTTTTGCAAGTTAAATCTTTTGGCTGTGCAATTTATAAAATACGTTTTATGCAAACTTATGATTTTCAAGTCAGTTGAATGCTATGCAATAAAACAGTAAATGAACACAAGCGATTTAACGTGGTTCGGATACGCAAGATCCTACGTCCACGGTCCCGAACAAAGCGAGGAGAACTTGTTGATTATTCGAGCAAGCCTCGGCGGGGATACTGTCAGACCGGACGGTTCCCTCTAAGTTATAGTCCTTAGCGACTTTACAATCCAAACCTAAGTTTAGAAGGGAGGGAATATTCTCCAACTGAGAAGGAGTTCTTACAACAAGAACAATTCACTAAATGTGAACTCCTTCGGATCTAAGCTATGAATCTAGCAATGAGCTTAGTCTAGAGAAGAAAGGGATCAAAGTGCTCTAGAGAGATGAACTACAAGAAGTGTTCTATGAAAACTAGTTCGTTCTCGGATAAGCTTGAAAGTTCTAGAGCGTTGTGAGCTTGAATGATTTCCCTTGATTTCGCGTATATTCCTCTTTTTGAAATCTTCAAATCCTTCTCTATTTATAGTTGTGAGTTATGGCATATGTCCGTTGGAGACGACGATGCCACGTGTCACAAGCGTCCAAAGAAAACGGCCACTATTCAACTTTGTTGCGGCAGGCGCTTAATGCGACCGTTCATGAGAGCGACTTTATTGTGTAGAGTAGGTAAGCGTTGTCGGCTTCTCATTGGTCGAGGTTTGTAGTTGGTGAGTGTCGAGTTGACCGTTCAAACTACCTCGTATGTCTTCTCGCCGAACATTTGAAGGGACTTTAAGTCTTTGGATCGCTTTTACGTCGGATACGGTACTCGAAAGTCTGTCTTCTTCGGTGAGTCGTCTGACCGATAAAGTGAGCTTCGATAGTCGGTTGGTCGGCTGCGAAGGTATCTTGCTTGCACTTGGTTCTTCTACCGATGACCATCGGCTTGTAGAGAATGCTTCTACCGAGGTCCGGTCACCGATGGGGATCTTTAACCGAGTTTGATATCGGCTGGCCGACGAAGAATGCAAGCGATTACACCGATGACGTGGGGTTACGAAAAGTATCTTCAGCGAAGATCGGTTCAACAACTACCCCGTACGGGACTTAGACAAAATAATAAGCATTACATCAAGTCTAACCTATACATCAGCTAATCCTATCGACACACTAATCTACTGATATCAGCTCGGTTTTGGGATCTTCAATTCCATAGTACTACTATGATTTCCCCCAATTTCTTTTAACCCTATAACGTTGAGTATCAATCTACCGACTCATATCCAACAATTTCCCCCTAATTGATGATGCCAAAACCTCTATACTCTAACATCTATTAAAGATCTTGTCCTATCGACAACAATTTCCCCCTTAAAGCATCTCGAGGAAAAACCGATAATAGTAAATGAACTTCAGCGAGTGAGAGAAAGGCAAGATCAGAGAAACTGATGTGAGTGTGTGTCAGATCACTTGGTGATCAGTAGTGAAAACATGACACTAAAAAGCTTAAAGACAATGAGCGATTGTCTAGCAAGCGATAGGAACTCTTATAGATAGGTCATCAAAGTACGGGTTCCTATGCTATTACACGTAATTATCAAAAACAAAGAGGAGAAATCATCGCCGTCGTCCGAAGCTCCGAGTCTTCTTCTTGAAATCCGCCGAGCGATCAGCTGGAGGGTCCGAGCAATAAAATTTATAAATCCTTTTGCGCAAAGCCCGGATTTCCTCTTGATCTTACGGTCTATGCGGATGTAACTCATGCCGATAGTGCTTGATTCGATTTCTTCTTCGATAGACTTTGTGATGATAATGCCTTTAGCGATCATGGGAGGAGGATATCTTCGAATGCGGGTGCTTTCATAGGAATGTTCGGTTCTTTCATGATAGGCAGCAACCGTTCTCCGAGTTCGGAAAAACTTCATTAAAACACTCTTCGAACAGTTGATCGACCGAATGTCTTTCGGATAGAAGCCCCATACATACGAGATTTTTAACAAACATTTCTTTGAGAGTCTCCCATTGATCATTCGGATCAGCGGTACCCATTTGTCCTCATGAGGTGCGGGAATCAACTTCATAGGAGGAGTTCGATAGTAGTCCTCCTGTTCCTCGATCCTCCGGGTATCCGTTTTCTCGGATCGGCCGCTAGCTTATCGAGATAGGCTTTTCATTCTTGCCGGAGTCGGCCATCCTTTTCTTCTCACGGAGAGCGGCTGCTCTAGTGTCTCATCGTCCGAGACTCGGTCCTTGCAGCGTCGCCTCCCGTGTCGCTTGATCTTACGCTATCCGCTCGAGTGTAAGAGTAGATATGGGAATACTACGAGCAAGTAGCTTTGATTTCGTCGGAAGAGCCTTAGCAAAATCTTCTTGGGCTTTCTTCTTTTGCTCTTCGATCGTATTAATGACCTTTCTCTTTCCTTTGGCCCCGACGGCTTTGCCCTTAGGCTTTTATTTGCCGTTTTGCCTCCTCTAGCCGACGCTCCCTGGTCCGGCTTGTCTTGCAGCTCTTGGGCTATTCGAGGTCGAATGCCTCTTGCTCCGCTTTTGATTTAAACTTCTTGACCGGGGAGGAAGGAGTAGTGGATTCGATAGCAATTTCCTTCCCCGACCCTCTGCGGCAACTGTTGAGACTCTTCTTCTTCGGTGGCTCTTCAAGGAATTGAGCGATTTCGTCTATGTGCGCAGCTGAAGAGGAGATGGGGGTGGCTTGTAGTGGGAAATCAAGGAGAAGGACCTCAGTAGATGTACCTTTCTGAGTAGATGGTCCTGCCTCCGGAGCCTGTTCCCCCTGAATCTCTGCGGCTGAGGGCTCTGCTGCTGAGGAGGGTCCTGCCTCCTGAGCCTGTCCCTCAAGGATCTGGACGTCAGCTGTATCCGTATCAGGTTCATCTTTCACAATATCTTCCCCCTTTTTGGCATCAGCAATATTTGCCAGGGAGGTGCGGATAGCTTTTACGTCCTGCTCCAGATTGTGCACAGAATCTTTGATCTGGGTAACTGTGTCATCAAAATCACTGACCAAGTTGCAGTAGTTTTCCCAGTCTTTCTCCTGATCAGCTCTAGATTTCTTCAACTGAGCGGCTGACTCCTGACGGAGTTTCAGCAGAGCTTGATCATTTGATTCTGTTATTTCTTTCTGAATGACTTTTAAGGCCTCAGCCTGTTGCTTGATGGTTGTTTGAAGAGAACTGGTTGCTATCTTGTTTCTCTCATCTATGAAGCCTTGAACTGTTTTCATGGCCTGAGTCAGCTGCTCCGAGAAAGTTTTATGCTGAGCGGCAAGCAGCTGCTGACTCTGTGCTGTTAAATCGGCCTTTTGAGCACTTAGGGCTTGCTCAACTATCTCCTTGAAATCTGGCTGAGAAGCCTCTTTAGGAGTTGAGATGTCAGTGGCCAACTTACTTAGAGCTTCGTTCTGAGCCTTGGTGTACTTCTCCCATTTGAAATGAACATCTTTGGCTAGGAGTCGATTTTTCTCACCTTGGCGTTTGATAGCCCTGTTGACAGAACGTGAGGACACGGAACCAATGGGTTGTATCGATAAGAGCCGGTTCCGAGCCTCTCGCTCGTAGAACGAGATCAATCTGCTCCCTCTACCGTACTTCGGAGCGGTTGTAGCCTCACCCGATGTGACTATGGGTGGTGTTGGGCTCTTCTCTTGGGGAGTTTGTCCCTCTGCAGATTCTCCCCCAGTCCGCTTCCTTGGGTTTGCCATCCATCTCCTCATCTTGATCATCATTATCACCTTTATCGGAAGGTGGAGATGGGGGCGGAGGCTGTTTCGATCGGAGCTCTCAAGCTCGGTAAATAGAGCATTGCGGCTCTCAAATCTTCGAAGGACGCCACATCGCTGGCTCTCCGAATCCTATCTTGGCTTGGAGCTCTTGCTCCTCTGTCAGTAGCTCATCTGGTGACTGCTGGGATTTGGCAAAGTCAATAAGAATGTCCCAATGCAGAAACCTTAAGAGCATCTGAGCTCTTGTCCTTACTGCTATTTCAACTAGATCTGCGTGCTCAGCAATTTCTGGTATCTCTTGCTTGAATCTCGCTGCAAAGCACGCAATCGAGTGGTGTCGGTTGTTGTCCACTCAGCGAAGAGGTTCGGGTGACGGTTCCCTCTTGTCAGACTCTGTTTCCTCAGAGCTGATCACTTGGACCTTGTCCTTGATCGTCGCTCCCTCGATTCCAGTATCTGAATTGAGTAGTTGCTCCTCTTGAGTAGAAGGAAGAGCTGGCTCAATAATGGTAAGTGGCTGAGCCACTGTGACCTCAGCAGGTCGAGTCTTAGCCAACCTCCTCTTCTTTGGCACTTGGACAGATGGGGGTAGAGCAGACGCAGCTCTCTTCGGTTCAGGTGGCCCCTTGCCAATTGACTTCTCTGTTCCAGCCTTTGTCATAAATTTAATACACTTGAGATCAAAAGACTTTGAGTCCTCAAAAGCTGAACGTTTCTGTACCACACTCTCTATCAGCACCGACATCTTGGTGCCGAATAGGAGCTTGCCTATACTGGTTAGCTTCCTCTCTCCAGTAGGCGAAGTAGTGAACTTCTGGGCTTGGGCCTTCAGCTGAGTAGTATAGTAGTCGGCCCAGTTCACTTCTACTCCATCGTCTATAATCATCATCAGTTGTATCCTCGGCTTAGAAAGCTGATCATAGGATCCAGCTGAGCTCGTCAGAATATGAGATACAACATAAGCTAAACCCCTGTACTGAGGTAGCAAAAGATTTCTCTGTAGCGCCTTCTTGAACACTATGTCGCTGCGTCCACAAAACTTTTGGACGTAGTCATTTATCTCCCTTTCCTTATAACCAACGGGAGAGATACCAGCTGAGGGGAGTTGAAAGGCTTGAACGAGAGCCTCTGAGATATTGAAGGAGTGGGTAGCCTCCCTCCACTGATTTGGGGCAACTTCCCGGCTGTAAACAAACGAAGCCTCTTCTCCTCCTGAGGCAAGCGACTTCCAGTTGTAGTAGGCCTCCACAACTTGTCTCGGCAGATGAGAACGGGGATGCCTCGACACAAGAGTTGCCAGCCCTGACTTCTCAAGGGCGCCAAATACCGGCTCCAAATATGAAAGGTCCACTGCTTGGGAGAGCCATCGTCGGCTCGAGATCGAACCCGGATGGTCATGATCTCAACCATCTTCTCGGGAGTCCGTACTATCGCCATTGAAATCGCAAAACAAATTGTTAGGACTTGAAAATAGAGTAAGTCGGTGACTATCGGCGAGATATTAATACATTACCGTGAAATAGAGCTTGAATGAATATACAGCAATGCAGTTTGGATGAGGATGTAAGGAAGATAACTGAATCGCTAAGAAAAAGCTCTAAGATAGGAGAATGGCGAAAAGTGAGGAGTAATCGAAGTTGAAAAGATTTTATACTAGTTGGTTTGATCTTCAGTTTGAATCCTATGGTTCAAATTTAATCTTTCAAAATCGATGACGTCTAAGATTGAATGATATAGAGTGTATGATTACTTAGCCGCCAATACTATAGATATACGTAATAAAGGTAAGTGAGAAGACATGCATTAAATGCGCGACAGAGAGCATTAATTACACAGGCGAAGGGTCCTGCTGACCTTCCCTTAAACCTTAAACATAATAAATGGTAAGAAATAAATGCTCCTTAACAACTGAATGTAAGCGACTGATGCATTAAATGCGGCATGCTTCTGAATAATTTAAGTAACGATACTACGCAAACCTCTTCAGCTGAACTTATCAGCTGGTTACCATCATTTATCAGGGGGATGGTTATGCCGACGACCATGTTCCCCCCCTTGCGCGTGTACGGTGTGCATCTCCCAACCGAGTCACTGTACTAAGTTTTTCGACCTGTCGTGCCGATTCCATACCGATACCAATTGTTGCTAAGTATATCATTATCGGTAGTTGGCTTCTACCGACTTGTCTCGAGTAGGATCTAGCAGACCTAGCTCAACCGATAGTTCTCTCGAACTCTGTTCTCGGCTAGTGGTTTGGTCGGTATATCTCGCCTTTGCTTGTCGGTATGGATTTTCTCCATCCCGATGTCCTTCTTTTCGACATGGTCTCCGATGAAGTGGTGTCGGATATCCACGTGCTTGCATCTCGGTATGTAGAACCGGGTTCGAGTTATAGCTATTGACCTTGGTGGAGTCACGGTAGATGGGCACTTCATCCCGAGTTATACCATAATCTCTCGGTTGTTGTCGAAGCCAAAGGATCTCGGGCACAGCAACTTCCTGCAGCCATGTACTCGGCTTCGGTAGTGGACGTAGCTGCGAGTGATGTTTCTTTGAAAACCACGATATCAGCTTGCTGCCTAGGAACTGACATGTTCCGGAAGTTGATTTTCGATCTATCCTGCATCCTGCATAATCAGCATCAGAATAACCTGTTAGTATTAGATTATCATCAGCAGGATACCATAACTCAGCATCAGGTGTTCCTCTTAGATATCGCAGAATCTTCTTCGCTGAGTCAAGATGACTTCGCTTGGGATTCGCCTGAAATCTTGCGCATACACCTACAGCATAAGTTATGTCAGGTCGGCTAGCTGTTAAATAAAGTAAAGAACCAATAATAGCTCTATAATCAGTAGAGTTAATAGAAGCTCCCTCTTTGTCTAGATCGATTTTAAAGTTCGTGTTCATGGGGATTTTGACTGGTTTGCTGGAATCACAGCCGAATCTTTTGAGAAGATCTCGAGTGTATTTGGCTTGATTGATGAAGATTCCTTCAGCTGATTGTTTTACTTGAAATCCAAGGAAATAATTCATCTCTCCCATCATGGACATCTCGAATTTCTCCTTCATCATCTTCTCGAACTGCTGACATATGACTTCGTTTCTGCAGCCGAAAATCATGTCGTCCACGTAGATTTGCACCGGTAGAATGTCATCTTCTCGACTTTATGCTTCGAATAGGGTGCGATCTACTGTCCCCTTTTGAAAACCTTTACGAAGTAGAAAGTCCGATAGGGTATCATACCAAGCCACGGGTGCTTGTTTTAACCCATACGGAGCTTTCCTAAGTCTCGTACACTGATGTCCCTCCGAAAGCCGGGCGGTTGTTCCACATAGACTTCTTCCTTGATGCACGCCGTTCGTAAAAGCTGACTTCACATCCATCGATATACCTTAAATCCACGATGTGTTGCATAAGCTAGGAAAAGACGAATGGCTTCCAATCGGCGACCGGAGCAAATGTTTCATCAAAGTCAATTCCCTCTCGTCCGATTGTATCCTTTAGAAACTAGTCGAGCTTTATTTCGACAATGACGTTGTTTTCATCTCGCTTGTTCTTGAAGACCCACTTAGTTCCAATCACGTGCCGATGTCTAGGTCGTCGACAAACTCCCAAACTTCATTTCGACGAACCTGGTTTAGCTCTTCTTGCATAGCAATGACCCGGTCAAGCATCTTTTAGTGCGTCCTCTATCGACCGAGGTTCTTACGTAGACGAGAAAACAAGAGTAAAGTGAGCTTTCTCCTTGACTTAATCTTGATCTCGTCCTTATAGTTGCTGATGGATCTCCAATGATAAGATCGAAGAATGAGCATCGAGCCACGAACGCCTGAGTCGGGCTTCTTCTTCGATACTACTTCGCACGATCCGTAGGTGTATTAGGCATTTCGAGTAGTCTTGTTTTGTGACTGTAGTAATTCGATAAGAAGGTTAGGATCTACCGAGTTTCCGGGGTTCGGGGGCATTTAGCTCGGGAACATTAATCGTTCCCCCCGAGTTTATATTCTCGGTAGAGGCCTCGGTTACCACGGGGGCTTCCTCATCGACCGAAGTTACCCGTTGTTGATTCCGTTCGATAGAATCAACTAGGTTAGCTACATTGCTTGTTGGTTGAGTCCGAATTTCTTCATCTTCTCGACTCATCATCCCAACAATCTTGGATCTTTTCGACTTTGTCATTTAGTTCGAGATCCCGTAGCTTGCCGCCGACATCCTCGGTGTTTGACTTTGTATCTTTCCCTGTTCTCAGTAACAAATTCATCAAAAACAACATGAGGGCTTTCCTCCACGCAAAGAGTTCGATAGTTAAAAACTCTGAAGGCTTTACTGACTCGGGAGTATCCTAAGAATACTCCTTGATCAGATTTGCTATCAAAGACCTTCAACTGATCTTTCCCATTGTTGTGGATAAAGCAAGGATAGCCGAAAACATGAAAATGAGAAATAGAAGGAATTCTCCCTTTCCACAGTTCGTAAGGCGTCTTCATGTGTTCTCGTGTCGGTAGTGAGCGATTCTCGAGTGTAACGGGCGGTGTCGGTAGCATCGGCCCAAAACTTTGAGGGTAGTCCGAGAATCTGCGAGGAGCGTTCTTGCTCGCTTCTTTGAGTGTTCTGTTCTTACGTTCAGCAAGTCCGTTCTGCTTAGGGGTGCGCGCAGCTGATGTCTCGTGCTGAATTCCCTCTTTATCGCAAGTATGTCTTTACTACCGAGTTTAGAAACTCTGTTCCTCCGTTCGAGCGTATCTTCTTAATCTTGATGTTCTTTTCCACATTGAGTTTCTTCGATGAGATTAGGTAACTCGGTCGAACATCGATTTGTTGGCGATGAAGATGACCCAAGTATATCTCGAGTAGTCGTCTATGACGACGAGGGCATACTTCTTGCCTCTTATAGTCACTGGAGAGACTGGCCCGAATAAGTCCATGTGAAGCGGTGAAGGATTCCATCGGTGGAAGGTGACGGAATAGGTGGATTGCTACTCTTTGTTTGCTTTCCCTTCAGGCACGCTTTACAATTTCTATCTTTGATAAACGATTCGTTGGGCAGTCCTCTGACTTTAGAGTTCTTGACAAGCTTGTTCATGGTCTTGAAGTTCGGGTGGGCTGAGTCTTTTGTGCCACGGCCACGACTGACTTGTCACCCGATTTAGTCTCGTGCGAGCAAGCAAGCCTCGGGTTACGCGGTATTCCGGTTGCAACATAGATGTTCTTCCTCCGCGAACCCGATAACACCGTTTTCCCCTGTAGATTTGTCAACAATATCACGTAAAACCGGCGTCAAAGATTACTCGTTAAGATTATCACGAATTTGATCGATCGAAAGGAGATTATGTTGAAGTCCTTCAACATATGTTACTCTTGGAGCCGTGGCGGTCCCAATGTTCGGCGTTCCGTATCCCCTTGTGTAGCCTTTGGAATTGTCACCGAATTCAGCTCGGGACCATCTTCTTGTACGTAGTTGGTCGGCGAGCTCTTACGGTAAGCCATGTGTCTCGAGAAGCCGCCGTCCACTATCCACGGGTCCTTATGCACCCGCAAAACGGAGGCATTTTTAGGTACCCTTTGGTTCGATTGGGTCCTTACGGGTTAGTGGGTGATTTCGGAACCCGAGATCTGTCTCGGGACCTTAGAAGTTCCGAGACTTCTTCTTACGAACCTTATCGGCTTTCTTCTCCACAGGACTTGGAGATACCGACTTTCTCGCGATAATTTTGGGTTCGGGCGCTTTCTTCTTCGAGTCTTAGCGCTTCTCCCGACCCACGGGCTCATAGTAGTACGAGCCGTACCGAGCCGGGTGCTCATACGATGGCTCCTTGTACCGTTACGCCCATCCGACCTTCTTGATTCCCCACGAATTTGATCGCGGTGTCCTGGGGCTGGAACCTTTGGTCAGCTGCTTGTTGCTACTCGGCTGAGGTGTAATCATTTTCTGTTTGTTTTTCGCCTGAGGTGTGGTGTCAGCAGCTTGCACCTTTCCTCTGACGAACCTATCAGCCAGGGTTGCTGAGCTTTTGGAGGTAGAAGCTTCGTGGGTATAGCCAAGGCCTTCTTTCACAGAAGTTGACCGTTGTGCTCTAAGCATGCTTTCAAGCTTCTCCTTCGCTCCCAGGTATTGTTCAGTCATCAAACTTCTCCAGACTTCGTCACTCCTTCTGAGTGAGTCATAGTCATTCTGCACGTCTGTGAGCTTCTGACTGAGCTTGGCTATTTCAGTCTCTTTCTCAGAATTGTCCTTGGTCAGAACTGAGATCTGAGTCTCTTGAAGCTGAGACTTAGTTATAAGAGATTCAATCTCTTTCTTGAGTCTCACAACTAGATCCACTGACTCAGTAGAGACCTGACAATCAGAAGAAAGTCTCTGATTCTCAGCCTTTACCTGTTCAAGTTCCTGGATGGTTCTGCTGAACTCTCTGCTCAGCTGAATTTGTTCCTCTCGCAGATCGTCGTAGGCTTGTACCACATCTAGAGGATCATCTGTGACCGAACACGTGTCTTGTGTGCTGTGTGAAGAAGAGGTAATAATGCGTTTAGAATTTACCTCAGCCTCTTCTCCGGCCATCAGACAGTATTCGGCTGACTCATCAGGAACTGTCTTTGCGACCTCAACTGCGACGAACGCGCTTCGCCTTCAGAAGAATACATGAATGTATCCTCCTCAATTGAGTTGTCGGATATCTCTCCGGCTATATAGGCCTGCCGTCTACCGGCGAATTTCTTTCTCCTGGCTCGCCGTTCGCTCTTTGAGCGGCGAGAGTTCGGGACAATCGTGCGATAGTGTCCCTCCTTCTTGCGGTTGTAGCGAGGTAGATGTTCTGCTTTGCTCTTACCAGTGAGTCTTTAGACGGACCGGCGCGAGACTCCGATTTCCCGCATTCGGTAGAAGGATTAGATTCTTCTTTCTTATGATAGTCTTTCGTACCCGAGGAAGAATCTCGGTTGTATTTCCTCGACTTTCGACTCTCTCCTTTTCCCTCTCGATATTTGAGAGCCATCGGTGCTAGGCCGGTCGGGGCCTGAAGTCTCAGAAGACTTTGCTACTGATGTGGCCACAACTTTGCTTGAGGAAATAGGCTTGGCTCCGGTATTCTTGATCGTTGCCTTGAAGGCATGGTCGAACTGTGTGTCAGCTGGAGCGCTTAAGCACTTTTGGGGTAGGCTATGCTCGAATTCCTCCGATTTTAATTCTGAAAATATAACATCAGGAGTTAGAGCATTTAGATCAGAGTGACGTAAATAAGTAGCAAATGGAAGCCACTTCTGTCGGGGCAACGCTCTCAAGATCTTGGTGTTCATCTCCTTGTTGGTGAACGACCTCCCCAGCCCATTGATAACATTAACTTGATTGGTGAATCTGACACTCGGCTCGTCAATGGTTTCGGTAGAGCTCCATTGCAAAGGCGTCGAACTTCTGAGGCTTTGGTCCAGGTTGGTTTTCTTTGATCTGAGGGGTTCCATGGCTCAGTACAGCCAAGGCGTCCCATAGCTCTTTCGCCGTTTTGCAATCTTGTACCCTTCCGAGATGTGAGTCATCGAGCGTAGTCGGTATGGCATTGCGTGCAACTTCGGTCAAGGTTGTGCAACTTCTTTTCTTCGGGCGTGAAAGGCATTTGTCTTTGGGAACCTTAACACCGGTTTGTGCTCCCACGCCTCCTCCGGCGAGCAAATACTACGCCGTCGATCATGGGAATGATCGGTCCCGACTCTAGGACATCGACATGCTTGTCGTGGAGTGACGTAAGGTGTGCCTCCATACGTACGCGCCATACCGTGTAGTTCTCTATTGAGAACATCGGCACCATCCTAATACCGACATATCGGACATTGTAAGAGTAAGAGTATAAGGATGCTCGAAAAGATGCTTATGCGGTGAAAACGGTTTTCGGGATCGGTTCGAGAGGACCAGATATTTCGGAACCGACGATCGGTTGAACACCGTGCGCTCCGATACCAATTGTTGGTCCGGAGACGAAAAGTCGGGTGTAGAGGGGGGGGTGAATACACTCGAGCTCTGTTTCTTTTTCTCGGTGAAGGTCATTGAAGGCGATGTTTGCAACCGATGAACGATTGCCAAGTAAGCCTTCGATCACTTGGGGTCAAAGTGAGTCGGCTTCGAGCTCTTCTACCGGGACCGATGTCGGCATTACGAAACTCAGTCGGAGATTGTAGTGCGGATAAGTGTTAGGCCCGGAGTCGTCTCTTTTGAAAACGCATTTTTGCAAGTTAAATCTTTTGGTTGTGCACTTTATAAAATACGTTTTATGCAAACTTATGATTTTCAAGTCAGTTGAATGTTATGCAATAAAACAGTAAATGAACACAAGCGATTTAACGTGGTTCGGATACGCAAGATCCTACGTCCACGGTCTTGAACAAGGCAGGAGAACTTGTTGATTATTCTGAGCAAGCCTCAGCAGGGATACTTGTTGATTATTCTGAGCAAGCCTTACCATTTTATGCACATTTAGCAATTTTATCTGCACTATTACACGATTTTCTCAATTTTGGGGAAAAAAAACGCACAATTACAGTCGAGAATATGCACAAATAATGAGAACAAATATGCACAATTATTGGAAAAAATATACACAGGTAAATGTTAAAATGCACAATTACTTTGAAAAATATGCACAATTAACTGGAAAAAATATGTACAGTTATTGGAAAAAAAATATGCACAATTAATGAGAAATGAAGAAAAGATGAAACTATTAATGAAAATCTAGAACGAGACTTATATCTAGGACGAGAGTTAGTGACTCTATGTACAATTCTTGTAAAATCTGGAACAAGATTTTGTGATATTAAAACATGGAAGATAATTAACAAAAATGACGGTTACAGCAAAAGAAAATAAGACAAAAAAAATTAATATATTGTGCATGATTACAAAAATAACCTTAGTGCAAACTTTTGGTCTTTATGGTGCATTTCGGGATTTTAAGTGATGACAAGATCCGGAGCGTCGAATTAGTTGATCAAACGGTTATAAATTGTTCTTATTTCTCACTTTAAGGGGTGTTCTCATATGATCTTCCCTATATATATATATATATGATCTTCAAGAGTCTGCATGCGCTAGATTTTCTTTCCTTATCTAAGAATTTACAAAACGGCCCAATAGCTCTTGGAAGTCCAGATTCACTTTTCAACTTTCAATCCATGATTTTCAATTCAGTTACACATTTGCTTTAGATATCAATTTATAGATATAGAGCTATCATGATAAGAAGGTGAATTATATGATTTGACAATTCTGCAAAGAGAAATAATAAAGAATGAAACCAGATCCAAGTAACGTAAGCAAAAATGATTGGACTATCGAAAACTACAAAGACAGAAAAATTCACAAGCCCCGCTAATAGATAGTGATTTTATAATACACATAGTCCCCAAACATTCCACCAAAAGGAACCCCCATTCCAACATACAATTGAAACACGTCCAACAACAGGGTAATATGGCAAACGCAACAATTTTGGAAAGAGAAATAACACAAAATCAAACCAGATCCAAGTACTTTAGATAAAAAAGACCGGACTATCAAAAACTACAAAGACACAAAGAAACACACAATAAAAAAACAGATTATAGATAGATCACATCAACTAGCACACATAGTCACAAGCCACAAATATAAATGTTAGAAGAGTTTGACAACAGATAAAGTAATTGAATTTAAATAAACCATAAAAGACCCAGAACAATAGACCCAAACCTGGTTTGGATTGGAGGAAGAGAATGACAACCGACAAACATCGGTAGGTCGAAACTGATGCACTGTGAATGATTGAGAAGAAAACCAGAATAAATTAGTAAAACCAAAGATTTACATAAAACAGATTCCAAATACACCATTAATTACAAAAGAATCAACCCCAGCAAAGTAATTAAATAGTATAAAATATCGAACCACCGAAAACAATGAAGACACGAAGAAATACACAAACAAAAAAGAAATCAAACCCAAATGTCAGTTGATGATAAAGATGAAGTTTTACCATGACAAACATACCATTTCCGAAGCCGGGTACGCCACAAGCTAACTACAAAGCAATATCAACACATATGATATGATGCCCAGACTAATGATCAAGTAAGCAAAACAATAAAATGAATCAGTTTCTGAAGCCTTACCACGTCAAATGTATCAGTTTCAGGAATCCAACACCACGAACTAAACACAAATGATGTATAAACTAATGATCAAGGAAAAAGCAATGGAGTAAATTTCAGAAAAGAATCTCAGCACAGAGAGCACAGAAATCGCAGGAACTACATGCAGCATATAGTAGGCATAGGAAGCATTTATCATTCTGAGGATATTGCATAAATAAGAAAAAATACGACAATCGTCCATTAAAGATTTGATGACTATAAAATGAATCAGCTACTAAATAAATAAATTCAAATAATAAAATGAATCAGGCACAACGAATTTCTCCGAATTTAATCTACGCAGGCAGGGGAAATTAAAACATATTAGTAGTAGATACAAAACCGGCAAATATAGAGATAGAAACAGCCGTAAAATTAAAACAAATTGGTAGTAGATACAAAAATCGGAAAATGTAGAGATAGAAACAGCTGCAATATAATAAAAGGATTCAGCAGCGAACGGACATTAGTCAGGATAAAATGAGAATCTATTAGTAAGAAAGAGCAGTAGAAAAACAAAAACTGGTAGATGGAAACACATAATATAGAAAATGTGCGGAGAGAGGGGAGGAGAAACACCAGCGAACTCGAACACTCATATCCTCCTACAAACAATAGAAGCCACAAAAAAACATAGCATCTATAAAAGGAGGAACCCGAATGACCGGAAGCACAACGGAAGGTCGGAAGCTTTTAGCAGCCCGGAAGGCCTCCAAAAGAGAGGAAGCGAGGAAAATGACGCAAGATCTAGGGCAGCTAACCATTTTACTGGAAGGCCAGGACACACCCAAGGACGATCAGCCACCACCACCACCTTCTACATTAGGTGCACTCGTCCGGACTCCTTCCTCATCTCAGCCCCTGAAGCGCAGATATCAATCTGATGAGATCAAGGAAATTTCCACTGAGTCCATTAATAAGGTCATTAAGCGACATGCCCACAAGAACCGCAATCTCGCCGATGATGTGAGCAAGACCTGAAGCAGGTTCACGGAGGCACAGACGAAGTCGCTGACCGAACTGAAAGGAGAAGTGCAGAGGCACTGGCTGCTCAGAAGACCGACCTGGAAGCTCAATTCCAATCTATTATACAGTCGCTCGCCAAGACTTTTACTGAAGAAGTGGCGACTGTAACAGGTCGAGTACAGAAGGCAGTGGAGGAGAGGAATGCCCTCACAGTTGAAAGTGTCTCCAAGGCACTGAAACAGCAGCATGCCTCCTACAAGACAATAGAGGAGAATGCCTCTACTGTTGTGCAAGACTACCTCACCAAGTTCGACAAGTCAAAAGATGCGCTACTGAAGGCCATAGATCAAGCACATGACAGTCGGTGGGAGTCTTACACAGATGTCGCTACTGACATCGCTACTGGAATGACATTTGTCAAAGATTCAGTAGTTGCTCTGACCAAGAAGGTCACTGCCCTGGCCACCTCCCTTGATGATGCCAAAAAGGGGGAAGGATCTAGAGCTGCTCAGCTGAGATCGATACTGAAAGCTGAAGAAGCTCAGCAGCAGGGCGGACAGAGCTCAACAACTGAGAAGGCCATTGTGCCAACAGCTGAAGGAGCCACTGAGAAAGCGGTGGCGGAGGTGACAACATATCTGGAGAATCTGCCTATTGAAGGTTCACCTCCTCCCGCACCTGAGCAAGACATCAAGGGCAAAGGGAAGGTACTTCATGACCCGAGCCCTCCTAAAGCTCAGAAAAAGCTCAAGTTCCACTCACGAGAGGAACAGATAGCTTTTGATGAAAAGATCGCGAGGGAACTGGCAGAAGAAGAGGCTAAGCATAAGCCTGCTGCTAAGAAGAAAGGAGTACAAATTCACTCCCCGCGATCTAAGCAAGCTAGATCAGCAGCAGCAGCTAGAGCCGCAGCGCCTAGAGCTCAGCAGTCCAGAGCTCAACAGTCGCAGCAGCAGCAGCAGTAGCAGAAGTCCAAGACTGACCAGCAGGACGGAGCCTCAGATTCGAAATCCAAATCCCAATCGCCCACTGAGTCAGGGGAACAGCCCCATGTTCCCTCCTATGTCCCCTCCAAAGAACAAGAGCAGGAGATGAAGGAAATCTGGGACACTCTGGAGAGGGCCTTGGACAGGACAGCTGAGGCAAGGCAGATCAGTGCAGCCCGAGAGAGGATTCGGCTGGCTGACTTAGAAGCCCTCAGACTGCGTACTGAGAAAGAAGCCCGGAAGAGGGTTCCGGTGAAAGATAGGAGTATCCCACGTACCTCTCGCTTCTTTAGAGCTAGAGAGCCCCTGAGTCAGGTGAAGCGCATTTATTGCAAAAGAACTGACGACTGGGTGCCTCTCAAGCTGAATCAGCAGTGGGAGCAGATGAAAGTGGAGTTCATCAAAAGATTCCACGTATGGAGGATTGGCAATGTAGATCCCTCTGATGATCAAGACTCTTACTTCAAGGATCTACTGACTTTCATGTGCCCTACTTTCCTGGCTGTGATTCAGACTCTGCTCGACCAGATGGGTCAACCGCTGAAGGCACCTCCTTTTCGGACTTTACCGCCTCCCCTAACGCACGAAGGTAATCTTTGCAAGAAGGAGATAGAGGAAGAGATCGAGAATGCCATTTTTAGCAGAGGTCTGAGAGAAGATTATGCAGAAGACTTGGAAGAGAACAAGGCCCTGAGGAAACGCGTATACAAGAGTTATGGCCTTGAGCTCCCAAAGAAGGAGTCAGCAGACTTTCGGACAAGGATGCAGCAGTTCAAGAAACAGAAGCCCAGCTGATCTCTCTTCTTAGTCTTAGCTTCTAGTGATAGTCTGTCTTTGTATTGTAAATTCCCTATCATATATGACAGTATCACATTTTTGGTCCTGACAATAACTCATTGTCTTTAAGCATTTCTTTACTTTTCAGCACGACTAATCACTTCAGTGATCAGATTCTAACTTATCTTATCAGACTTATGTGACTTACATGCTTACCTGCCTTAGAATGTTTTCCTACTGATTAACTGTGTTTATCTTACTCTTCTCTGATATATGACTTTTTCTTAGGGGGAAGAACTCTTATATGATATAGTAATATAAAGGGAGAAATATAGGGGGAAATTGTTTCTTAGGGAGAACTTGCATCTTAGGAAGATAACTGATAAATGCTGAAATTTCATTTAATGATTAGCTACTACATGATCTATTCTGAACCTAGGATATTTGTATCAACCTTGTGCTAAACTTGTCATAATTTGAAATTCTGATACATGTCAGGATGCTATAAATATGTTAACTATAGCCTCAGCTCTGATACATTCAACTATCCTTAACTGTCATAGTTTGCCTCTGAGTTTGGCTCGATACATAACTTCATGATCATAAGTTTGCTTTGATATTCTTTACTTGTGATTGCTCTGATTCTCATTTTCTTTATCTTAGTCAGTTGTATTTGTTGACTGGAGCTTTCTCTTGTAATAGATATTCTGTTCAGCAGCTATTATTCTTAACCTTAACATGTTTTCTGTGATAGAAGATGTAATAGCTTTGGCATCATCAAATAGGGGGAAATTGTTGGGATAAGGATTCATTAGATGAATCAGTAGATCTGATAGTCTTGATGTTTTAGATAGATTTGATAGATCCCAAAACCCCAGTTTAATATTGAACCTTCGTATCTATAGCCTAGCCGAGTTCAGTTGTTAGAACTCAGTAGGACAGAGTTCAGTCGTTAGAACTCAGTAGGACAGAGTTTAGTAGCTACATGATTCAGTAGAAGACCTCACTCAGCTAAAGAACTCATGATCGAAGAAGTCAGTTGGACAGCAACCTCCAGCTGAATCTGCCCAGGAATTCGTGCCCATGCACTGAAAACTCAGAAGAACGTCAGTAGGAAAGACACTTCAGTTGCAAGTCGGAGGATTCAGAGGAAGTCAACCTTGATGTTTGACAAGTCTCAACTACCAATCTATCTCGACCAATAAGGAGCCGACAGCGACCATCTACTCTGACAAAAGCTGCTTTGAAACTAAAAAAGAGAAGAATCTCTACAGTGTACCTGCTCGACAACGTTCAAATTAAAGGAGCCATTTTCCTTGTCGTATCGACACGTGTCCAGAGCTCCCTCCAACGGATCTATTCACCATCGACGACTATAAATAAGAGAAGTCTCCATGCAGAGACGACACTGGGAACCCAAGCATTCTACGCACAAACTCTTAGCAATCTCAAAGTTGAATCCAATGAAGAACTAGCGTCTATTGAAGAACATCTTTAGTTCGTCACTTAGAGTTTCATTATGTTCCCCTTCTCTTATCTAAGCAAGCTCATTGTAATATCTTTAGCTTAGAAACCTCGAGGAAGTTCATATCCTTGTGAAATCGTTCTTATTTCTAAGAACTTCCTCTTACTTGGAGAAGACTCAAACTCTTCAAGTTTGAACCCTTGTAAAAGTCACTACAACTATAAGTAGAGAATTTGTCTCGCACACAGATCACTGAGAACTTGCTCAGTATAAATTTCAAGGTTTGCGTCTGTCCAATGAACAGACCAACTGAGACTTGCTCAGTATAAATATAACAAGTATCCTGCTTTGGTCAGGACAGTAGACGTAGGACCCAGCGTGTCCGAACCACTTTAAAAATCGTTGTGTTGATTTACTGTTTTATTTAACAGACCATACTGCATAAAAACCGTATTTTACAAAACTCAGCATAAAAACAGGTGTTTTCTAACCGAGACATTTCATAGGGCCTACACTTCCGCATACACTCTGATACTGAACGACTGTTCGATTGACTCAAGTCAGTAGAGCAGAACTCTATAGAAGATTTTCTGCCCACGCGATCTGAAGCATATTTGGCTCTGACTCAGTTAAGTAGCAGACTCAGCTAGAGCTGACTTCGCGTTTGAGAGAAATTTGTATTCAAGTGTATTTACCCCCCCCCCACCCCTCTACACCTGAACCACATCTCAGGACCAACAATCTATTTATCCATGAAAGTTTTTGTGCATTTACATGTTTAATGCTTCTACGCGATAGATCGATCGAGGCTCTCATCTGGTCTAACACACTAGATGAGGGTTAAAAATGATGTACACACTTGTTAGTAGCACAAAATGTGATCAAGTTTGTGTACCAAGTACAAACATGATATGAGGGACCCCTCGAATTTTGACTCGAGGGTCAAGGCCCAAATTTTGAGAATCAAATGGTAGAAGTAACGGGAAAATGTGACACAAATGTGCTCACCCATTATATAATGTTTTGTATGGTTGGGGCAGTTTCTTTTCAAAATCCTCCAATACATATTTCATCTATGGATAAACTGTTTTTAGGTTTTCGAACTGCTCTACCCATTGAGTACATTAGTACTCAGTCCAAATGTTTTCAAATATTTTCAGGTTATGGATGTGGTCTCTTCTTTAGATATTATGATTAAGAACTTCAGTGTTTTCGGATTTAAGTACTTAATGTGTTTGTTAACCCTTGTGATCAGAACTATTTTCGGTTATGTTGCATATGTTTATATATAAAGTACCAATCTTTCTGATAGTTGGTTCGTATTTTTATATATATATATATATATATATATATATATATATATATATTATCTAAGGAAATATTCCAGTTTTCCAAAGCGGTTTAATTTTTTTTTTATATATTCTTCTTTATGTTTCGTCTCGACTTATGTGATCCTTCGTGGGAATCGGGGAGTTACAAGTACAATCTCCAAAAATGAATCCATAGGTTTTTCGATCTCAAAGCGTCGAAATGTGGTTTTATAGTTGGAAAATTTGGAATATGCAATTAAAATCATGAAGAAACCAACAAATAAAGTGTCAATCGGCCGTGCGATCTCGAACTCTGACGCGAAGTCGAGGTAGTCGTCGTCTTCCTCTCTCTTTGAAGTCGTGCTATAGGTTTTCACTGTCTTTGTGGAACTTCGACGCGAGAGCTCACCGTTGTCGTTGTGAACAAGTAGAGGTCGCTACTGTCGTCCTGCTCTAGGTTTTCGAGAGAGAATCAAGATAGCTCAAGATAGACAAAAGTCTTATGCTGATTTGAAGAGGAAGGATATAGAGTTTGAAAAGGGTGACAAAGTGTTTCTAAAATTGTCACCAATGAAAGGAGTAGTGCGGATTGAGAAGAGAGGAAAGCTTAGGCCTCAATATATTGGACCATTTGAGATAGTAAATAGAACTTGAGAAGTGCCATACGACTTGGCACTTCCACCAAGTTTGACGTCCATTTATAGTGTTTGTCATGTCGCGAACTTGAGGAAGTATGTCCATGACCCAAAGAACGTAGTCAATTATGAAGGATTGGAGCTGAACAATGATCTGTCGTATGAAGAGACGCCAAATAACATCTTACACAAAAAGGTTATACAACTTAGGAACAAGGAAGTGTCATTAATTAAAATTCTTTGGAGTAGACATGATGCCAGCGAGGCGACATGAGAAGTAGAGAAGGACATGGAATGAACAAAGGTAATTAATTTTCGAAGACCAAAATTTCATAAGTATGGGAGACTGTAACACCCCCGAAATTTAAAAAAATATATGCATTTGCATCTCATGCATGACATATTGTGATTAAGCCTTAGAAGTTGTGCCCCAGAAATTTATTTAGAACTTGAGGCACGAGCACGTCATTTTATTACTGTTGTTGTTATTATTATTATTTTATTTTATTTTATTTTTTTTATGCGTGATAAATTTGTGCAATGGGATTTTATTAATTGTATTAATTAAGTGCTATTCATTTTTTTAAAAAAAAATTCAAGTAACATGTCGTAGGTTATTTTAAATGGATAAAGTTAAATATATATTAAACATTAATTCTATTCTTCTAAATAGATAATGGTCAACATGGGTGAGTTGGTAAATCATACTCCCTCCGTTCCACTCCATTAGTCCACTTTCTTTTCGGCACGGAGATTAAGAAAGTTGTTTGTTGTGTGTAAAGTAGTATAAAGTAGTGGGGTCCACTAGAATATATAAGAGTGTTATTTTAAATTAAAAAAGGAAAGTGGACTAATGGAGTGAAACGGCCCAAAAAGGAAAACTGGACTAATGGAGTGGAACGGAGGGAGTAATATATAGAAATATTAGATAGTCAATGGTGTTTACAACAGCTTAAATTATTTAGCTTATGACTTAATTTAAGGAAAATTTGATTTTGAGTGTTTGCAACAACTTAAATTCTTCAAAATTATCTACATTTAAGTTGAATAAGTTGAAGTTGGTTAAGTTGGTTTTAACAACTTCTCCAACTTAATGACATATTTGTAATTTCGGATAAACTATAATTTGACATTTTACTTATAAATTTCAAAATAAGCTACTACAATATAAATTTTGCAAACACTATTTTTTCATTTTTTTTCTTTTTTTTAAGCAATTTTTGCAAACACTCCTCAAATTCTCTAATAAGCCACTTTTACCAACTTCTCCTTAATGTAAGCACTTAAAAAATGTTTAAACTATTGAAACACTATAGTACTTAACCACGCACTTTCGTTCTGAAAATCTAGTGATATTTGATCCTATCTTAATCATATAAAAAAATATAATAATAATATCTATATTTACAGATAGATATCCCACGAGCATACCACACACCCATATTCTTCCAAATTTTTGCCTTGCCCACGTCTTTCAAATTTTCCCTGGTCTTTCTTTGTGGCCGCGTTCCAAATTATTCATACTTCTTTTTGTTAATTAACTACTCCAATTTTCATTGGGAGATCTTATCCAGATCCACTTAAGGTATTCCAAATCCTTGATTAATTAAAGTAAATGACTTCTAAGTACAAAAATTTCGCTTGTATGTATATTTTGTGAACTTGATTCTTTTGGGAAAGGAAAATTGGCGATGAATTCCTTTTGGATATACAGGTTGAGGATCACTTATTAATTATAAATGTCTGCATTCCATTAAATGTTTTGCGGAAACTACCTAATTATTTTCCATATTAAAATATTAGACAGTAATTCATATGCTAAATATTGTGTAAGTTGTGGAAATCAGATGGAAACTCTAGTACTTCACCATCTTCCGTGTCAGATATAGTGCTCAAGCATGAACATAAATTTAGTTTTAAAACAATATTTATATAAGTGGATTTCTTTTGACAGATTGGTTTAGAAAATAATTAGCATGAATGAGACTTTGTTATAAAACTGAAATTGTAATGAATTGTATTCACAAGATGATTACATAGAGATAATTATCTCTATTTATAAAGGACTAATCACAATGAATATAACTCCTAATCCATCTAAATACATTGAGAATACATATTAGGAATGATTGCATGTGTTATGCCAATGTTCTACACCTTCCATGTATATAGCTAATACTCCCCTGCCGGAAACTTATCCTGAATCTGAGAAAAGAGGTAATTGATCTCGTAAACGATTAAATGCAGTAGCAGCCAAAGGCTTAGTGAAGATATCCGCTAACTGAGCCTCGGTTGGAACATGCCCGACTGTGAGACATCCATGAACAACTTTATCCCATATGAAATAAACGTCCACTTCAATATGTTTCGTTCGTGCATGAAACACGGGATTGCTAGCAAGAGCCACAACACTCTTTGTTGGTCCCGAGAGTAACGTTCAGGTGTAGAGGGGGGGTGAATACAGCTGAAAATCGATTTCTCAACTTAAAACGCGAATAGTCCTTTTCAGGAGAGTGTCGTACTGAACGAGTTCAGCAGACCAGATAAGCTGTTCTGAATCGCGTGGCAGAGTGACTGACTTTACTGAGGCCTGCTAGCTGACTAAGTCAGAATTCAGTACCGTTCAGATAGAGTTCAGTAGTGCGGAAATGTGAAGGTCCAAATTCAGTTGAGTTAGAAAAAACGTTTTATCAAAACAGTTTCAGTATATTAGTGCAGTCGATTAAGCTTGCTGAAACTCAGTTGAATGATTTTAAAGTGGTTCGGATCCAACAATCCTACGTCCACTGTCCCGAAAAATCAGGAAGCTATGTATTATACTGAGATAGTCTCAGTCGGTTTGTACACTGGACAAACACTGGTCTTGAGATTTATACTGAGCAAGTCTCAGTTTACAGAGTATCAAACTAAGTGTTTGAAAAACTCTCCAACAGTGAAGGAGTCCTTTACAATAAGGATCAGTTCGGCTATGAACTCCTTCGTCTAAGCTATAGATATGAACAGTTGAGCTTAGGTTAGAGGGATAGGGAACGAGAAGGTGGTTTCTAGAGCGACGAACGGCTAAGTATAAACTTTGGGTTCGTGTTCAGTCGCTTAGATACTAGAGGCTGTATAAATCTGATTCAGCTTGGTTCCCTGTGAGCAGATATGTAGTCTTTCGCCGGAGATTGTTTCTTCGAACTTCTTGCGGAAGACTTAGGATATTTATAAGTTGCTCTTTGAATGCACTGAGTTCGTTGGTTCTCTCATTTTCTCGTGTATGCTCGTAGTGCTCTTCAATTTGATTTTATCCCTCTATTTATAGAGCAGAGATTAGGATAGATCCGTTGGAGACAACGATCCTTTGTCTCTCTCTGTTGGGTAGCTAACGGCTCTTTCAAAGTATGGTTGCAGTGTCCTTTTCCTCCATTTCTGGAAAGTTGTTGACTTGCAACTTTAACAGATATAGGACAGCTGGCTGCTTGTCATTGGTCGAGGTTCAGGAAAGTAGGTGAGACAGAACAGACTTCTAGGAGATCTGAAGGTGACTTCTCTCTTCCTCGTATTGACTCTGTTGATTTTACTTTTAGAGAATCTGACAGTCAGAAGACTGTTTAGCCGTTGTCGAGCTCGATCTCTTATTCGATAGCATGCTCCCCGCCGAGTCGGCTCTCCGAAGATCAGCTCGAGTTCGATGAACTACTCCCGCCGAGTTCGGTTCCACCGACTCTTTTCGCATATCTTGCTCCCGCCGAGTCCAAGATCACTGAGTCTTCTACTTCTGGTACTGAGGCAGGTAATCTACTGAGCGCCTGAACCAGATGCAGAGTGTCTACTGAGTCTGAAACCTCAGAGACAGAACAAACAGGTTACAACTGAATGGTTCATCAGTCAAGATAGGGTTTTGGGATCTTCAAATCTTCAGTAAGTCTTCAGAGCACAGGGCTACTGAGTTAGTTCTCAATGATTGTGAGAAGACTGAATCATCTCCAGCACTCTTGTTATCACTCCATAATTGTGATGAAGGATGAATAGGTAATCCAAGCTCATAACATAAGGAGCGGAGCAAAATCATATCAGAAGTAGCATTAATAAGAGCCCGATATTCAGACTCCACACTACTTCGAGCAACAAGATCTTGTTTCTTAGAGCACCAAGTAAGAAGATTCTATCCTAGAAAAATGCAATGACTGTCGGTTGATCATCAATCATCAATACAACTAGCCTAATCCGCATCGACATAACCAATAAGACGAGTTGATGAACTAGGAGAAAACACAAGGCGATGGTGTATAGTTCCTTGAAGATATCGTAGTAGCTTTTTGCAAGCGGGCCAATGCAACTCGAAAGGATGTTGAAGAAACTGACTGAGTTTGTTCACACTAAAGGCTATGACTGGTCGAGACAAAGTAAGATATTGGAGAGCTCCAATAATACTTCGAAAAAAAGTAGGATCTGAGAAGAGAGATAAGTTGTCTGTCTTAGACAACTTAGGAGAGACAGTCATAGGCACATTAGTTGAATTACAATCAACAAGATTACGTTTGAGTAGAAGCTCATGAATGTATTTGGTTTGAGAAAGATGAAATCTTGAGCCACATCGAACTACTTCAAGACCCAAGAAGTAATGAACATCACCCATATTTTTTAGAGCAAAGGTGGAGCTTAGCATGTGAATTAAGGCATCAATTTCTTTTGAGTTGTCCCCGACAATAAGTATATCATCCACATAAACCAAGATAAGAAGCAACTGGCCATGAGAGTTCTTAAAAAATAAGAAAAAAACCAAAACTTGACTGTTGGAAGTCATGGGATAGAAGACAAGAACAAAGCATATCATACCATGCTCTAGGAGCTTGCTTGAGCCCATAGAGAGCCTTAGTGAGTTTGCACATGTAGGTAGGATGAGTAGCATCAAGAAAACCTTCTGGTTGATGCATATAAACATTATCATGAAGATCACCATTTAGAAACGTATTATTTACATCCAGTTGTTGGATTGACCAGCCTCGAGTAGAAGCAATAGCAAAAACAAGTCTAATGGTAGTGGTTTTAACCACGGGGCTGAAAGTCTCAAAATAATCCACCCCGACCGTTTGTTCAAAACATCGAGCCACCAATCGGGCCTTCAACTTGTCTAGAGATCCATCTTGTTTTGTTTTAACTCTAAATACCCATTTGTTGGATATGAGTTGCATATCTAGAGTAGAGGGAACTAATTCCCATGTATTATTTCGCTTCAATGCTTTGAATTCATCTGTCATAGCCGCTAACCATAGAAGATCCTTAAGAGCAGCAGATGTAGAAGATGGAAGAGAATGAATCTATGAGAAAGAAGAATACGAGGCTTAAAAATACCATTTTTAGATCTTGTAATCATAGGATGCTGATTGGCATTTGGAACAAAAGGAGAAGAAGAATTATCAAAAGAAGGAGAAGAACTGGGTGTAGACTGAATAGAATGTGAAGCACTCAGAGTTGAATGAGGAGTATGATCCAGCGAACTAGAAGAAGTGGAAGAGGGAGAAGTAGCAGTGGAATGATTAATAGGAGGAGAAATAGAAATAGAAGGCAAATAATGATAAGTGCAAAGGGAAGAAGAAGTTGATCATGGAGTTGTGGATGGAGCGAATAAGAAAGGATATGGGAATTATGTTTCATTAAAAATGATTGTACTGGCAATGTACAATCTGCACTAGGATGAAGGCACTTGTATCCTTTGTGAGTAGGGCTATAACTAAGGAAGAGACACTTAGTAGATGGAAGCTGCAATTTATGATTGTTATAAGGCCGAAGATAGGGAAAGCAAGTACAGCCAAAAACTTTGAGATATTGATAGTCAGGCTGCTTACGAAAAAGAATGTAGTAAGGGGATTGCTGAGATAAAGTGGCTGTAGGAAGTCTATTGATGAGAAATACAGTAGTCTCAAAGGCATCCCACCAATATTTAAGTGGAAGATGAGCTGCAGCCAAGAGTGTAAGACCAGTGTCTACAATTTGTCTATGTTTTCGCTCAGCTTTTCCATTTTGTTGATGAATATGCAGGCATGGATGTCAGAATAAAATTCATTGAGACTTAAAAATAGGAGCCAAAGGTCGGAACTCCCCTCCCCAATCAGTTTGTAGTGTTTTGACTGAAGTGCCAAACTAACATTGAATCATCTTTAGAGAATTTTGCACAATACTACAAACTTCAGACTTTGTAGTCAAAGGATATATCCAAACATATCTAATGTAGTCATCAAGAAAGTGGATGTATTATTTGTATCCACTGGTAGAAGCGACAGAGGTTGGTCCCCACATATCCGAATGCACAACTTGAAAAGGATGTGTAGTTACATTGGAGCTAGTAGGATATGATTTCTGATGAATCTTTCCAAGAGAACATGCTTCACAAAAAGATTTAGATGATTTATTGAAAGGAACCTTTATTTCTCGAAGAACATTCTGTAGCACATTAAAATGAGGATGACCAAGTCGATGATGCCATACATCCACATTGCCATCAGATTTGCAGGTCTTTGTGATTTTACATTCAGGAGAAGTAGAAGTATGACAACAATTAGACTTGCAATCAGAAGAAATATGAGATTTACACCCAGAATTACAAGTAGAGACTGAGCTATTCTCTTTATTAACTGTAGAAACTTGAAAAACAGAGGAAGTAAATGATCTTTGCGTGGAGGCAGGCAGCTTGGAGAGATCAATCTGATAGAGGCCATTAAGTAGAATTCCCTTCAAGAGTGTTTTGTGGGTGCTGTTATCCTTGACAAAACAACAATCAGAATGAAATTGAATGTAAACTTGATTATTCTTTGTGAATTGAGAAGCACTAAGTAGATTCTTAGTAATTGCAGGCACATATAAGATGTTATTTAAAATCATAGGTTTTGAAGCATGAAAAGCTGATTTTCCAATAGAGAGAATGAGGAGAGTTTTACCATCTCCAACTGCAACACCATTAGTTCATGTGTACGAATTGCTTAACTGCAGGTTGTTTAAATCATTTGTGACATGATTTGTGGCACCATTGTCCACATACCAAGCGGAATCCACCTGATTAGAAGAAGAACCAGAAGGAAGCATGATTAGTAAAATAAGCATGTGGAGAAGAATGAGGTTTGACCAGCTCGTTTCTTGTAAAGTGAACATCAAACCGGTTGTAGCACTTGAGAGCTACATGACCATGTCTACCAACATAATTGGCAGACAACTTTTGACTTAGTGTAATAGCCACGACCACCACGACTACCAGATCTTTGACTATAGGCAGAAGCACCCCCACGAGTTGAAGAGTTATGACGTTTAGAATAAGTGGCATTTACATTTGGTGTAAAGGTAGCCATAGATAGTTGTTGAATTCGAGCTTCATGAGCTTGAAGAAGAAATTGTGCCTCTTGAAGGGTAACATATTCAGATCTTGAGGTGAGATTGACTACAACAGCCTCATACTCATTACCAAAACCAGACAAAATATGAAGTAATAAGTCTTCATCACTTACTGTTTTACCGATTGCATCTAATTGATCGGCAAATCCTCGCATTTTGAGAAAGAAATCATCCACAAAAAGATCTCCCTTTTTCTGTGGTTGGAGGGACAAACGAAGTTGCATAATTCGAGATATGGATTGAGAATGAAATAATTTCTCAAGCACGCTCCAGATCGCATTCGCCGAAGCACAATGATTCACATGTCCAAGCATGGAATTAGATATAGTGGTAAGTATCCAACTCATTAAAAATTGATCATAACTAAGCCAAGTTAAGTATTCAGGATTAGGAGTAGAGGAAGAACCAGAAGTTGGAAGGATCGGTAGTGGCCTTTGTGAAGTCCCAAGAAGAAACGAATCCAGGCCATGTGCACGAACAGTAGTGAAAATTTATATGCGCCAAAAAGAGCAACTGGTCCGATCCAACCGAAGATGAATTGTAGGAAAGCTTTGAAGAGCAACAGGAGAAGAAGTTGCGGACGCCATGGATCGGAAAAAAAAATCAGGTTTTGGATACCATGTTATAAAACTGAAATTGTAATGAATTGTATTCACAAGATGATTACATAGAGATGATTATCTCTATTTGTAAAGGACTAATCACAATGAATATAACTCATAATCCATCTAAATACATTGAGAATACATATTAGGAATGATTGCATGATTGTATGTGTTACGCCAATGTTATGCACCTTCCATGTATATAGCTAATAGTCTTGATCTTTGTTCAACTAGTGATCCTAAGTTTTAGGAGAACTTTAGTATTTAGACTATTATTGAAGCTTTTGAACTTCAATCTAGATTTATGGTAAGTACTAATCGGGTATTTTTAACAAGTGTTAATAATGACTTAATTTATTTTAATTGGTTTACAATTTAGATTTTCAATTAAGGAATTTGGACTTAATTCTCCAGCTGGCGAGAGTTTAGGGAGTGATAACATGGTCATATAATAAAGTAGATGTTTTAAGTTAATCAAGATCATAATCTGATTAGAAGAAAAGTGAATTGCTATAGTAATAATTCAGCATGTATATTTCCTGTTTGAATTTTCATAGTGCTTACTTAAGGAGCAGAATAATCATGGGAGAGAGAGTCTTCTTTATTTATCTATACTTTGTGGCGTGAAGGTGGTTAGGCGAAGTAGAAATTGTTTCAGAATTTAAATTTAGAAGGATGATAATAGGAGTTTTAATTACGTACTTGGAATCAAATTTTCTTTTGAGAAAATGTTGTTTTACAGAAAAAACAGAAAGGTGAGATTTATTTGGTTTAATGATAAAAAAATCACAGTTTGTATTTATGTTTTATTACGCTATGATTGAAAATTTGAGCACACTGTGTTATTATTTACTTCTAGAAATATACATGAACTTCAATGCATATACATGCATATTAAGATTAAGTTAAATAATAGGACGGGTGCGCGAGACATAAGCACTTGATATACATCTCGCATGTACCAAAAAGATTAAGGTGAGATTTCTCTTTTTTCCTTATTATACTCTATACAGTTTTTTCTCATGTGTTATTCAGTACAGATAGAGCCTTCAGGTTATTCACGCAATAAAACCTTCGGGTTATGCCTACGAGCATTCACGCAGTAAAATCTTCGGGTTAGCCTTCGAGAAATTCACGTAGTAAAATCTTCGAGTTAAGCCTCCGGGCTAGCATGTCTAATCTCTCATGTTAGATTCTTTATAGTCAATAATTTGGATAATGTTTGACCTTGTTGAATCGTCGTACTCAACCCCCTTATATTTTCACATTTTCAGATCATGGTCCGACAAATGCTTGAAGTGGCTTATGGTGATGGTCACACAGGAAATGATTTTGGAAACACTTTTATCGCATTGATTCACTTTTATTTGAACGTTGTCCGTTGGAGGGGCTCTAGACACGTGTCGATGCGACAAGGAAAACGGCTCCTTTAATTTGAACGTTGTCGAGCAGGTACGCTGTAGAGATTCTCCTCTTTTTCAGTTTCAGAGGAGCTTTTGTCAGAGTAAATGGTCGTTCTCGGCTCCTTATTGGTCGGGGTAGATTGGCAGTTGAGACTTGTCAAACATCAAGGTTGACTTCCTCTGAATCTTCGGACTTGCAACTGAAGTGTCTTCCTACTGACGTGCATCTGAGCTTTCAGTGCATGGGCACGAATTTCTGGGCAGATTCAGCTGGAGGTTGATGTCCAAGTGACTTCTTCGATCCTGAGTTCTTCAGTTGAGTGAGGTCTTCTACTGAATCCTGCAGCTACTGAACTCTGTCCTACTGAGTTCTAACAACTGAACTCGACTAGGCTATAGATACGAAGGTACAATATTCGGATGGGGTTTTGGGATCTATCAAATCTATCTAAAACATCAAGGCTATCAGATCTACTGATTCATCTACTGAATCTTTATCCCAACAATTTCCCCCTATTTGATGATGCCAAAACCTATTACATCTTCTATCACAGAAAACATGCTAAGGTTAAGACTAATAGCTACTAAACAGAATATCTGTTACAAGAGAAAGCTCCAGTCAGTAAACACAGCTGACTAAGATAAAGAAAATGAGAATCAGAGCAATCACAAGTAAAGAATATCAGAGCAAGCTTATGATCATGAGGTTATGTATCAGAGCCAAACTCAGAGCCAAACTATGACAGTTAAGGATAGCTGAATGTATCAGAGTTGTGGCTACAGTTATCATATTTATAGCATGCTGACATTGAAGGAAATAGGAGGTGAAGAACCATTTACCTTCCTCCTACGTATGTTGTTGCAGCTCTGATTGTTGCTCGTGTGTTAGATCTTCTGATCTGTGTCCCGGTCTTTTTCTCCCTCTGGGTGGTCAGAGAACTGGAGAAAATTAAGAATACTGTCTCTCCCACTACTCACGTCATGCGCGTGTATAATAATGTGTGTGTGGTCTGTTTATGAACAGAATACTAATATATATAGGCTTCAAAAGCCAATATAATATTAATATTTATAGCTCATTAATTTAATTATATTCCTAATAGACTTCCACATAATTAGCCCATAATATATTTAATTAATCCATTGGGCTACTAATATTTATTAATTAATTGGCCTGCCAATTAATTAATGTAAAATTACATTAATCTATTAATAATGATTTCTGAGAGACAATAAATAACTAGGCAACTAATTGGGCCAGATCAGGGATCTAATACAAGAAATAAAGAAAGGCCTCAAATTAATTAATTATCTATGCTCAGTTCAGAGCAAAATTAACTAATAAACATAGATTCATTCCACTAGAGAATACGTGTTGACTTACCCCTTTATCCCAAATTGAGCAACGGCTTGTATTTTAGACTTAATCGATCTCCGAATTTAAGATATAAATATCTGTTAATTAATTAAGCTCACTGACAGCTTAAATTAATTAACATCTTATATTCCTGAGTTGTACCACTCGACCTTATTAACACACCTGAACTTGATCAACCGGAAGGGTTTAGTGTGCTAATCCTTTCGAGTTCCTCAGGGGATATTATCAACCCATTTTACTAGAAAATGGTTGCAACATACAGACAACCAGCCTGAGCCACAAATAACTACTAACACCCAAGATACGTAGATCCAGTCATGATGACGTTCACCATAGTAGGTCAAAGTGATAGATAGCCAAATGCGCTCAGCTGAAGTCTTACCAAGCTTAAGACCAGCTAAGTCACAGAGATCTTGGTTCTCCACTAAGGCCAGTCAGGAGAACACATCTCACTATGATCCATCAATACACCACCTTAAGTGTACCAGTAAAGACAAGCAGCCAAGACAAGCCACTTCTTATCTAAACTGCAGCTTAAACCGACAACTTATCCTTAAGTTGTCTCAGCTGTGATAACTGTTTATACCTTGTCAGTTCAACCAATTTGTGTAGTCTTCTGTGATACCCGACACACTACACAAATCTAACTTTTATACAAGATAAAGGATAACATGTGTAAATATATATATATATATATATATATTTATCAGATAGGAGAATAGAATAGTGGTAGGGACAAAACACAAAACACATTGTATACAAGCATAAAATTTGCTTGCAGTATGCAAAATCCCAACAATTCTCCCACTTATACTAAAGTAAACTTCTAGTATACAATGTGTCAGTTCTAGGTACAAACTAGTACTCAGCTATCTATCCTATCTATCACTGCATCTTCTCCCACTTATACAAAAGTTTTTGTAGTCCTAAGTGGGGGGCATCTCTACCACTCCTATGCCACAAACATGCTTCTCGTAAGCCGGGAGTGGTAAGCTCTTTGTGAAAGGATTAGCTAGGTTGACTTCAGTTCCAATTTTGTTAATCACCACGTTTACTCGATTTAGGAATACTCGTATAATATGGTACTTCCTGTCTATGTGTTTAGACGCATTGTGAGATCTAGGTTCCTTAGAATTTGTCACTGCACCAACATTATCACAATGAATCGTGATCGCCTTAGGCAAATTCTGAATAATATCAAGATCCAGGAGGAAATTCTTGAGCCAAACTGCCTCTTTCGAAGCTTCTGAAGCAGCCACATACTTTGCTTCCATGGTTGAGTCCGCAATGCATTTTTGCTTTGCACTCCTCCATGAAATGGCTCCACCTCCCAAGGTAAACACATAACCCGAGGTAGACTTCTTCTCATCTCTGTCAGATGGGAAATCCGATTCTGTATAACCCAAAGGCACTAGACTGTCTGACTGGAAAACAAGCCTATAATCTCTAGTCTATTTAAAGTACTTGGGATATGCTTGACCGTAGTCCAGTGTTCCTTTCTAGGGTTGGACTGATATCTTGAGACCATGCCTACAGCATATGAGATATCTTGTCTCGTATAAAGTATCGCATACATGAGGCTACCGACAACGGAAGCATATAGTACTAGCCTCATACTTTCTATCTCTTCAGGCGTTCTAGGGCACTGATTTTTGGATAGAAAAATGCCATGTCTGAAAGGTACTGAACCTCTCTTGGCATTTTGCATGCTAAAACGAACAATAACAGTGTCAATGTGGGACGCTTGTGACAAGCTTAACATCCTTTTCTGGCGATCTCAGATAACCTTGATCCCAAGGATGTACGCAGCTTCATCTAAGTCCTTCATTTGAAATTGCTCGGATAACCACGTCTTTACGTCTGATAACACTTCAAAATTGTTGCCAATGAGAAGGATGTCATCTACGTAAAATGCAAGAAACACCACTGATTTGTTAACACAAATACGGTACACACGCACCTCGCTATGATAGGATACAAATCTATAGGATTTGACTACCTCGTCGAAACGCTGGTGCCATAACCCGAAAACTTGCTTAAGTCCATAAATGGACTTCTTAAGCTTCCAAACTAGATGATCTTCGCGCTCCTTCACATAACCATCTGGCTATTTCATGTAGATGTCTCTACCTTTTTAAAGGTGACCGTTTAGGAATACGGTTTTGACATCCATTTGCCAGATCTCTAGGTTCATGTGATCTGCTATGGCAAGGAGAATCCGAATGGACTTGATCATTGCTACAAGCGAGAAGGTCTCTTCATAATCGATACCTTCTTTCTGGGTAAAACCCTTCGCCACTAGCCTGGCCTTAAATGCCACGATCTCTCCATTCGGTCATCTCTTTCTCTTGTATACCCACTTACTACCAATAGCCTTGCAACCCTCAGGTAGTTCAGTGATCTCGTATACCTCCATATCAGTTATGGACTCAAATTCTGAATCCATCGCGATTCGCCATGAATCTGCATCTATATCTCCCACTGCTTCGTTGTAAATCCAGGGATCTACGGTACCTTGTTCATCTGTCGGGAGATAGTCAAACATCTCCCCAGTGAACATATACGGATCAGGTGTAAATATCACCCTCCCACTACGTCGAACAGTGTCAGGCGTTGTGTTAACAGATTGTACAGTTACTCGTGGAGTACTATCTTGCACAACTGGTTGTTCAAGTGGAACTCGACCACCTTGTAATTCCTCAAGGATGATGTCGACTCTAGACTTATGGTTACTAATGTAATCCTCTTCTAAGAACCGAGCGTTAGTGCTAACAACGATCTTTTGTTCTTTAGGATCATAAAAGTATCCACCCTTCGTTTCCTTCGGATACCCTATGAACAACATCACTTCTGAACATGATTCCAATTTGCCGGCCTACCTATTTAGCACATAAGCAGGATAACCCCAAATCCTTAAGTGGTGCATACTGGGTTTGTGCCCGCTCCACAACTCGAAAGAGGTCTTTTGTACCGACTTGGAAGGCACACGGTTCAGCAAGTATGCTGCAGTCTCTACGGCATATCCCCAAAAGGAAACTGGCAAAGTTGCATAACTCATCATCGACCGAACCATCTCTAAGAGACTTCGGTTCCTTCTCTGTGACACACTATTCTGCTGAGGCGTGCCCGGTGCTGTCAGCTGGGATGTAATCCCACATTCTGTCAAGTAGTCCTTGAACTCATTGGATAGGTATTCTCCACCACGATCAGATCGTAGTGTTTTGATTTCTTTACCTAGCTTCTTCTCCACTTCTGCCTTGAATTCCTTAAAGGTTTCAAAGCAGTCCAACTTGTGGCGAAGAAGGTAAACATATCCATACCTCGAGTAATCGTCATTAAATGTGACGAAGTACTCATACCCTCTACGAGCTTGTGTAGACATAGGCCCACACAAGTCAGAATGTATCAAACTTAATACTTTTGTGGCTCTATAACCCTTTGCCTTGAAAGGCCTAGTCATCATCTTTCCTTCCAAACAGGTTTCGCAAGTTGGAAATAGTTCAACTTGGAGAGACTCCAATGATACATATTCCACCAACCTTTGAGTCCTGTTAAGATTGATGTGACCCAGTCTTAAGTGCAATAGATAAGTTTGGTTTACCTTAGAAGACTCTTTCCTCTTCTTAGGATTTGATGATGAGGAAGCAATATTAACAGAACTACGCGGTTTACAAGTAATAGTATATAAAGATCCTTTTAATGGTCCACCACAGATAAAATCATCGTCTTTCTTGATAGAAACTTCACTATCAAAACATGATTTATAACCATCCATGGTGTAGAGTTTTGAAACATAAATTATGTTTCGCCTAAACTCAAGCATATGTAAAACATCTTTAAGTACTAAAACAGAACTATCAAAAGATAGATGTAAATCTCCAATAGCAATTACAGGAACTATCGATCCATTGGCCATTGAGACTACCACCTCGCCATCGCCCAATTGCCTTTTCTGCAAGAAACCTTGCAATGTGTAACAAACATGATCAGTTGCCTCCGAATCCACTACCCATTCGTAGGTAGAAGAGGAAACTTGAACAGTTTCAGTTACAAGAGCGACTTGCGTCTCTTTCTGTTTTGCCTTGACATCTGGATTATAATTATTCCAGTGTCCTTTCTTACCACTCTTGAAGAACCTTCCTTTCTCCTTTGACATTCGCATGTCGCCGGTAAGGACCGTCTTTTTACTCCCACTGCTCCTCTTGAAATGTCCACCATTTCTGCTCTTTTTTCTGGTTTCCGCCTTTCGGAGGATTCCTTGAACTACTAGGGATATTCAAGACTTGAGCACTCTTTCCCTTTCCTATAACCTCTTTGACCGCTACCAAAGATTTGAGTAACATACTCATAGTAAACTCGTTCTTAGACATAGCGGTCCTGAAACAGAAGTTCTTATAGGACCTTTGCAGAGCTTTTATTGGGAGATGTAATATATCTCTTCCACTCTATGAAATTATTTAAAAAATTGTTAAACCCGTTAGGGTTTGGTTGGTAAGACTGTTTAGGAACTCGAAAAATATTCGAACAGACATATCTGAAAAATATAATTTAAAAGCATGTGTGAAATTATATTTGCACATAATTCGTAATTAACCATCATTGTAACCTTTTGAAAAACCAATGATATTAAATACTCAAATAGCCCTAGAGATCACACTCACAAGCCACTCAGGTGGACTTTTACTCGTGTACCCCTAGACCAAACTATATACCTAGCTCTTTAATTCCAATCCACGCATAGGTTCTTAAGATGAATGGAATTAATAATCCGATATCTCTGGACCATGTAACTATTAATATTAAAACATGAGAAGGTACTTCTCAAGTAGTTGTACCCGCGGTGACATCTAAGCTTTGACCATTAATTTGACCGAATTAACATCAAATTCTCGAAATTGGCATACTTACGCGAACCATACCGCATTCAATTTGATTTAATTGACCATCTTATTTAATTATTATCTACTAGAGTACTCGTCTTTACTAGGCACGCAAGTCACTCAGGTGGACGTTTACGGCTTCGCTCTCACTACTCAATAATAATTAAATATTACATTAGAAAACTCATCTCACAAAACTCGTAGTTTAAAAATTATGGTCCAATTAATGGAGGTTCGGTTAAACATTTAATTTCCAATTTAAATGGAATCCAATTAAATATTTAATTTATTATATGCTTAGTCTTTTACTTCAAAATGTTCGTTTTGAATCATGCATAAAACGTGCTCGCGAAAAATAAAAACATGCTTTAATACAACGTAAATCCTATTTTTATGCTTTTCTAAACGCAATTAATCACATAATCGCATGCTAAAGCATAATAAAAAATAAATGTGCAAATAGGAAATTTAAAACGTCGTTATCGTGCTTAAAACATACAGATAAAATTAAAATTCTATCTATTACAAAGCCCGATCAAATACAGCTTTTCAAAATCTTCAAAATCTTCGAATCTGGAAACTGCATCGTCGCCACGTCATCAGGGGGTCTGCCACATGGCAGACACGTGGCAGACTGGTCAACAAGGGCTGACGTGGCGCTCCACATCAGCCGCCACATCAGTCATCTTCTTCAACAAGCAGAACGCCGGAATCGCGCCGCCGCAGTCCGCCCTTAACAGCAGGCGTCGCCCGCGGTCTCGCCTTGTTCTCCCCGCCTCGAGCCGCCGCTGGGAGCGTCGCGCAGCTGCGTGCTTGCCGCACCTCCGCCTCGCGCGCGGCTGCCGCCCCCGGCGCGGCCGTTCTGGTGCTCCTCCGTCATCTCAAGCCACGCCCGACATCCCCCAGACGGCTGGGATATGATTAATTTCCGCCTGGAGCGCCCGCCGCGACATGGAGTTGCGGAATTTCGCAGCCCGTCATCGGCGAGCTCCTCCGCGTAAATTCACCACTTTCCAAGCCGCGATTCGCTCAATTGATTCATGGGTAATGATCCTTGGACGATTTTAGGCCACCATGAACGGATTCCAGCCGAAATCGTCCATCAATTTCCCTCAATTTTCGAATTGTCGCCGACAAAATTTATAGTGAGTAGTGAACTTCAGACGTCGATTCCGATTGCATCCGAGATCGAATGATCCCATACGACATATCAACGCGAAGCTCGTGAGATGAGGAATCCATCGGTTCAAGTCAATAGTCAATCGGACGCCGAACCCGCCGGGAATCGCCGCCGCAAGATGCGGCGGAACCCAAGCCGAATTAGGGTTTTTGTCCAATTTGGGGCTTTTCTGGACAGGCGACAACAGGACCACTTCTCCTTTCCGACGTTATTCCGGACAAACCAGAAATCGGAATGGGTTTTACGACCTATCCTGACGAAGCTAACGAAAAAAAGATCAAAACTATCCGAACGGATTGGAAAAATAAGTTGGCACGCGCCCCCACGCGACTCTTGAAGATAACGGTCGTGTTCTGCCAGAAACTACGATTTTGCCCTTTTTCGTCCTTCCGCACCGTCGCGCCTCAATTTTCGTGCATCTCGGATAAAAAAATAGTACAAAAACAGTAGAATCACGTAACACAGTACAAAAACACTAGAATCACGTACCAAAAAGCAGTACAAAAAATAGTACACAATAGAATCAACTACTCGGGGATTTTCTCACGAGAAAAAATATGTTACAACGGGGTCAAAATAGTGGCTCGCAGGCCGCCCCAAACACGAAAAATAACCCGATAACGATAGAATTAAACCCTAATCATGCTCGTAAAAGCAACAATCAGAGCCTAAACCAGGCTCTGATACCAATTGAAGGAATATAGAGGTTAAGAACCAATTACCATCCTCCTACGTATGTTGTTGCAGCTCTGATTGTTGCTCGTGTGTCAGATCTTCTGATCTGTGTCCCCGGCCTTTTTCTCTCTCTAGGTGGTCAAAGAACTAGAGAAAATTAAGAATACTATCTCTCCCACTACTCACGCCGTGTGGGTGTATAATAATGTGTGTGTGTTCTGTTTATGAACAAAATACTAATATATATAGGCTTCAAAAGCCAATATAATATTAATATTTGTAGCCCATTAATTTAATTATATTCCTAATGGACTTCCACATAATTAGCCCATAATATAATTAATTAATCCATTGGGCTACTAACATTTATCAATTAATTGGCCTAGCCAATTAATTCCAAATAAATAACATTATTAAATAATGTAAAATTACATTAATCTATTAATAATAATTTCTGAGAGACAATAAATAACTAGGCAACTAATTGGGCCAGATCAGGGATCTAATACAAGAAATAAAGAAAGGCCTCAAATTAATTAATTATCTATGCTCAGCCCAGAGCAAAATTAATTAATAAACACAGATTCATTCCACTAGAGAATCCGTGCTGACTTACCCCTTTTATCCCAAATTGAGCAAGGGCTTGTATTTTAGACTTAATCGATCTCCGTATTTAAGATAGAAATATCCGTTAATTAATTAAGCTCACTGACAGCTTAAATTAATTAACATCTTATATTCCTGAGTTGTACCACTCGACCTTATTAACACACCTGAACATAATCAACCGGCCGGATTTAGTGTGCTACTCCTTTCGAGTTCCTCAGGGGATATTATCAACCCATTTTACTAGGATACGGTTGCAAGATACAGACAACCATCCTGAGCCACAAATAACTACTAACACCCAAGATACGTAGATCCGGTCGCGATGACGTTCACCATAGTAGGTCAAAGTGATAGATAGTCAAATGCGCTCAGCTGAAGTCTTACCAAGCTTAAGACCAGCTAAGTCACCGAGATCTTGGTTCTCCACTAAGGTAAGTCAGGAGAACACATCTCACTGTGATCCATCAATACACCACCTTAAGTGTACCAGTAAAGACAAGCAGCCAAGACAAGCTACTTCTTATCTAAACTGCAGCTTAAACCGACAACTTATCCCTAGGTAGTCTCTGCTGTGATAATTGTTTATATCTTGTCAGTTCAACCAATTTGTGTAGTCTTCTGTGATATCCGATACACTACACAAATCTAACTTTTATACAAGATAAAAGATAACATGTGCAAATATATATATATTTATCAGATAAGAGAATAGAATAGTGGTAGGGACAAAACACAAAACACATTGTATACAAGCATAAAATTTGCTTCCAGTATACAAAATCCCAACATACATGTATCAAAATCTCAGATTATAACAAGTTGATCACAAGGTTGATACAAATATTCTAGGTTCAACATAGATCATGTAGTGGCTAATCATCAAATGTAATTTCAGCATTTATCAGTTATCTTCCTAAGATGCAAGTTCTCCCTAAGAAGAAATTTCCCCCTATATTTCTCCCTTTGTATTACTATATCATAGAAGAGTTCTTCCCCCTAAGAATAGGTCATATATCAGAGAAGAGTAAGATAAACAAAGTTAATCAGTAGGAAAACATTCTAAGGCAGGTAAGCATGTAAGTCACATAGGTCAGATAAGATAAGTTAGAATCTGATAACTGAAGTGATCAGTCGTGCTGAAAAGTAAAGAAAAGCTTAAAGACAATGAGTTATTGTCAGGGCCAAAAATGTGATACTGTCATATATGATAGAGAATTTACAATACAAAGACAGGCTATCACTAGAAGCTAAGACAAAGAAGAGAGATCAGTTGGGCTTCTGTTTCTTGAACTGCTGCATCCTAGCCCGAAAGTCTGCTGACTTCTTCTCTGGGAGCTCAAGGTCATAACTCTTGTAGACTCGTTTCCTCAGGGCCTTGATCTCTTCCAAGTCTTCTGCATAATCTTCTCTCAGACCTCTGCTGAAAATGACATTCTAGATATCTTCCTCATTCTCCTTCTTGCAAAGATTGCCTTCGTGCGTCATGGGAGGAGGTAAGGTCCGAAAAGGAGGTGCCTTCAGCGATTGACCCATCTGGTCGAGCAGAGTCTGAATCTCAGCTAGGAGAGCAAGACTCATGAAAGTCAGTAGATCCTTGAAGTAAGAGTCCTGATCATCAGAAGGATCAACATTACCATTTCTCCATACGTGGAATCTTTTGATGAACTCCACTTTCATCTGCTCCCACTGTTGATTCAGCTTTAGAGGCACCCAGTCGTCAGTTCTTTTGTAAGTTATGCGCTTCACCTGACTCAGGGGCTCTCTAGCTCTAAAGAAGCGGGAGGTACGAGGGATACTCCTATCCTTCACCGGTACCCTTTCCCTGGCTTCTTTCTCAGTACGCAGTCTGAGGGCTTCTAAGTCAGCTAGTCGAATCCTCTCTCTGGCTGCACTGATCTGCCTCGCCTCAACTGTCCTGTCCAAGGCCCTCTCCATAGTGTCCCAAATTTCCTTCATCTCTTATTCGTGTTCTTTGGAGGGGACATAGGAGGGAACATGGGGTTGTTCCTCTGACTCAGTAGGCGATTGAGATTTGGATTTAGAACCTGAGGCTCCGCCCTGCTGGTCAGTCTTGGACTTCTACGACTACTGCTGCGACTGCTGAGCTCTAGTCACTACTTCTCCAGCTGTCGCTGCTGATCTAGCTTGCTTAGATCGCGGAGAGCAAATCTGTACTCCTTTCTTCTTAGCAGCAAGCTTATGCATAGCCTCTTCTTCTGCCAGTTCCCTCGCGAGCTTTTCATCATAAGCTATTTGTTCCTCTCGCGAGTGGAACTTGAGCTTCTTTTGAGCTTTGGGAGGCTTGGGTCATCTATCACTTTGCCCTTGCCTTTAATGTCTTGCTCAGGTGCGGGAGGAGGTGAGCCTTCAGCAGGAAAATTCTCCAAATATGTTGTCACCTCCGCCACCGCTTGCTCAGTAGCTCCTTCAGCTGTTGGCACAATGGCCTTCTCAGCTGTTGAGCTTTGTCCGCCCTGCTGCTGAGCTTCTTCAGCTTTTAGAATTGATTTCACCTAAGCAGCTCTCGACCCTTCCCCCTTTTTAGCATCATCAAGGGAGGTGGCCAGGGCAGTGACCTTCTTGGTCAGCTCTGCTACTGAGTCCTTGACTGAGGACATACCAGTAGCGATATCAGTAGCGACATCCATGTAAGACTCCCACCGACTGTCATGCGCTTGATCAATTATCTTCAGCAGCGCATCTTTTGACTTGTCGAACTTGGTGAGGTAGTCTTGCACAGCAGTAGAGGCATTCTCGTCTATTGTCTTGCATGAGGCATGATGCTGTTTCAGTGCCTTGGAGACACTCTCACCTGTGAGGGTATTCCTCTCCTCCACTGCCTCTTGTACTCGACCTGTTACAGTCGCCACTTCCTCGGTAAAACTCTTGGCGAGCGACTGTATAATAGATTAGAAAGGGACTCGATAAAAGTTTTGGTTCCTCGTAGCCAATCTCCTCCTTCAAAGTCTGCTCCTCCTCGAGCAAGGTGGAAAGGGACCGGACCCTGATGGTCTCCTCCAGAAGGTCCCACTCCAGAAATCTGATCTGCATCTGCATCCTCACGCGGATCGCGATATCTACGATATCGGGGTACAACCCGATCTCAGGTATCTCTTCAGTGACCTCGTCTGTGGCCTTCAGACGGGCGTTTCGCACTAAAAGAGGTACTGAGGAAATCTCAGCTGTTTGGGTGTCAGTCTAAGTCTTTGGCTGAGTTTCCTCGCTGAAGACCGTCTGAACCTTGTCTCGTATCGAGAGATCGTGCTTTCCCGACCCTGAGTCCTCTATAGAGATAGGAGAGGAGGGTGGCACTTCTGAGACAGGCTTCTTCAGCGTCTTCGGTCTCTTCGCCTGAATAAGGGTAGGAGACTGAGCTATCTCCAATGGGCACTTAGCAACTGGGCCCTTCCGTATCGACTTCTCGGCTGAGGTAGCCGTTGTGAATTTCATCAATTTCACATCAAATTAAAATGAATTGGCAAAGGAGACGTTTTGCGGGGCAGCTCGTCTTCAATCAGAATAGAGACCTTAGTCCCATTGCATTCCTTCCTTGGCATCAACAAACTTTTGCGACTGAGCCCTGAACTCAGCCCGGAAGAATGCATTCCAGTTCACTTTTGCGGCATCCACAATGGCCATCATCAGCTGAAAGCGGATCCTGCTGAGTTGGTCGTATGAGCCGGCAGAGCTCGTCAGTATGTTATTGACCACATACGCCAACCCGCGGAATTCATGCAGTAGCTGGTTCTTGGGAAACGCTGCCTTAAACATGCAATCTGAAAGGCCGCTGAATCGGCGGAGGTAACGATTGATCTCTACCTCTTTATAATGAGCGACAGAGGATCCTTCATCAATAAGGCCGAAACTGGCCTGAAGGCTCTTCGCAATATCAATCTGAATAGCCTGGTCCTCCCACTGATTCTCGAGGACTTCCCTCTTCACAATGACTGAGGAGATGTCATTGGAATCATCATCTTCACGAAGAATGAGGAAGAACTCCGCGGCTTGACGAGGGAGAAGAAAGCGCGGGGCACAGGAGAGAATCGGAAGCAGACCCGATCTTTCCAAGGCGTCGAATAAGGGCGCCATGCAATCAACCCCACATGTTCTCACCGAGAGAACGGGCTCGAACAAGACTCTCTTCCCGGACAGAATGTCTTCCATATCGAGGGGAATGATGACGTCTGAGATCGGAGTAAGAGTCATTGTATATAACTGAAAATCTGCAAAAACAAACATTAGTATATCGAACATAATAAAATCGATTGCAGATTCAACATAAGAATATCTTACCAAAGAAGAAGTGCTTAATAGGCAATAGAAGTCTTAAAATGCAAGTGAGTGAGTAAATTGCAGTAAGCACAAGTTCTTCTTTAATGGCGAAAAGTGAGGCAAGTTAGAGATGAGCAAATATATGTACTAAGATTTGAATCTTAGGCGGTTTCAGCTGAACGGCTGAGATTAATCAGGTTTAAAATAGTGAATGGCTCAGATTAAATGTTATAATAGGTTATGATTACTGTGTCGCCTATAATCTCGCCTACTTATCTCTAACGCCTAAAAGGTAAGGTGATGAGACATGCATTAAATGCGTCGCAGTCAGGTTTATAAAATGTCGTCCATTTAATGAAAATGACATAATCAGTTGAATACGATGAACATTAATGGCGGGAAATAAATGCTATGACATGCTGAATCACCAAAAACTGAATTTAATACTCGTAACCTGTCAGCTGAACATCGTAGTCAGCTGATACCACGTTTGACGAATGTTGAGTATTCAGCTATATTGAATATGGATTCCCCCTTACTCAGTACTCTTCGGATCATCTACTGAATTGTAACAGTGGGATCCAAAAGACCTAGTTCTACTGAGAGATCATTAAATCTGGTCTCAGCTAGAGGTTTGGTCAGGATATCAGCTCTTTGTTTATCAGTGTGGATCTTCTCCATTCTGATATCCTTTTTCTCGACATGATCTCTAATGAAGTGATAACGAATGTCCACGTGCTTGCATCTTGTATGTAGAACTGGATTCTGAGTGATAGCAATAGCACTAGTACTGTCGCAGTAGATCGGCACTTCATCTTAATGAATGTCGTAGTCTCTCAACTGTTGTCGAAGCCACAGTATCTGTGCGCAACAGCTTCCGACAGCCATATATTCAGCTTCAGTAGTGGACGTTGCTACTGAGTGCTGTTTCTTTGAGAACCACAATATGAGCTTACTACTGAGGAACTGACAAGTTCCTGAGGTTGACTTTCTGTCGATTCGGCAACCTGCATAGTCAGCATCAGAATAACCAGTTAGTTTAAGGTTATCATCAGCTCGATACCATAATCCAACATCAGTGTTCCCTTTAGGTAACGAAGAATTCTCTTCGCTGAATTGATATGACTCTTCCTGGGATTCGCCTGAAATCGCGCGCATACACCTACAGCATAAGTTATATCAGGTCTGCTGGCTGTTAGATATAATAAAGAACCAATAATAGCACGATAGTCAGTAGAGTTAACAGATACTCCCCTCTTTGTCAAGATCAATCTTGAGATTTGTGTTCATGGGTATCTTGACTGACTTGCTGGATTCGCAGCCAAACTTCTTGATGAGATCTCTAGTATATTTCGCTTGATTAATGAATATTCCCTTCTTTGATTTCTTGACTTGAAGTCCAAGGAAATAATTCATCTCTCCCATCATCAACATTTCAAACTTTTCTTTCATCATCTGCTCGAACTTCTGACACAAAGTCAGATTCCTCGATCCAAAGATGATGTCGTCCACGTAGATCTGCACCAATAAGAAGTCTTCGCCTAACTTGATACTGAATAGGGTGCGATCCACTGTTCCTTTCTGAAAACCTTTTTGAAGTTGAAAGTCTGAGAGGGTATCGTACCAAGCCCTGGGTGCTTGTTTTAACCCATACAAAGCTTTCTTAAGTCTGTACACCTGATGTCCCTGCTGAAAGCCAGGCGGTTGTTCAACATAGACTTCTTCCTTCAGTACGCCGTTCAGGAAAGCTGACTTCACATCCATCTGATAGACTGTGAACTGCTAATGTGTTGCAGAAGCAAGGAATAGACGAATAGCTTCCAATCTAGCAACTGGGAGGAATGTTTCGTCAAAGTCTATCCCTTCTGACTGACAATATCCTTTGGCAACGAGTCGAGCTTTGTTCCTGACGATACGGTTTTTTAATTACGCTTGTTCTTGAAGACCCACTTCGTTCCTATCACTTGTTGGTGTCTATGTCTGTCAACAAGCTCCCATACGTCATTTCGCGTAAATTGATTCAGCTCTTCTTGCATGGCGGTGATCCAGTCAGCATTATTCAGTGCGTCCTCAATAGTCTAAGGTTCTTCAGTTGACAAGAAGCATGAATACAAGGCACTTTCTCCTTGACAGAATTTAGATTCTGTCTTGACGCTAGCTGAAGGATCTCATATGATAAGATCTGAAGAGTGAGCATCTAGCCATGAGCGACGACGTCTTGTTACTTCATCTGGAACTAGTTCAGTACAAACAGTAGGAGTATTAGGAATTTCAGTAGTACTGTTCTTTGTCTGAAGCAATTCAGTAACAAGGGTTGGATCTACTGAGTCACCAGGTTCAGGGGCATTCAGCTCAAGAATATCAGAAGTTCCCCCTGAGTTGTTATTCTCAAGAGAGGTCTCAATTACCATATCGGTTTCCTCATTGACCATAATTACCTGGATTGATTCTGTTTGCTAGAATCGATCTCCTCAGCTACATTCCTTGTCGGGTGTTGAACATCATCATCTAAATCATTATCCCAACAAAGCATGATCTTTTTGTTGGGATTTTGTATACTGGAAGCACTTTTATGCTTGTATACAATGTGTTTTTGTCCTTACCACTATTTTATTCTCCTATCTGATAAATATGTATATTTGCACATGTTATCCTTTATCTTGTATAATAGTTAGATTTGTGTGGTGTGTCGAGTATCACAGAAGACAACACAAATTGGTTGAACTAACAAGATATAAACAGTTAACACAGCTGAGACAACTTAAGGATGAAGTTGTCGGTTTAAGCTGCAGTTTAGATAAGAAGTGGCTTGTCTTAGCTGCTTGTCTTTACTGGTACACTTAAGGTGGTGTATTGACGGATCACAGTGAGATGTGTTTTCCTAACTGACATTAGTGGAAAACCAAGATCTCGGTGACTTAGCTAGTCTTAAGCTTGGTAAGACTTCAGCTGAGTGCATTTGGCTATCTATCACTTTGACCTACTATGGTGAACGTCCAATGAGCGACCGAATCTACGTATCTTGGGTGTTAGTAGTCATTTGTGGATCAGGCTGGTTGTCTGTATCTTGCAACCGTATCCCAGGAATGGGTTGATAATATCCCCTGAGGAACTCGAAAGGATTAGCACACTAAACCCGGCCGGTTGATTAAGTTCAGGTGTGTTAATAAGGTCGAGTGGTACTACTCAGGAATATAAGATGTTAATTAATTTAAGCAATCAATAAGCTTAATTAATTAATGGATATTTCTATCTTAAATACGGAGATCGATTAAGTCTAAAATACAAGCCCTTGCTCAAATTGGGATAAAGGGGTAAGTCAGCACGGATTCTCTAGTGGAATGAATCTGTGTTAATTAATTAATTTTACTCTGGGCTGAGCATGGATAATTAATTAATTGGAGGCCCAGCTTTATTTCTTGTATTGGATCCCTGATCTGGCCCAATTAGTTGCCTAGTAATTTATTATCTCTCAGAATTCATTATTAATGGATTAATGTATTTTTACATTATTTAATAATGTTATTTATTCGGAATTAATTGGTCGGGCCAATTAATTGATAAATATTAGTAGCCCAATAAATTAATTAATTATATTATGGGTTGATTTAATAGAAGCCCATTGGATTATAATTAAATTAATGGGCTACAAATATATTAATATTATATAGGTTTTTGAAGCCTATATATATTAGTATTCGGTTCGAAACTCACACGAATTCATTCTTATTTTCGAAATAGGCGTGAGTTTATAGAGAGAGAATAAATTTATTTTCTTCGGATCTCTCGACCACCCGTAGGGAGAAAAAGGCCGGGACACGGATCGGAAGATCCGACACGAGAGCAACAATCGGAGCCGCGACAACACACCAGGAGGAAGGTAGCCTTACTGTAAACCCTAATATTCCTTCAATTGGTATCAGAGCCTGGTTTAGGCTCTGATTGTTGTTTAATCGTTTTTTATTTCGTCGTTATCGGGCTTATTTCGTGTTTGGGGCGGCCTGCGAGCCACTGTTTTGGCCCCGTTGTATCGTTTTTCTCGTGAGAAAATCCACGAGTAGTTGATAGGATCAATATGCTATGTGATTGTATTTTAATTGTACTGTAATTGGTCCGGGAGGCACGGAATACGAGACGACGAAAATTAGATTTTCGCAGCGAAGTTTATCTAGGGTTCCGCCGCATCTTGCGGCGGAGATTCCCGGCGCGTCCAACGTCGGATCGATGATCGGCTTGAACCGCTGGAATCCTCGTCTTACGAGCTTCGCGTCGATTGGTTGCAAGGGATCATCCGATCACGGATGCGATCGGAATCAACGTCTGAAGTTCGCTGCTCACCATGAATTCATTCCGGCGAATCGTTTGAAATTCGGGAAATTGAGGAACTAATCTCAGCCGGAATCCATTACCCGGTGGTCGTGGGTGTTCCAACATCATTTCCCCTCTTTCAATTGATCGAATCGTGGTTCGGAAAGGGAGAATTCGGGCGGCGAAGGCGGCGGCGGCGGAGGCGCGATTTATCGCGCAGAAAACAGCCGCGGCGGCGGCTCCAGGTGGCTGTTCTTCACAGCCCAGATGTTTGTGAGACGTCTGGAAGGGGCGGGGACGATCGACGAGGCGGAGGGAGGCGGCGGGAGTCGGCGGCCGCGCGCGGCGCAGCCGACAGCGCAGAAGCGCGCGATGCGCGCGCGCTCCCCACCCGTTTTCCGGCAACGGCGCCGGACGGAGAGGGGTGGGAGGCCGCGGCGAGACCCTCCCGGGCCGACGGCGCGCAGCGGCGCGGCCTGGAGCGTCGGCGGCGGCGACTTCTCGCCGAAGAATACGATGATGACGTGGTGGTGACGTGGCCGCCACGTCGCCCCTAGCCGAGTCAGCATCCACGTGGCCGCCACGTGGCACACCACCGATGACGTGGCGATGGCAGTTTTCCGAGCAGTTTTCAGATTCGAAGATCTGTATCATGATCGGGATATGTAATAGTTAGAAATTACGTGTTTTTAAAAGCCCGATAACGATTTTATATTTCCTATTTGCGTATTTATTTTTAATTATGCTTTAGCATGCAATTATATGATTAATTGCGCTTAGAAAAGCATGTAAATAGGATTTATGTCTTTATTAAAGCATGTTTTATTTTTCGCGAGCACGTTTTATTATGTGCGTTTAGAAATTGCATGCTTTAGGAATTATGTGTGATTGCATGATTCGTTACAAACCTTTTGAACAAAAAGACTAAGCAACTTTAAAATTAAATGTTTAATTAGATTCCATTAATTTGGATATTAAACACTTAATCGGACCTCCATTAATTGGACTCTACACGAAAGTAGTAAGATTATGTAAGTAAACGTCCACCTGCGTGGCTTGCTTGCATTTTTGAGCTACCAGTTTTGTGAGATGAGTTTTCCAAAACAATATTTGATTATTATTGAGTAGTGGGAGCGAAGCCGTAAACGTCCACCTGCGTGGCTTGCGTGCCTAGTAAACACGAGTACTCTAGAAGATAATAATTAAATAGGATGGCTAATTAGATCAAATTGAATGCGGCATGGTTCGAGTAAGTATGTCAATTTCAAGGATTTGATTCTATTTGGTCAAATTAATGGTCAATGCTTAGACGTCACCGCAGGTACAATTCACTTCCCTCGAAGTCCCTTCCCGCGTTTTAATAGTGACATGGTCCAGAATATCGAACTATTAATTCCATTCGTCTTAAGAACCTTGACGTGGATTGGAATTAAAGAGCTAGGTAAATAGCTTGGTTTAGGGTTACGCTAGTAAACGTCCACCTGCGTGGCTTGCTAGTGAAATTCCTAGAGCGGTTCGAGGTTTTTAACATCATTGGTTTTTCAAAAGGTTACAATGATCGTTAATTACGAATTATGTGCAAATATTTTCCTTACATGCCTTATTTTACATTATTTTTCAGATATGTCTGTTCAAGCTGTTGTTAATGGTCTTATGAGCCGACCCTTAAAGGGTGTTGACAATTTTAAAGAGTGGAGGAGAAACCTTACACTAATGTTCCAAAATGAGAAGATCTTGTATGTTCTCAGTACCCCTGAACCTGAACTCCCCGAAGAAGGGGCGACTGAGGAGCAGATAAGGGAATCTGAAAAGTGGATAGAGGATAATGATAAGACTCGTTTTGTCATTCTATCCACTATGGTTGATTCTCTTGCTTCACAGTATGATAATACGCCTCATGCGGGAGTGATATGGGATTCCATGGCTGAAAAGTTCGGTGAGACCGACAGATCTCAGAGATTTCATCTTCTGAGGCAGGGTACTACCTGTAAGATGACTGAAGGTGCATCCGTGCAGGATCATGTTTTACATATGATCGAGCTGCTAGATCGGCTTGCAAAAGTTGGTGGCGTCTTGGATCTTGGCATCAAGATAGACGTCATTCTACATTCACTACCTAAGTCATATGAGAATTTCCGCCTAAATGTAGTGATGTCAAGGAAAGACTACACTCTGAATGAACTTTTGAGTGAGTTGATTACTGCAGAAGGAATCATGGGTCAGACTAAAGGTAAAGGAACCCAAATCTTGAACACTACTAGCAGCTCAAGGAACCCTCTGAAAGGTAGGTTCCAGAAAAAGGGCAAGAAGGCTACAAACGTCAAGAAAAATAGTGGGAGCACGAAGTTAGCACCCACTGCAGGGGTTCAAAAACCTAAGGGGAAGTGTTTCAAGTGTGGTAAGGTTGGACATTGGAAAACTGAATGTCCTGACTTCAAGGCAAAACAGAAAGGTACACGCATCGCCTTAGTAACTGAAACTGTGCTTGTTTCCGCATCTACCCATGAATGGGTAGTAGATTCCGGAGCAACTGATCATGTTTGTTACACCTTGCAGGGGTTTCTGCAGAAAAGAGTTCTGGCTGATGGCGAGGTGGTGGTTTCCATGGGCAATGGATCGCGAGTTCCAGCTATTGCCATTGGAGATTTACATTTACCTGTTTTAGACTCTATTTTAGTATTAAGAGATGTTTTATTGGTGCCTGAGTTTAGGCGAAACATTATTTCCGTTTCAAAACTTTTTATTGTGGATGGTTATAGATCTGTTTTTGATGATCAAATTTCGATTTCAAAAGGGAAAGATCTTATCTGCAATGGGACTTTAAATGGATCTCTATATACTATTACATCTAATCCATGTACATCTGTTAATGTTGCTTCCTCATCATTAAATCCTAAGAAGAGGAAAGAATCTTCTAAGGTAAATCAAACTTATCTGTGGCACTTAAGACTAGGTCACATCAATCTAAATAGGATCCAAAGGTTGGTGAAATATGGATCATTGGAGTCTCTCCAAGTTGAACCATTTCCAACTTGCGAATCCTCGCTTGGAAGGTAAGATGGTGACTAGGCCTTTTAAGGCAAAGGGTTATAGAGCTACGAAGCATTAAGTTTGATACATTCTGACTTGTGTGGACCTATGTCTACACAAGCTCGTGGAGGGTATGAGTATTTTGTCACATTTACTGACGATTACTCGAGGTATGGATATGTTTACCTTCTTCACCACAAGTCGGATTGTTTTGAAACCTTTAAGGAATTCAAGGCAGAAGTGGAGAAGAAGCTAGGTAAAGAAATCAAAACACTACGATCCGATCGTGGTGGGGAATACCTATCCAACGAGTTCAAGGACTACTTGACAGAATGTGGGATTACATCCCAACTGACAGCACCAGGCACGCCTCAGCAGAATGGTGTGTCAGAGAGAAGGAACCGAACTCTCCTAGATATGGTTCGGTCCATGATGAGTTATGCAACTTTGCCACTTTCCTTTTGGGGATATGCCCTAGAGCGCAAAGCATATTTGCTTGAACCGTGTGCCATCCAAGTCGGTTAACACAACTCCAGTCGAATTGTGGAGCGGGCATAAGCCCAGTATGCACCACATAAAGATTTGGGGGTGTCCTGCTTATGTCTTGAATAAACAGGCCGACAAGTTGGATTCACGTTCAGAGGTTATGTTGTTCATAGGATATCCAAAGGAAACGAAGGGTGGTTATTTTTATGATCCTAAAGAACAGAAGATCGTGGTTAGTACCAACGCTCAGTTCTTAGAAGAGGATTATATTAATAATCATAAGTCTCGATTCGAGATCATCCTTGAGGAACTACGAGGTGATCGAGACCCACTCACAGAGCCAGTTGTGCAAGATAGAGCTCCACGAGCAACTGCACAATCTATTAACATAACTCCTGACACTGTTCGACGTAGTGGGAGGGTGATATTTACACCTGATCGGTATATGTTCACTGGGGAGACTTTTGACCATCTCCCGACAGATGAACAAGACACCGTCGATCCCTAGACTTACAACGAAGCAGTGGGAGATGTAGATGCAGATTCTTGGAGAATCGCCATGGACTCAGAATTGAGGTCCATAACTGATATGGATGTATACGAGATCACTGAACTACCTGAGGGCTGCAAAGCCATTGGTAGTAAGTGGGTATACAAAAGAAAAAGGGGTTTGAATGGAGAGATCATGGCATTTAAGGCCAGGCTAGTAGCGAAGGGTTTTACCCAGAAAGAAGGTATCGATTATGAAGAGACCTTCTCGCCTGTAGCAATGATCAAGTCTATTAGAATTCTCCTTGCCATAGCAGCTCACATGAACCTAGAAATCTGGCAAATGGATGTCAAGACCGCATTTTTAAATGGGCACCTTGAAGAAGGTAGAGACATCTATATGAAGCAACCAGATGGTTATGTGAAAGAGGGCGAAGAGCATCTAGTCTGGAAGCTTAAGAAGTCTATTTATGGACTTAAGCAAGCTTCCCGATTATGGCACCAACGTTTTGACGAGGTAGTCAAATCCTATGGATTTGTATCCCGTCCGAACGAGGTGTGCGTATACCGCATCCGTGTTAATGGAGCGGTGGTGTTTCTTGCACTTTACGTAGATGACATCCTTCTCATTTGCAACAATGTTGAAGTGTTATCAGACGTAAAGAAATGGTTATCCGAGCAGTTTCAAATGAAGGACTTAGGTGAAGCTGCTTACATCCTTGGGATCAAGGTTATTCGAGATCGCAAGAAAAGGATGTTAAGCTTATCACAAGCATCCTACATTGATACTGTTATTACTCGTTTTAGCATGCAAAATGCCAAGAGAGGTTCAGTACCTTTCAGACATGGCATTTTTCTATCCAAGAATCAGTGCCCTAAAACGCCTCAAGAGATAGAAAGTATGAGACTAATACCATATGCTTCTGCTGTCGGTAGTCTCATGTATGCAATGCTTTGTACGAGACCGGGATATCTCATATCTTGTAGGCATGGTCTCAAGATATCGGCCTAATCCTGGACAAGAGCACTGGACTGCGGTGAAAAATATTCTCAAGTACCTTAAACGGACTAGAGATTATAGAATTGTTTACCAATCACACAGTCTTGTGCCTTTGGGTTATACAGACTCGGATTTCCAGGCTGACAGAGACGAGAAGAAGTCGACCTCGGGCTATGTGTTTACCTTGGGAGGTGGAGCCATTTCATGGAGGAGTGCAAAGCAGAAATGCATTGCGGACTCAACCATGGAAGCAGAGTATGTAGTCGCCTTGAAGCCTCGAAAGAGGCAATCTGGCTCAAGAATTTTCTCCAAGATCTTGATATAGTTCAGAATTTGCCTAAGGCAATCACAATTTATTGTGATAATGCGGGTGCAGTGGCAAATTCTAAGGAACCTAGATCTCACAAGGCGTCTAAACACATAGACAGGAAGTACCACATTATACGAGAATTCGTAAATCGAGGTGACGTACTCATAGAAAAGATCGGAACTGAAGACAACATAGCTGATCCATTCACGAAGAGCTTACCAATTCCGGCTTACGAGAAGCATGTTCGTGGCTTAGGACTGGTAAAGATGCCCCCCCACTTAGGACTGCAGAAACTTTTGTATAAGTGGGAGAAGAGAAGTGATAGATAGGATTTGCAGCTAAATACTAGTTTACTTAGAACTGACACATTGTATACTAAAAGTTTGCTTTAGTATAAGTGGGAGAATTGTTGGGATTTTGTATACTGGAAGCACTTTTATGCTTGTATACAATGTGTTTTTGTCCTTACCACTATTTTATTCTCCTATCTGATAAATATGTATATTTGCACATGTTATCCTTTATCTTGTATAATAGTTAGATTTGTGTGGTGTGTCGGGTATCACAGAAGACAACACAAATTGGTTGAACTAACAAGATATAAACAGTTACACACTGGTGAGACAACTTAAGGATGAAGTTGTCGGTTTAAGCCTGCAGTTTAGATAAGAAGTGGCTTGTCTTAGCTGCTTGTCTTTACTGGTACACTTAAGGTGGTGTATTGACGGATCACAGTGAGATGTGTTTTCCTAACTGACATTAGTGGAAAACCAAGATCTCGGTGACTTAGCTAGTCTTAAGCTTGGTAAGACTTCGCTGAGTGCATTTGGCTATCTATCACTTTGACCTACTATGGTGAACGTCCAATGAGCGACCGGATCTACGTATCTTGGGTGTTAGTAGTCATTTGTGGCTCGAGCCGGTTGTCTCGTATCTTGCAACCGTATCCCGGAGAATGGGTTGATAATATCCCCCGAGGAACTCGAAAGGATTAGCACACTAAACCCGGTCGATTGATTAAGTTCGGGTGTGTTAATAAGGTCGAGTGGTACTACTCAGAGAATATAAGATGTTAATTAATTTAAGCAATCGGTAAGCTTAATTAATTAACGGATATTTCTATCTTAAATACGGAGATCGATTAAGTCTAAAATACAAGCCCTTGCTCAAATTGGGATAAAGGGGTAAGTCAAGACGGATTCTCTAGTGGAATGAATGCGTGTTAATTAATTAATTTTGCTCGGGCTGAGCATGGATAATTAATTAATTGGAGGCCCCACTTTATTTCTTGTATTGGATCCCTGATCTGGCCCAATTAGTTGCCTAGTAATTTATTATCTCTCAGAATTCATTATTAATGGATTAATGTATTTTTACATTATTTAATAATGTTATTTATCTGGAATTAATCGGCTGGGCCAATTAATTGATAAATATTAGTAGCCCAATAAATTAATTAATTATATTATGGGCTAATTTAATAGAAGCCCATTGGATTATAATTAAATTAATGGGCTACAAATATATTAATATTATATAGGTTTTTGAAGCCTATATATATTAGTATTCAGTTCAGAAACTCACACGAATTCATTCTTATTTTCGAAATAGGCGTGAGTTTATAGAGAGAGAATAAATTTATTTTCTTCAGATCTCTGACCACCCAGAGGAAGAAAAAGGCCGGGACACAGATCAGAAGATCTGACACAGGAGCAACAATCGGAGCCGCGACACACACCAGGAGGAAGGTAGCCTTACTGTAAACCCTAATATTCCTTCACTTTTCAGTATTATCTTTTAAGCTTAGATCATGTAGCTTGCTTCTGACCTCTTCAGCTTCTGGCTGAGAGTCTGACTTCCTATACTCAGAAATAAATTCATCAAATACAACATAGGGGCTTTCCTCCACGCAAAGGATCCGGTAGTTAAAAACCCTGAAAGCTTTGCTGACCCTGGAGTATCCTAAGAAAACTCCTTGGTCTGACTTACTTTCAAAGACCTTTAATTGGTTCTTTCCATTATTCTGGATAAAGCACGGACAACCAAAGATATGAAAATGTGAAATAGAAGGAATTCTCCCTTTCCATATCTCATAAGTTGTCTTCATGTGCATCTGAATCAGTAGTGAACGGTTCTGAGTGTAGCATGCCGTGTTAGTAGCTTCTGCCTAGAACTTCAACGGAAGACTTGAGTCTGCGAGTAGCGTCCTTGCTACTTCTTTAAGTGTTTTGTTCTTTCTTTCAGCAAGTCCGTTCTGCTGAGGCGTGTGTGCTGCTGATGTCTCATGCCTTCAGCCTCACAGAATTCTCTTACCATTGAGCTCAGAGACTCAGTTCCACGGTCTGAGCGTATCTTCTGAATCTTGATATCCTTTTCGACGCTCAGCCGCTTCAGTAGTTTCGGCAGCTCAACTTTGACGTCAGACTTATTGGCGATGAATATCACCCAAGTATATCTCGAATAGTCATCAACGACCACAAGAGCATACTTCTTTCCTCTGATCATCACTGGATTGACTGGCTCAAATAAATCCATGTGCAGCAGCTGAAGGATTCCATCAGTGGAAGGCGACGAAATAGGAGGGTTGCTTGACTTTCTTTGCTTTCCCTTCAAACATGCTTCACAATTCTTGTGTCTTTTGAATAGTTCATTGGGCAGTCCTTTGACTTTAGCATCGCGAGCTAGCTTGTTCATTGTTTTGAAGTTCAGATGACTCAGTCGTCTATGCCACAGCCATGTTGTTTTGTCATCTGACCCCGTGTGTGCTAGCAGGCAAGCTTCAGATTCAGTGGTATTCCATTCAGCATAATATATATTTCTTCGCCGAGACCCTGATAACATAGTTTTTCCTGTAGATTTATCAAGAACATCACAAAAACCTGTGTCAAAATTCACTTTATTGGAGTTATCGCAGAATTGACTGATAGAAAGGAGATTATGTTGAAGTCCTTCAACATAAGATACCCTAGAAACTACTGCAGTTCCTATTTTCAGTGTTCCGTATCCCCTTGTGTAACCTTTGGAGTTGTCACCGAACTCAATTCTGGCTCCTTCTTGCTGAACATAATCGGTCAGTAGGCTCTTCTGATGTGTCATGTATCTTGAGCATCCACTATCGACAATCCAAGGGTCCTGTTTCACCTACAAAACAAAAATAGATTCAGGTACCCTTTGGGTTCAGCTTGGGTCCTTAATGGTTAGATTTTAGGATCCAAACTTGTTTGACAGCCCTGGTGGCTTCAGACTTCTTCTTGCCCTTGTTGTCAGTAATCTGCTCCACTGAACTCGAAGTAGCTAACTTCTTAGTCTGTTGTGGTTCAGCTTTCTTCTTCTTCTTCTGAACCTCAGGGCCTTTGACTCTTGGCTCATAGTAATAAGATCCATACTGAGCTGGGTGAGTCAGTAGTTGGTGGTCATACTGTTCAGCCCACCTGACCTTCTTGGTTCCCCCTGAGTTTGACCTTGTATCTTGGGGCTTGAACCATTGGTCATCTTCTTGTTGCTAGACTAATGTGCTTGTATCTTCTGCTTATTCTTTGTCTGAGGGGATATGTAATCAGCATGTTGAGTTATCCCCTGGACAAACCTATCAGTCAGCTTGTTGGAGCTCTTCTATCCTGAAGTGGAGGCTTCATATGTGTAGCCAATTCCTTCCTTGGTGGCATGTGGTCTCTATGCTCGTAAAAGCTTCTCCAACTTCTCCTTTGCTCCAATATATTGCTCTGTCATCAAGGTCCTCCACACTTCATCACTTTTCCTCAGAGCTTCATGCTCAAATTTGGCTTGTGCGAGAGTCTCCTTGAGATTAGCAATTTCAGTCTCTTTCTCAGAGATGTCATTGGTCAGCACTGAGATCTATGCTTCTTGATCATGAGACTTAGTCATCAGAGAGTTAATCTCTTCTTTCAGTCTCTGAACAAGTCCTTCAAACTCAGTAGAGTCCTGACTTCTATTTGAAAGTCTCTGATTTTCTCCTTTCAGGATTTCCATCTCCTGAATGGTCTTGCTGAACTGCTGGCTCATCTGAATCTGCTCTTCTAGCAAATCTTCGTACGCAAGAACCACGTCTAGAGGTTCTTCTGCAACAGAGCTAGTGTCGTGTGTGCCAGGTGAAAAGGGACATATAATGGATTCAGAATTTACCTTAGCCTCTTCTCCGGCCATCATACACGGTTCAGCTTCATCAATCTCGATTGCCATGAATTCGGCATCGTCGTCGGACAATTCCATGAACAATTCATCATCACTTGAGCAATCGGACAACTCTCCAGCTATGTAGGCTTGCCTCTTTTTCACGAATTTGTCGCGTCTGGCTTACCTTTCAGCTATTTCTGCTGCTGAGAGTTCAGGACATTCATACTGGTAGTGTCCTGGTTTCTTGCAGTTGTAGCATACTGAGGTTCTGCCTTCCCTTCTGGGTGTTTCTTTTTGTTCAACAGGGGCAGCTTCAGCATTCCTGCAATCAGGTAGAGATTTAGATTTACTATTCAAGCGATCATTATCTCTCTTACCTTAAAGTTTTTGGGAAGCCTTTTCATCTTCCGTCTCAACATGTCTTTCTCCTTTTGGTATTTCACTGTGAGGAGAGCATACTTCTCAGCCAAGTTGTCAGCAGTGGGTATAGTCACTAAACTTCCGGCTGAGTAGCTTGTTGCTGAGGGACTTGCTCTGGGAGTGCTTGTTGATGCCTTATAAGCATGATCCATTGGCACTTCAACTTCAGCACCGGGGGTGTGTCGGAGGTTGAACTCGAACTCCTCTACTTTAAGTTCTGAAAAGATATAGTCAGGAGTAACAGAATTCAAGTCAGTTCTCCTCATACACATAGCAAAAGAATACCACTTGGGCCTGCTAAGAACCCGTAGAATCTTGGCGTTGGTCTCCTTTTTGCTGAATATCTTCCCCAATCCATTGGTGATGTTGATTTGATTCGTAAATCATGCGCTGAAATCATCTATGGACTCCCCTGGAAGCATAGTGAATGCCTCGAGTTTCTGCAGCTCCAACTCCAGTTTGTTTTCTTTAATCTGTGGAGTTCATTGGCTCAGCACTGCGAGAGCATCCCATAGCTCCTTAGTTGTCATGCAGTCGTGCACCCTCCTGAGGAAAGAGTCACTGAGTGTCATCAGTATAGCATTGCGAGCGACTCGGTCGAGGTTGTGCTGTTTCTTCTCGTCATGAGTGAAGAGGCTCTTGTCCTTCGCAACTTTAGGTCCGGTTCTGGCACCGCCTGCTCCGTCTACTACGAGTTCGACTGAGTCGACCATCGGAACAATGGGGCCTTTCTCTAGAACATCGATCATGCTGTCGTGCAGCGAAGTCAGATGCGCCTCCATGCTTACGCGCCATATTGCATAGTTTTCAGTAGAGAACATTGGCACAGTCCTAATACCTAAAATATCAGCCATTGAAGAATACAAGGTATAGGATGCTATGAAGAAATGCAAGATGCAGAGAAAATGGGTTTTATATGATCTTTGTTCGAGATAAACCAATTTCAGAGATCAATGATCAGTTAAGAACACTGTGCTCTGATATCAATTGTTGGTCCTCAGACGTGGTTCAGGTGTAGAGGGGGGAGGGGTGAATACACCTGAATATAAATTTCTCTCAAACGCGAAGTCAGCTCTAGATGAGTTTGCTACTGAACTGAGTCAGATAGCTAAATATACTTCAGATCGCGTGGGCAGAAAGATCTTCTACTGAGTTCAGCTCTACTGACTTAAGTCAGTCGAACAGTCGTTCAGTATCAGAGTGTGTGCGAAAGTGTAGGCTCTATAAAACATCTCAGTTAGAAAATATCGGTTTTTAAGCTGAGTTTTGTGAAATACAGTTTGTATGCAATATGATCATTTAGATAAAACAGTAAATCAACATAGCGATTTTTAAAGTGGTTCGGACACGCTGGGTCCTACGTCCACTGTCCTGACCAAAGCAGGATACTTGTTATATTTATACTGAGCAAGTCTCAGTTGGTCTGTTCACTGGACAGACGCGAACCTTGAAATTTATACTGAGCAAATTCTCAGTGATTTGTGCGCAAGACAAATTCTCTACTTATAGTCGTAGTGACTTTTACAAAGGGTTCAAACTTGAAGAGTTTGAGTCTTCTCCAACTAAGAGGAAGTTCTTACAAATAAGAACGGTTTCACAAGGATGTGAACTTCCTCGAGGTTTCTAAGCTAAAGATATTACAATGAGCTTGCTTAGATAAGAGAAGGGGAACAACGTAAAACTCTAAGTGATGAACTAAAGGTGTTCTTCAATGGATGCTAGTTCTTCACTGGATTCTGCTTGAGATTGCTAAGAGTTTTGTGCGTAGAAAGCTTGGGTTCCTGGTGTCGTCTCTGCATGGCAATTTCTCTTATTTATAGGCGTCGATGGTGAATAGATCCGTTGAAGGGGCTCTAGACACGTGTCGATGCTACAAGGAAAATGGCTCCTTTAATTTGAACGTTGTCGAGCAGGTACACTGTAGAGATTCTCCTCTTTTTCAGTTTCAGAGCAGCTTTTGTCAAAGTAGATGGTCGATGTCGGCTCCTTATTGGTCGAGGTAGATTGGCAGTTGAGACTTGTCAAACATCAAGGTTGACTTCCTCTGAATCCTCGGACCTGCAACTGAAGTGTCTTTCCTACTGACGTTCATCTGAGCTTTCAGTGCATGGGCACGAATTCCTGGGCAAATTCAGCTGGAGGTTGTTGTCCAACTGACTTCTTCAATCCTGAGTTCTTCAGCTGAGTGAGGTCTTCTACTGAATCCTGCAGCTACTGAACTCTGTCCTACTGAGTTCTAATAACTGAAATCTGTCCTACTGAGTTCTAACAACTGAACTCGACTAGGCTATAGATTCGAAGGTACAATATTCAGCTGGGGTTTTGGAATCTATCAAATCTATCTAAAACATCAAGGCTATCAGATCTATTGATTCATCTACTGAATCCTTATCCCAACACTTATTATGTGAGATCCATCAGCAAGCGTTAAGAAAAAATCCAAATTCTATCAAGGAGAAAGCGCCCTATACTCCTGTTTCTTGTCTACTGAAGAACCTCAGTCGATTGAGGATGCACTGAATGATGTTGATTGTATCAGTGCTATTGAAGAAGAGCACAACCAATTCACCAGAAACGACATTTGGGAGCTTGTAGACAGACCCAGGCACCAACATGTAATAGGAACTAAGTGGGTCTTCAAGAACAAGCGAGATGAAAACAACGTCATCGTCAGGAGTAAATCTCTACTAGTTGCTAAGGTTATTTTCAATCTAAAGAGATAGACTTTGATGAAACGTTTGCTCCAATTGCTAAATTAGAGGCCATTCGTCTGTTTCTAGCTTATGCAACTCATCAGCAATTCACAGTATATCAGATGGATGTTAAGTCATCTTTCCTGAACAACGTGCTGAAGGATGAAGTCTATGTAGAACAGTCTCCCGACTTTCAGCAGGGACATCAAGTATACAGAATCAAGAAAGCTCTATATGGGTTAAAACAAGCACTCGGGGCTTGGTATGATACCCTTTCAGACTTTCTACTTTATAAAGTTTTTTAGAAGGGAAAGGTAGATCGCACCCTATTCAGTATCAAGTCAAAAAATGACATTCTACTGGTGCAGATCTATGTGGACAACATCATCTTTGGATCTATGAATGTGACCATGTGTCAAAAATTCGAAAAGATGATGAAAGATAAATTTGAGATGTCGATGATAGGAGAAATGAATGATTTCCTTGGACTTCAAGTGAAGCAATCTAAGAAAGGAATATTCATCAATCAAGCAAAATATACTAGAGATCTCATCAAGAAATTCGGCTGCAAATCCAGCAAATCAGTAAAGATACCCATGAATACAAATCTCAAGATTGATCTTGATAAAGAGGGAGTATCTGTTAACTCAACTTATTATCGTGCTATTATTGGTTCATTATTATATTTAAATGTCAGCAGACCTGATATAACCTATGTTGTGGGTGTATGCGCAATATTGTCAGGCGAATCCCAAGGTTTCAATCCTGATCAAGGATTTTTGCCAAGCCAGAGTCGCCTTCACTGACGCGTACCTATTCGACAAGAAAAATATCAAGTTCTTGAACGCGGCAGCTGTTGAGAAATCTATAGGGTGCGGACTTCACGACAAGCGTCCCGCACCATCCACTCGGGACCCCCGCTCTACTCAGCAGAAGAAGCGAAAGCTACTGAAGAAAGCTGAACCCTCAGTAATTATCATTCCTGAGTATGTATCCATTTAGGATTCAGAGTTCGATAAAGAGGACGTGACTCTGACTGATAAAGTCAAGAGGATACACTCAAAGGAGACTCAGTCGGATTTACAAGCTGACATACCTCAAGCTGAGGTCTCCACATCTAACCCGACTTCAGTACTGACAGCTCAGCTCAGAGCTACTGAAGAGGTCGCAGACCAGATGCCTGAAATCCTAGATCACTCTAATCTAGTAGACGTAGCAGTCAGGGCTAGGGTCCAGATGCATCTCAGATTCCTAGAGTGGGATCTTCTGTATAAGATCATCGACCTCAGGACTGTCCCTATACTGATGGTGGAGGAGCATATATTGAAAGAAGAGATTGGCTACGGAGAGCCAGCAGATATCGCGTCGATGGACGATCTGCACTCAGCGATACTCATGCTCCTGAGTCTAAAGAGCACAGTTGAGCTGTCTACTCAGCCCAGACTCAACCTAACTCAGATTTTGATGAGTCACCCAAGGAAGCAGGCCAGGGAGGATCTGCTGAGGGAAAATATCCCATAGATGATGACTCACCACCTCCACCGCCTTCTTCTGGTATCGTCATCTCAGTGCTGTCTACGTCTCAGGAGAAGCCAAAAAAATCCAGTTATCAGGCTGCTGAGATCAAACATGTGTCTGTTGCGTCTATTAACAGGTGCCTTAAGCGTCAGTGTTGCAAGAATCGTCTTCTCGTCCAAGACATGAACTCAAAATGGAGCCGATCGACTGAGGCTCAGACCCTGAAGCTAGGCGACCTAACTGCTGAAGTGCAAAGGATCGGACAATCTACTCTAGATACTGAAGAGATCATCAGGCGTGCACTTGAAGCTCAGAGGACTGATCTAAACGCTCAATTTCAGCACATCCTACAGTCTCATGCCGACACATTCTCTAATCAAATGGCCACTGCATTGGATAAGTCCTCAAGGTCGTCAAAGACCGTAAAAAGCTAACCACCGAGAGTGTCTCTAAAGCACTCGTGGAACCGCACAACGTCGACCTAGCCATTAAGAAAAAAGCCACTGAAATGGTTGAAGCCTACATAGCATGGCTTGAAGCTACAAAATCTGAAGTAATGCAATTAGCTCAGTTAGAGTATGATCGACATTGGAATGAGTATACTGATGTTGTTCAAGATGTGGAAACAAAGATTGACACGATCAACCTTTACTGAGAATGTTACTGCCTTGGCAAGTATGATTGATGATGCCAAAAAGGGGGAAGGAAGTAGGAGGAAACAACTATTGACCCTCATTAAAGCTGAAGAGGCAGGAACCAGTAAGACAGAGGAGAAAGGGTAAGGGTCAGGAGAACCCATTGAGGTAGCAATTACTGAGGTAGATGAGTTCCTAGAAGAACTATCAGAAGAGTTGATTCGCTTAGTTGCCAAAGGTAAAGCCTTAGCCCCTCCCAATCCTCCTAAGGTAAAGAAGCTGAAATTCCGAATGCCTGACGAAAAAATCACCTATGATGAGAAGATAGCCAAGGAATTACAAGCTTAAGAGGAAGGACTGGCGAAAGCCAAAAGAAGGGTATACAGATCCGATCTCCAGTTCCTAAAAGGATATGATCTGTAGTGTCCAGATAATCTCAATCCAAGGCTCAAAGCAAAGAAAAATCCAAATCTACTGAGCCTGAAGCTTCTAAGCCTAAGTCCAAGTCAGTTGAACCGTTTGATGCTGAAGCTGCAACTGAAACTGAGCGACTATCCCCTCTACCGAACTCTCTAAGAAACAAGAAGCTGAAATCAAAGAGATATGGGATGCTTGCGAAAGAGGTTTGGACATGACAGTTGAGGCTCGCCAAATTCAAGCGACAAAGGAGAGACTAAGATTAGCAGATCTTGAGGCCTTGAGAAAGATAGGAGCGTCCCTACAACTTCTAAATTCTTCAGACACAGGGATCAGGGAAACAACATCAAAAGCATCACTTATCCAAGGGCTGACAAGTGGATCCCTTGGAAGATCAATCAAAAGTGGGAGCAGATCAAGGTTGACTTCATTAAGAGCTATTACATCTGGAAGTCAGTAAGTGAGCAGACTGATCCAGACAATATCTTCAGAGAACTCTTGATGATATCAGAACCTGAAGTCTATGCTGAGGTCCAGATGGCTCTCCAACAATCAGGTAATATTCTCAAGGCACCTTCATTCAGAACTCTCCCTCCTCCTTGCACTCTTGACGGAAATATCTGCACCAAGGAGATTGAGGATGAGATCAGATTCGCCGTAGTGAGAAAAGGGCTAAGCTTGAATGATGTTGAAGATCAAGAAGAGATCAGAAAGCTAAGGAGAAGAGTCTACAAACCTTATGATTTTGATCTTCCAGAGAAGAAATCTACTAACTTCAAGGCGCGACTGCAACAATTCAGGAAGTCCAGTTGATTCTCTTACGTTCTGAGTTTTTCCTTCTCTCTAGCTTTGATAGTTCTATGATAGAATAGAATTTCTTGTACTTGTAATCTCTCTGATCATCTATGAAATTCTACTTCTTTTGGCCTTCGACAACTACTCATTGTCATCGGGCTGTCTTTACATTTCAACACTACTGATCACTTCAGTGACCAGAATACACACAGACATGTTACTTATCTCTGTATTTGTCCCTCAGTGCTTAGCTGAGTCTAGATCTAATATCTTCTTATAGGGGGGAGGATATTTTCTTAGACAGTAGTATTGTGTTGATAGCTTTGACTCTAACTTAGATTGTAAGAGGAAGGATTTTATCCTTGATAAGAGGTAGATAGAGGAGCTCTGATTCTATCTTAGATAAGGGAAGAAGAAAGACAGGGAGAAGATAGAGGGAAATCGTGTTTGATGTATTGTGTTGATATCAGAGTTGTGATGTAAAAGATTTGTAAGAGGTTTTGGCATCATCAAATAGGGGAAAATTATAGGGATGAGATTCAGTATGATAAGATTTGAAAATCCCAAAACCCCTAGCTGAATAATGAACCTTGCATAATATAATAGCTTAGTTGAGTTCAGCATGTTAAGAACTCAGTAGGCTAGCTAAAGTTCAGTAGCTGATAGGATTCAGTAGATCATTTGTCGTTCAGCCGAAGAACTCAGCACCATGAACTCAGTTGAGAATGCTATAACCCACTGAATCTACAAAGGAATTCGAGCCATGAACTGATATCTCAGAAGAATGGAAGTAGGAGACAATTCAGTAAAAGGTCTGAGGAATTAGAGGAAGTCAACTCAGCATGCTCTTAGAGTTTGAACAAACCTCACCTACTCGTTAACCTCGACCAATGAGAAGCCGTCAGCATTGTACCTACTCTGACACAAAGATGCTTCCTATACTGAAAAAGAAGGAATCTCTATTGTATTCAAATTGAAGATGGTTGTTTTTCTTGTCGTTTTCGACACGTGTCTAGACTCCCTCCAATGGATCTATTCATAAGTCGAGACTATAAATAGAGAAGAGTTTTCATGCAGAGAAGACATCATCATCATCATCAACGGGAACACAAGCATTCAAGCGAACAAACGCTCTAGCAAACTCAAGTCAAACCCAACGAAGAACTTGCATACAGAGAAATCCTTTCTAGTTCTTCACTCTAGAGTTTCATCAGTTCTCTTTCTCTATTCTAAGCAAGCTTATTGTAATATCATTAGCTTAGAAAACTCGAAGGAGTCCATCTTTCTGAACTGTTCTTATTGTAAGAACTCCTTCATAGTTGGAAAAAATCAAACCCTTGTGTTTGAAACTGTAAAGTCACAACGGCTATAAGTAGATATCTGTCCAGCGGACAGATCAACTGAGACTTGCTCAGTATAAGCAAACAAGATTGTATATGTCTAGTGCGCAGATCAACTGAGACTTGCTCGGTATAAATAAATACGAGAACTCCTGCTTTATTCGTGGACGTAGGATCATGTGTATCCGAACCACTTTAAAATGCATTGATTACTGTCATATTGCATAAAACTGACTTTTAATCAATCAGCATCAAACGGGTTTTCAAGCTAAGACGAACACATTTTGGGGCTACACTTTCGCACACAATATCTGATACTGAACTACTGTTCACCTATGTTGCACGGACACTCCAAAAAAACCCGATGTACTGTGTCAGACACGGACACGCCCGGACACGCGCCCGACACGTGTTCGACACGGCAAAAACGTGTCCATAAATTAAAAAAAAATGGACACATTTTTGGACACGGCGATTTATGTGTCCGACACGGAACGAACACGGCGATTTGTGTGTCCGACACGGAACGGACACGTTTTTTTTTTTTTTTTTTTTTGATACGTGGAACCCGTAGCCGCTACCTTCGGTGCGCATTGGGTAAACCCCGCTCCTTGTGCAATAGCCTGCAAACCACACAGGAGAGTTCAACCATCCTACGCTAACTATAGGTGACAGGCTCCACAAAGTTGCTTCCAGTAGGATTTGAACTCAGGACCTATCGGTCCCGGGCCTACCCACCTTCACCAACTTTGCCATCCCAAGGGGACAACGGACACGTTTTTTGATTTAGTCTTGTAGTGGATACGGTTGAATGGGCCATGTAGTTAGAAATTAGTAAAAAGTAAATAAATATAAAATTAAATAAGTAAAGGGACAGTGGGACACGTATATATAATTAGTAATAAGTAAATAAATATATAATTAAATATTACTTACCTTACATTAGTAATAAGTAAATAAATATATAATTAAATAATTAAATATTACTTACCTTACTAATGTATTTAGATTATCTATTTATTTTAGTATTTTACATTTTTATGCTATGGTTATCTACTTATGAATTATGACTATGTCGTTTGATTTGATCATTTGAACTATGAGTTTGATATTGAAAAACTTGACTTGATATTTTTAAATTTATATATATATATATATATATATATATATATATATATATATATATATATATATATTAATAATTTAATATTTTTTATATCAGCGCCCGTGTCGTGTCCTAAATTTTTCAAAAACTGCCGTATCCCGTGTCCCGTGTCCGTGTCGTACCGTGTCCCGTGTCCGTGTCCGTGCAACCTAGCTGTTCACTGACTGAAGTCAGTAGATAGGACTCAGTAGAAGGATACTCAGCCCACGCAATCTAGAAAGCTTATTTGGTCAACTGATTAATTCAATAGACTAGTTCAGTAGCAATACTCAGTAGCCCCCCATACAACACCTGAAGGCTCGTTTCTAGACCAACAAAATGTCACATGTCACTTTCTCAATTGATAAGAATAAAGCAATAGTAACAACCTTCTGAGTTGGTGCAGAAACTGGTGCCATAACCTTTCAACAATATTTTTTATTTTATTTTTAATGTTCTTGTTTGTCTTATTATGTTGTGGTGGTGCAGAATTGCTAATGGGGTTAATCTTAGAGTAAACGTCTTTATAAGGTATTCACATGAGCACTCCACATATTGATGAGCACTTCACATTATCACGTATCATCATCAATACACAAAAAGAAGCGGGAAGACGTATTTCCAGAACTAATGAGTACAGTTCCAATTGCCAGAATTCATAATAGGTCCCAAGTCACAATTAATTGTGAATCAGGTAACAATATAAAATATATATAACTTAATGCCAATTGCTCGAATATTCATATAACCCATGCGTATACATGCACCTTAAGTGGAAGCATATCGATGACAATGAAATTAAAGTTCAGGAATTTGATATTTCAATGTGAAATGTAATATGCGTATGCATGCTTGTTAAGTGGATACATACCGCAAAATACGATCAAAACAACAATTTAATGAAATCGTAAGCTTTGAGGAACAAATTGACAATACAAAGTTATTTTCACAAATAAAATAAATATATCTAATCTTATTCTTGAAACCATTAATTAACGAATCATAGAAAGAATTGAGTATACGATAATCGATTAATCCGCCAAAATCATTGAATTGAGTATCCATACGGTAGTCAAGTTTTCGGCGTTTATATTTTAAGAGATCCGAACCACACATTCAAAAAACAAATCGAGGCAGTATTATCTTATAGAGTGGCTTGTAAGAATTACAATCAAATTAGGTTATACCCTATATATAAACATCTCATCTCTACGGTGGTTAACCGAGAACGAAATCTAAAGCAGAAGCATACCTCCTCATGTATAGATGAATATATAGAATTGAGGAGAATGAAATCTAAAGAGCGTACATGATGTATCCACAAATATGGAATTGAGATCTTCCAAACGAACGACTTTGTGCTTAGGCAATGTTGAAGGAATACAGATATTTTTTAACCTGGAGCTGCTATCACCAACTTTTTCACATGAAGGGCATGTCTCAATTTTCAGCACCTTCGGAATCGGAACATGAAAAGAACACCGCAACTGCGCCTGCCACGAAGGGTTTTGTATCCTAATTCTCGATTTTAGCCCTACCAATTCTTTCTTCAATCTGCATTTCTCTTCTCTCAGTCTTTCACAGTTTTTCTTCAACGGCCACTCTATCTCCGTTTGCTTTAATTTTGACCTACATTAATTAATTAAAACAAAAGTTTAAAAAAATATATAAATATAGCAATTAATTAATACCTTGCTCTTCGGTTTTAAAACCAGACTTCCACTTGTCTGGGCTTGAGACTCAGTTTTTTCTGCAAGTGCTTGTTTCTCTGCCTGTCCTCACACACTTGTGTATATATATAGAAAGAGAGTGAGACAGGGAGAGGGAGAGAGAAACCGTATTAAGTGTAGTGTGTTGTTTGAAACTGTATTCGAGTAGAGTAGTCTAACCTTTAGTTAGTGAGCCTCAGTTTCTTTGAGAAAATCAATTTCCTCCTCTCCTTTGCTTCTTTCTCTCTCTTTTTCTTTAAAAAAACCTCAAATCTCAAGATTGAGCAGAACACGAGAATTAATCTCGGTTTTCGGCTTGTTTTGATTCAAGTCGAGCGTTAGAATAGTGTTACAATCGCGATATGCTCCTCCATGGTCGATCAAGAAAATGAAAACTCAATGAGATTGTAAGGTCAAATTGGGAGAGAATTCATATAAAGAGAATTATTTGGGAATATTGATTGTAATTTTATATTTTTATGGTATTTTTCGTTTATCACGTAGTAAGTGTATTGATAAAGTAAAACACGAGACCAATTATCCCCACCCCAGATGTAGGTCGATAGCAATATTTCCATGCACAAGAACAATAAGGAGAGAAAAAAAGAAGGCACACTTTTTTATTTGCTAATGAAATAATGAGGTGAAGTGGGTTTACATTACTGTACACACTTGAGATAATGGTTCTCTACATCCTAAACGACTCTGCATTTGCAAGGTCCCTAACCACTCAACCCAAACCAATGGGATGCAAACTCACAACCAAAAAGAATAGCATGTAACAAACACAAAAACAAGTCCAAACATGCAGTTTCGTCCGCAAGCCGATTGCAGTACGGAAACAAGCATGGTGGGAGCAGAAGCAACGCGCAAAACTAGCTCCTTCCGCTATATACATAATGCACCCGTGTGCAACGATGTTTGAAACGGAACCACTGCATTTCGCAAGTATACGAGGGGAGATTAAAAATAATAATAATAATAATAATAATAATAATAATAATAATAATAATAATACCGTACGAATATGCAACCGCTGTTGATCTTGTCGGGTTCAGAATAACTGGAGTGCCATCTTGAGCTTGTTCTGTTTCCATTTAGGCAGCTTGTAGAAGGCCTCTTTGCTCGTTCCGAATTTTTCTTTGAACTCTGCTGAGGATAGGTAAGTCTGCAAGGAGAAGAAAGAGCAAACAGGTTAAAGATTGAACAGATTTAGGCTTCTTTGACCGTGTAATCCTTCAATTAATTAATCATATGCATTGTAATTCAGCATACCTCTCGCTTTGTAACATCAATCTCGGGAACTGGATCAGTCGACGTTGTTTTAAGGCGCTCATAGGGATATACTGTGAGTCCTTCTTCATCCTCAGCCTCATTCTCCTTCACATCTTCCTGTATGGGCTCTGGTTTGGCCTTTGGCTTGGATCCATCCGGGCTCACTTCAAAGTCAAAGGAAACAGTTCAACAAACGACTTCTGACAAAAGGAAAGGATAGCGTGATTTTGAGAAAATAGATAGAATATACCCTTAGTTGAACGAGGTAGCACGAATTGGCGAGCAGGCGGCGGTTGTTCAAAACTCGAACTCAAGGCTGATATAGCTGAAGCTCTTGAGCCGTTTTTCTCTGAATCTGGTGTCACAGACTTTGGATAGACCTTTCTTGCCATTGGAGGAGGAGTTGACAAATTTCTTGCATTAGCATTCTCAAATGTGGCAGCGAGGGCATTGAACGCCGGAGATCTGCCTCGGACACGAACTCTCTCGGGGCTAAACGACATGCTTCTCGAACGCTGTGATTTGTCCGGTACAGCAGACCTTCCACCGTATGAGACGGGTGTTCTCCTTTTGTGTTTCTATCATAGCAAGTTGATATAATGAAATTATAGAGTAACCCAGGTCCTTACCAAAATTAGGAGAGGGAAGAACAACTTACATCCACCACAGGAGTGCCACCATTTTTAAGAATAGTCAATCTTCTTTGGAAAGAATTACCATGCATCTGTAACCATTGAAGTGAGTGAGCATAAGAAGAAGATCTGAATTCGGACAAGGTGGAGATATATAGCATTGGTGGGACTTACTGCAGATTTTGAGGAGTCCCAAGAGAAAAAACGAGTGAAAAACGGTGGTTCGCCCCCTTCCATAACGATATATACTGGAGCTCGGAGTGATAACTTCTCGTGAAGAAAATCATGCTCTAGGAATTTCTGTTCAGAAGTAACATATTCAACTTGTCAACCCTCTTCAACATAAAAGAGCTGTAAGATCAAAACTTCATACAAAAAATCGAAAAAGATTAACTAGACCATACACTATCTCAAATATGCTGTAGTATACATCAACGCATCTAAAGATCTACATATCGTTCTTCAATAAATGAAAATCTGGCAGAAAGTTCTAAGTAACTAGTTCCAAAAGCTGAAACCAAGAGTAATTACGTTAGTATTTAACAAAGAAGGTCAGAACTTGAAACATCTTAGCACAAACGACTTTTAACTAACACGTAGTTATAAGAATTTCGTCTTTGACTACTCTAGAAGACACAGCACATTGATATATTTGATTATGTTGACTATGTCCAATCAAGTGAAACATTAAACAATATTCACAAAATAATATAGCTATTCCATTTTAGCAGCTTATAAGTTATAAGCAAAACTCAAACAAAAATTGAGTTAACGCTTACCTCTCCAATACTTAAAGCATTCAGCTTATTCTTAGTGTCCACCTGTTGTCCAACCCAAACGTAAATATCAGAGTGGCAGTCAAGAATGAAAATATCTTCAGTCATTAGATCACCCTGGTCGAAGTTGTACACCTCCGTCACCTGCGACATAGATCATGATTGACTCTCATATTTCAAGTGGTTTGTCATCAAAACATCGATATGAGAAGGTAAACACTCAAAAACAACGATAAATTTAAAAACTAATGCCTTCCCCTAAAATGTCGAAAGATATAGGTATAACGAAATACAAAATCAAACTGCATTCCTGTTTATCGAGAGATGATAAAGAGACATGAAATATAGTGTACCTTGAGATCTCCTGAAACCAGTATAGAATTTAGCCAGGATCATACAATATAAGAACGAATTAACCAAGTTAGTAGGATTATGAAGGGTAAAGAAGTTGTAAAATCAGTTGGAAGGCACTATACCCTTTGTCAAGGTGCATGAAAACAGATGAGGATCGCTCTCGGCTTCTCTAGTAAGTTTCTGGCTTGGATATTCAGACTTTCCACCTAACAAATCCCAAAACTGCTCAGACTCTGCACCTTCTTTCTGCAGTTTAGATTGCATGTTTGGCTGCAATAAGTGTGACCAGTAAAGTGAGAGGTGAGATAAAACAAACCGAAAAATTTCAGCAACATAATAACAAACCACTCAGCCTCTTAACTTCATTTGTTTGCTTTACTAACAAAACAAGCAGTAAGGAGCATAAAAATGCTTAGATAAATATTAGATAATAACGATTTGCATCAATAGAAGTAAGGAGGTGACAAACCAAAAACTTTCATAAGACAGTTTCAGACCTTTATAAGATCCAGCTGCCTCTCAACAATTTCTTGAGCTTCAGGGGTTGTAAGATTCCCTGACCAAGTAAACACAGAGGACCCAATATGCAGTATGTAACAGTATGAGGAATTCAATGATGAAGCCACCTGAACCAGTTAAAAAATGAATTTATATTGCATTGGCTGTATAGAAAAAATCTAACCAGGCAACAGATGAGGTAGAATCATGAAGGCACGGGATATCAGAATCAGAATGGCCATATAGAAAAATCCCGAAAAAGATATGGGCAAAAGACCGAATCTTGTTTGGAGTATGAAGCAAAATAGAACAGAACCTGGCTACAGATAAAAGGTTGCCTTCTATTCACCAACATCAAAGTAATCAAAACTGACACAAGTACACAAAAGTGAGCACTTTGTAGCCCATTGGGCAGTTCATGCCTTGAAAAGGGAACACGGCCAAAGTGCGAAGAAGATTAAATTCCCAAAAGAACATAAAAAAGGGGAAATTGTGAAATATATATATAATTGGATCACAGGACTTACTGGTTCAACTTGAATGGCTTGCATATTTTCAGGTCCATTTCCCTGAACCCGAAATAAAGCAAGCCCTTCCTCTGAATATGTATCATCCGTAAGTTCTTTCTCGGCTATGTAATTCTTGTAGCCATTACTAAGACCACCCTGATAGAATAAATTATTTCATTGTCACTACAGAATTAACATATGTATGGAACAAAGATGAACACAAGAGGAATTCTAAGTCTCTCTGTTCATGTAATCGCTGACCTTAAAGACAATGAAATTCTGAAAAATGGCGAAGAACTGCAGCGGTTCGCTTCCTTCATAGATGCGAGCCTATTGAAGCAAAAATTAAAATAATAATAGAATTGTTGGAAACAGAAACTAGCATTGACCACCAAAAATATAATCAAACGATGAAGGAACGTAATGTGCCTGAGTGGGTAAGAACTTCAGAGACTCGACCATCTTGGTTGCCTGTGAAGTTGCCGATACTCTATCTTCCTATAGAGCATGATTTGCATGATCAGTAATTACATCAGAAATTCTATAACCACTGCCAAAACATAGAAGGCCAGACTGGAAGAATTATTCCGGAAGATAATTATTAGTCACAGTCTTCTCAGAATTTAATCATAACGATACTCAATAATTAAATGCATTTTCTGCAACTGTTTAAACAGATTCGTCAATGAATATCTGCATAAGAAAATATGAGATAACCAGAGTAACTACTAGAATGCCAATGAAGGTACTTTAATGCCTAAAGGATAGCTAAGAAGAACATGGTTTCCCTGCGTCCTGTTAAGTTATTATCAATGGTTGTGCATTTAAGTATTCTTGTGCCCATGCAGGTTTTGTTATAGGCTTCTGAAACAGAAACGGATCCGGATTCCTGGTCTTGGTCAACTTCCTATCAAGTGGCCCTAGCATATTGGATGAACCCCTCATCTGGTTGTCAGTAGGTCTGCCAGGACATGACAATCACTGAGCAACTGGTTGAGCTTATATTAGTCATTCATAAATATCTTCCATTGATGCTTCAAACTTGCAGAAGTAATTATCCCAATGGTTAATCTTTTACCTTAAGCTAAGAAACTGATCTAGCCCAGATGAAATATCAAACTATTTGTTCAACACTACACAATAAGTGAATTAAAAAGTTGGCTTCCTCCATATACCAACATGAAACACAAAAATGTTGAAATTTCTGGATTTAATAAATTGGTTAATATAAGATACTTTGCCAACATTGATGCTTCACCTCAACACTAAGCTTCCCGATCCATGTGCCTATTAGCTGTTCCTCTTTCTCTTCTCCAGGATAAGAATATTGAAAAATATAGCAATCCCCACTATAGAACTTGGAGACATCAGAAGATGCAAGGAGAGACTTCTCTTGACCATTCACACGCCAAACCTGGAAACAGAAAGCAGTTAAGTAATTAATTACTCTAAGTCGTGAAGAAGAAGATACAAGTATAATCATAGAATACTTTCCATTATTCAAGAGAGAAATAGAAGAGACATGCATAAAGTAGTATATGAGAAACCACGGCAGATATCCACAGGTGTGGAATCTCTAAGACACGTAGACAACCAAATCCTCTCGTAGTTCCATAAGCATTTCATGAATCAATTTAACCAAACTCTGTCCATACTTTGCCCACGTTGTTCCACTCTTTAAATGATTTCCGGAAGGTTCATTTCACTTCTACACACAGATTTTCTTATTTTCCAGTTGTTTCCAATTTTTATCGACTCAGTAAATGTCATATAATCTATTACTCCGTTGCCACATAGCCAAGTCATCTGTGTTGTTTCTGGAAGCAAGCCAAGGGAAGGTGAACCTCTGAAACTATTGAATTGGCACATTCCTTTCCTGTACAGAGTTATTGATATCCTTACTTTCTTAGTGTTTTTTTTGTTTGACTGTAGATGTTTAGTTTATCACCATCACGTCCAAAGACTCAATTTTAGTTTCCAACATGAGAATATTGGAGGTAACAAATAAATTAGACTGGTTCTAGAACCATCATAAACAGAATATAACCTTAGTTGTTTGCAAATCACCTGTAAATTCCCTGTGCAGTCTATATAAGGTTGAGGTTCTTCCTTGGGAGATTCTGCCTTGAGAAGACCCTTCACGTTAACTCCTTGGCGCTTCAGAAGTGCTAGATGTATCAAATAGAAAGAAAATTATAAGAACTCAACTGATAATGTACGGTTATATTCTGGATAATCATGATGATGTGAAGTAACCCAAAGGAAGAGGAAAGAGCATTGTAAATAAAAGATAGATAAACAGACCTGCAACTTTCCCTCTACCATCTTCAGACACAGCCACGCTGTTTGACTGGGGCCATGAGTTAAACATTGAGATAAACCTCACCGTCTCAAACCCCTCTATCATACTGATAACGTGAGATCTTGGCCTATCTTGTCCTTTCAGTAGTTCCTGTAAGTGAATATATATGTTTAATAGATCAGATAAAAAGTTGAACTAACTCAAGCAGTTGGACATACATCAGCAGCAGTACTTGCAGCTTTCCTTTGATCAAGAGAAGTATTTCTCCCCATCCAAATGAATACTTCACTCCCACAGTCAAGGATATAGCATTTATTTGTGTCCAGTAACTGCCTTGTCCAGGAATCAGCCTCAATAGGTACTGTCTCTCCCTTCTCAACCCTTAACATAACAAGATGGTCAGAATTCACATCAGAATTTTATGGTTTTTACACTAGATCACTTATTTCCACAGGTTTCTTAGTACAAATTAATTACACCAAATCTTTTGACCAGATACTTTAAGTATGTTGTCCAGCAGAGCAAATGAGAAAAACACGCTCATGGTATATCAAAGGAGCATGCAATATCTATTAAGCCAATCAAAGGAAGAAGCAGTCTACAACACAGATACTAGATGAAGATAACCTAAAGTGATTCATCATGAAAATATTACCTAAAGGGGACAAAAAAGAAACAAAAAGGTGAATCAGAATACTATGCAGCTAGTGGTGGATGTTTAATACCCGAAAAGCTCAGATGGAAGAACATCAGCACGCTTGGGTTCATCAGTGGGAGTTTTCTTTGGAAGTGGAGCAAAGCCACCAAAGAAACCCCAGAATTCTCCAGTATCAGCATCGGCCATCAATTTTCCATCGTCTGCATCAAAAATATAAGACAGCATTCATGCACTTATCTATGACTGTTAGGAAAAGCTAAAATACCCAATTAGTGGCATAGTTACCGATAGCTGCTACTTCACATTTCCCATCATGATAAGTATCTTTAATGTACTGAACAACTTCTAGGGCTTTAGCCCTTTCTTGAATGGATGAGTTGGAGCCATTAAATTGATAGATTTTACACTTTGTATCAAGAATAAAAATATCATCATGATTGAGTGAGGATCGAGCAAAAGGCACCTGTTCAACCATAAAGAAACGATTAATGCAAATATATGTATTTAGAAATATTATTTGTTCATGAGGGATGAGTTACCTCTTTCACATGGACAACATGCTTTCCTTTACAAACAAACAGACGAATCTGATGCTCTTCAGCCTCAATATGTTTGAAGCCCGTTGCAACTCCACCTTCGACAGGTATTATACATGGCTTAAAATAAGAAAGGAATTTCTCTGTTTCTTGACCTTGCACTTCTCGGTATTGAACGGCACGCCCACCCAGTGCTGCATCTAATTCAATAGTTTTGATTGCGGCAGTACAGGCCTCATCCTGCAGAGGGAAACATTTATAGAAACAGGTAGAAATACAACAGCTCAGATAATAGCTAAGATAAAAAAGACTATACCTGACTGGTGTTTTTACCAAGCCAATAATGAATATCCTGGTGTAGGGCACCACTTTTTAAGGCTGTTGTCTGCAGAAAGGGTATTACTGGTCAATGAAATACATGTGTCAAGCATAATCACATTCACAGTATATGAAAGATCATGAAAACTGCGGTAGCTTAACATCTAACAAAGAGACAAGTTATTTCTTGCTATTAAAAGTATCATCCGGATACCATGTTAACAGCTGAAGTACCTTTGCTAGGATTAGGTACCTCTTTTTTCAAGAAAGGTTTAATCCTGATTAGTGTCAGATGGTTCAAACTGACTAAACATAAACAGGGAACCAGTAAGATCATACTGTGTTACGGGCCACTGTTATGACAAATTCTTTTCATTTTCTTCTTCAAGTATTTAACCATATACGGACTCTTATAACACAAACAGAACAGCATATGGTAAGAATACACTGTTTATCTGTAATTACTGTCATGAAGCAGCAGAACACTCTACAGAATATTTTATATGAAAATTCAGGAGCTTGGAAGTCAATTGGGTTTAGAATTTGAGTAAATCTTAAAGTAAATAAAAGATGGTACCAGTCCACCTGATTAACATTAAATAAAAATATAAATAAAGAAAACTGTATTCTGTATACTTCTAGAAATGATAAAATATTTCTGGTTTTTGAAAGCTCCTAAAAGAAAATGGAAAATATAAGTATAACTTTGTATTTAGAAAGAACAGAAGCAGAACACCTCAAAGAAGGACCTTCTGAAGAAAGATACTGGGTACTACAATAGTTGTTAAGGTTTTTGGTTGACTGTAAAAAGGTAAACTAAAACTACTGGCAGGTGTTATTTCCTAGAAACAAATACACAAGATATTACAGGAAGTGAAATAGAAGACCAGTAAGCATTGTATAAGAATTAAATCCCTGAAGAAACTAAGACAAAAAGGTTTTAAAAATAATTTTAAAGCATAAATAAATAGTCACCAGAAGAGCAATCAAGTATCCAAAGATGGAGATCGAGATAAAAATTCAAGATACACAGAACTGAAAGTGACACCTTGTGGTTCACAACAGATTCAATAATGAGGCTGAATATTATTCTGAGTATGGAGGAAAACTGTAAGTACCTTCAAAATTATATACGAATCTCCAGTGAAAAATTTTCCATGCGAAGATTTTGGGACTGGAACAGGACGAAAATTTTCAATTCGCCATATATCAATGCCACTAGACTAAGTCAAGAAAGCAAACAAGTGCAGAGCCAAGATAATGATAGCAAAAGCATTGGCAATTGGAATACTAACTATTATACAATTTATATAGTAGAAAATATAAAGGAATTCTACCTAGATATACCATTAAAGTTTTAGATAATATTACAAATCAATATATGTGATTTAATGGAACTTAATACAGATCTGGGGGGGGCAAATGCCACATCAACATGAGGATACGCTTTCTGTCCGGCGCCCTGAAAAGCTGGATCTAAGTCTTTCATTGAAACAGCCATTTGTTCCAGCAATGATGTAGATTCACAAATTTGACCTGAAACAGACTATCAATAAACTGCCTGTATTCGCTGGGTAAATAAAAATTTATACTATAAAATGCATAATTTCAAAATAAGAGTACTACACAAACTTTGGCAAAAAAGAAACTGTTTTCAGTTTATTTCCCTTCTAAAAGCATGATTTTGCTGGACAAATTACTACTGAAAAGCTTGACAAATAGGAACTTAGAAACTGCAGGAACTAGCAAGCTGATGAAGAACTTAATAATCCTGAATTTTCTCTTATTGGCCAAAATAGTTTCTGAGGCATAACATAGACAATGCAGCCCCTGCAACATAAAATGGACATGACAATATCCTCATCAGAATATTTTACGTATTTACCCAACAAGAGTACAAGACCTTAGTCCAAATTTTTTGTGCTAACTAGAGCCTTCCCTGTGCAACATCATAAAAAGTTCAAAAAATCACCCTAAAACCAAGCACGAAATCAAGCAATTCCCTACCACGAAAGCATCATATACACAAGCTTGAGCTTGTGATCTTCAATTCAAGTCTGTTTGTAGGACCTACTAAATAGCCATATAAATTTTCTCCAGGCTTGAGGCGTTCCGGCACATAGTTACTTTTGGCAACATATTATCTCCAGCTATGCAAATGTTATCGAGGTTTGTGCACTTCAGTAATTTTGTAATAAGATTCCAGTGCCACGTAGAAGCATCTTAACTCAAACAGAAGTACTTCCAATGTTGAAATTACTGCTTTTCTTTGGGCAACGAATCTGCTTCTTGTGCTTTGACTTGCAGGTATGCTGCACAAATCCATAATTCGCTTTGCTAAAGTGAGTTCTTGTAGACTTAACCTCTATCTCTATGCTTAATGAACCAGCTAAGTCGACAACTTTCTGGAAAGACCCCAAGTACCTTAAGTTGCATCGATGCATCCCAATCCAATTTGATCCATATAGGCAGAAAGGAATCTCATAAATCGCTCTTCTATTCTTAGTTGAACAAACAGAAGGTGCAAATTAAATAAATAAATTTTATCAACTCCCATTGAAAATACAAAACAAATAATTCAGCTGATATCAGAATTATCCACTTCATCACATTCATCTCGATTTCCAATAAATTATTTCTCCAATTTCTCGGTAAGCACTGATCTTCACATTCTGACTCCTATATCGAGTAAAGACAATCATTCCGCATCGATTCAGCACAAGAATTTGCATTCAGAGATTAAAAACCTCGAAGAGTACGGTTCCCATTGCATCAGTACTATCCTATACCAATCAGCTGCTTCCCCGATTATAAACACTCGATTTTGATTATCAAAAAAACGCGCCAAACAACATTCAGATATCAAATAGTTCATCGAAGTAGGAACGAAACCGTCAAATGAAGAAGAGTAAAAAAACAAAGAGAGGAACAGATTAAGTAAAACTAATTAAGTACCTTGATTATGAGCGGCGCTTGAAAATAACACGAACAGATCCAATCTAAAAACTGAACAAAAGCTTAACCAAACAAAATCAGGCCGAAAAGGATGGGTTCTCGATAATAGATGAGAATTCCGACAGAGAGACAATTCAGCGATGTGAGAGAGACAGAGAGGAGGGGTGGAGGGAATGATGACGATGAGTTGCCTGACAGGCGTGCCTATCACTAAGACCCAAATACTAAGATTAACACTGTGAACTGTAAAGATTCATTCAAACCATTATTGAAACTAAGACCCAAATACTGGCGAAATAATTCCGGGAAATTGAAGAAAATGGAAAGACTCGAGAAAACGACTCCTACAATTTTTTACTGTCCACCCTATCTCCCACTCTATGTCACTCTCAAAATTATCTCAGTAAGTAACTCCGAACGGAATTACTCAAGTGGAACATATAGTGGGACATAGAGTTCTAATGTAAGATCCTTAACACTTATCGGGAGGCTACAAGCACACCCGATTTAATTACGAAAAATAAATATTTCGAATACTTTAATTTAATTGTTTGCAGATAACTTTTTAAACACTTTGTAAATAATAAAAATATCCTATGTAAAAGCTAGAATATCCGAAATTGTGCTTTATTTTGTGCTAAAATGATATTTTTTTTATTTAACAATTAAATCACTAAAACTATTGCCATAAATGTTAATAAATTGAAAAGTTGTGTATTTACACCAACATTTTAAAAGTCATATGTAAAATAGAATGAATTCGTGTATTTTACATGTTAATAATTATGTATGTTATATACATAGTAAAAATAAAACGTAATTTATATTTGACAAAAACTTTTATGCAAAAATGGTATTTTATCCAATACGTACATATGGCTCCTAATTTTACTTCTCATTAAAAAAAAAATCTTCATTTATCAATTTAGCTTTGTGTGGAACATTTTTTTCGAATAGGATAGATGTATAAGTATTCTAATGACCCATATAAAAAATTAAGTTTTTTAGGCGACACATTCTTACTTAATTTCCTTTTTTGGGGCCGAAACCTTAACTTTTCCATAAAAAAATATGAATTTAAATGAACTCTTTGAAGAAAGAGTAATTCGACTAGGCGACTTTTACAATCAATTTCGAAGGTCGGTTTCGATTAGCTAATTTTGCCTTAACTTATCTAATCGATTTTGCCTAGTTGGTTTTGTTAGTCAATTTTTTATAGTCGATTTTGCCTAGTCAATTTTGTCTAGTCAAGCATATATAGTCGTTTTTAACCGATTTTGTTATTGGATTGTGCTATTGTCGATACGACGAAAATAAAATATGAAAAAAAAAGATGCTACAATAAGCATTAAAAAAAAATACAACATTAAACATTAATAGAACACATAAAGGTTATTTTTGTGTTGGATGATTGCATGCATGGCCTACCTTTTGTCCCCTTCAAGCCTTCGTCCGTTCGTGAAAAGGATGACCTGGTCAGGCTAGCTTCACTATCCATTTGAGCCCGAAAATGATCTCTAGCTCTTGTACGTGAATGGAGACAAAGTCATCAACCGGCATCTTCTCACCGACCTCCACGGAGACCTGCTCACAAATGGTATCATCATATAGGATTCTTCAACTGTCGCTCATAGTAATGCGGTATGACTCTACTTTTGTAGCTGTGATCCCTAAGATGAGTAACAAATGGGCCGAAATGAAGTTTCGACTTATGGAGGAATCAATGAGAACAGTAATGATCATCCTCAAATCTTTCCGACTCCTTTTAGTGAAATAGCATCGGGTGTGGGCGTTAATGTAGGAGTGGGAGTGGGAGTGGGAGTGGGAGTGGGAGTGGGAGTGAGATGCATGGCCATCATATATGGTCGATGAACCAACTCCCTTCATTGTGTTGCCACAACTTGGAGATCTTGCTGCAAGGTCGCGATCTAATCTTGCATGCGACCGATTGCACCTTAAAGTTGTTAAAGAAGGTTCAACGATATTTTTTAAGGTTGAAGATTGAGTGTGATAAAGATCATAATTATAAGGGGAATATGACCGCATTAAATCTCCATCAAATTGAAGTTGCCTACAGCAAATCCAAATTGATGGAGAAAATCTCATCATGACATATCTTAGAGATACTCGAGAAGATCATCACATTAAATAATTCACAAATCGACGGTTTGGTGTGATGGCGTTCACTGTTACAACTTCCATCTAATTCTACTTAATACTCCCTCCGTCCCATTAGAAGCGTCTTGTTTCTTTTGGGCACGGAGGTTAAGAAAATGATAATGTGTGGTGTATATTGTTTGACTTTTGGATAGCTAAATCTTGTCCACATATTCTTGCCTTTTTTAGAAATAAGACGTTTCCAATGGAACAACCCAATAAGGAATACAAGACGCTTCCAATGGGACGGAGGGAGTATTAGGGTTTATTGATTTTTGTGTAAATGAATAGCTTCTTCGATATCCTAGTTGCTTCAAATATCCTAGTCGCTTCATTTCGCCTCGTTCGTCTAGTCGCTTCGATATCCTAGTCGCATCGTTTTGCCTAGTTCATCTGGTTCCTCTAGTCCCTAGTCTCTTAAATCGCCTAAATCCCCTATGTCATCTAGATAAGAACTAGCCCTCCATACCCTCTGTTGGTCCGGAGACGAGTATCAGGTGTAGAGGGGGGTGAATACACCTGATTGCAAGTTTTTCCTCAAACGCGAAGGTCAGCTGAGCTGAGTCTTGCTACTGAATGAACAGTGCCAGATATAAACCTTCAGACCGCGGGTCAGAGTGATTCAGCAGTTGAGTCCGTTGCTACTGACTTCGTCTCTTTGAAAACGTATTTATGCAAACCAAAATCGTTTTGGCTGATGCACTTTTTAAGTTCGTTTTATGCTAAGGATGATTTGTAAATAGTTTTGAGCACAATGCAATAAAAACAGTAAACAACACAAGCAATTTTTAACGTGGTTCGGATACGCAAGATCCTACGTCCACGGTCCTGCGGAATAGGAGTTCTTATTGATTAATCTAAGCAAGCCTCAGCAAGGAATCTATACGCTGGACAGACCCTTCTAAGTTATAGACCTTAGCGACTTTTACAAATCAAACTGAAGTTTGAAGGGGAGGGAGATGATCTCCAACAATGAAGGAGTTCTTACAATAAGAACAATTCACAGAATGCGAACTCCTTCGAATGTTCTAAGCTAAAGATATAACAATGGAGCTTAGATAGAGAAGGGGAACTAAAGAATCTCTAGAGAGAAGAACTAAGGATTTTCAACTAAGCAAGTTCTTCGCTGGATTGGCTTTAAGTGCGCTAGAGAGTTGTATGCTTGTAAGCTTGTGTTCCCTTGTAGTCCCGTGCATTGAGCTTGGAGACTCTTCTCTATTTATAGTCGTGACCCAAGCATGTATCCGTTGGAGAGGACGATGCCACGTGTCACAAACTTCCAAGGAAAACAGTCATATATTTTCGAAATGCGCCGCAGAGTGGTTGGCTTTCTGTACATGAGAGTAGCTTTAATGTCAAAGCAGGTAAGCTTTGGTTGCTTCTCATTGGTCGAGGTTTGCGGTAGGTGAGACTTGTCAGACATCAGTCTTCTATCTGAGTTGACTCTCTGAAGCTCGTATACTAGATGATTTCTGCTGACATTCGATCGGTAAGAGTTGTGCAGTCATTTTTCCTTGTCTGGACTTGCAACAAAGTTGCATGTATTCAGTAGATCTGGGCAGATCATACTGATTCTTCATCTGAGTCGGCTGATAAGGATCTTCCACTGAAGGTTGTCAACTGGTGACTCAGAAGGCAGGAGCTCTACACTCATTCAGTAGATCATACTGAGTCTTCTTCCAAAGTCTGTTGAAGGGAATCTTCTACTGAAAGCTGTCAGCTGGTGACTCTGAAGACTACTGAGCTCTACAAATCAATGACTTGGGGTTCTGGAACTTTAACTTCTCTACTGAAAGTTCAGTCCAACAATACCCCATACAGGACTTAGATAAAATAATCTATGACGATAAAATCAAGTCTAGCCTATTACATCATCACAGTTCAAACACACATAGGGTTCAGGACGGCTTTTGGGATCTTCAATTCAATAGTAATACAATTCAGCATCACTACAATTTCCCCCAATAACAAATATTACAATATCGTTCTAAGTACACGAACTACTGACTTCAGTTCAAACGCAACTACTGAGTCAAGCACACTAAATTCCCCCTAGCAATGATCTACAAGACTACTGACTCATATCCCTATACCCTCAAAACCTTATCTATCCTAAACATCTTTATACATAGCTAATCTTATATGAACAGATAATTTAATGATAACATAATAAGAAAAGTATACGATATGTAGATTATGTATAAGTATATATGTCTTTAGTAATCTAAGAATACATGTAATATTTTTGTAAAAGTATACTCAAAATCGTGTCGAAGAGATCCATTTGGAATACTTATGTGTGTTTAGTTAAATACATAGAATTCAACGTTTATCATGGTTAGCAGTATTATTTTTAAATTTAAAGTAGTATTTTCGATGTTATAGTATTTTCAATCTTACAAAATTGACTAAAATAGAATCTCGTCTCTTGATTGTCTCGATTCAACTGCCGTTATATTGTTTTAAATTTTTAATCGAAACTTGCATAATTACGATTATGATTATGATTGTGGGCGTGTATTACATTTTAATAATACTTTAAATTTTTTAAAAATAGAATATTGGAAGATATTGTAATTTAATGATATTAGAAAATTAAATGATAGTAACATGTATGTTTTTAATCAAATAACAATATGAATTATTTAGCCACCACTTTAAAAAAATTGTATTCTAGTCACTTTACTATGTTTTGCTTTTTATATTTATTGTGTGATCCACTATTTTTTAACTTTGTAAATAATAAAGTAAATTTAATAGAAAATGAATTTCACTCTTTCGACTTGCAAAAATGACGAAGTAATACACAACCATAATCGTACAAGCTTCAATAAAAAATTATTCAATAAAAAAATAGATATATTTTTAAAAACCGTATGTATACTTAATGATAATAATGTGTATGTATATATATTAATGAATAAACAACGTATTCGTCTAAATAGCATATTTCGTCTAGGATAGTGTGTTTCGTCTAGCCTTGTGTCTTCATCTATGCTAACGTATTTCGTCTAGGCAAGCATATTCGTGTAGAAAATGTATTTCGCCTAGGCTAGCGATTGTCGTATTCGCCCCATAAGACTTATTCAATTTTTTTAATCTGAAGCTTGTATGATTGTGGGTGTGTATTACTTCGTCATTTTCGCAAGTCGCAAGGGTGAGATTCATTTTCTATTAAATATACTTTATTATTTACAAAGTTAAAAAATAGTGGATCACAAAATAAATATAAAAGGCAAAACAAAGTAAAGTGACTAGAAAACATACATTTTTTTTAAGTGGTGGCTAAATAACTCACACTGTTATTTGAATATGTTAGTTTATTAAGTAACTATTTGATTTTTTGTTTCAAAATAATCACTTTTACAACTAGTTCATTCTAAGGGAACTTTAGTACTATTACTTGGAAAAATATATTGTATGCTCTTTCAAGTGATAAAAAAAATAATTAATCACTAAACATTAGTAGATCTTATATCCAACTATTGACGAGTAATCAAACATACAAAACGTATTTTCATGCAGTGGTAGATATAGAGAGGTGTGTGCCCCCAATTGTATGGTACCTCGAGTTGTGAAATTATTTTCCTCACATTTTATATATTCATCCGTTATTTATATTGTGTTGTGGTACTACTATTTGACACGACACGTGCGAATAAAATCAAACCCATAAAATGAAAAAAATTAGTTAAAGGGGACAGTATAAAAGGCAATGGTATTATTCCATAAATGTTCATAGTTGAAATATACCTTCTAAATCAAAATATTTTGAAATGTGTAATAAAAAACCCATCGAATTTGAAATGGAACTGCGTGGTGCGTATATGTAAAAATTGACCAAATAATCTCGAAATTTGACAGCAACATGATGGGCCACATGTCGGCCCACGTGATTGCAAGATTGTCTGGGCCTAACTTGGGCCCATTCCCATCATTAACTTTTCAGCTTCATAAGCATAAAAGTACAAATCATATTTATGTATATACCCTATGCGTACGACCTAAGCAGACACGTAATATGTCGAATGGCTTCGGACTCAACTTGCTTCTGACGCTAGTACCAACTTATACACACTCCGTCTCATAAAATGTCATTTTTCTTTCGAGCAATATTATTTAAAAAGGTTGTTAGTTTTGAATAAATTCTTAAATCCCACAATTAAAAGATGTAAATTTATCAAAATACAAAAATATTACTATGAAACGTTCGAAAATGAAATTAATACACTCGGGTATAGCATTTTCGGTTACCATATAAACATTAGGCACTGAAAGGCTGCAATGAATTTTCACGCAAACCGAGTTATGTAGGTGAGTCAACAAAAGAAGAGAAAAAAGTTTGATTTCCCACCCACCAATATCTCAATTCGTGATGAAAAACGGCGGGAGAAGTTTTGAACTTGGTTACTGTAATGGTTAGAGAGAGAGAGAGAGAGAGAGAGAGAGAGAGAGAGAAACTTATCCAAATAGATTGTGCGAGAGCTAGAAAAGGAGATTACTTTGTGTCAGAAGAGACAGTGCAGCAGTACATTGTTTCTGGTGAATTCACATGCTTGTTCTTCCCATGGCTCCAAGCTTTCCAGAATTATAAAAGCAAAAGGAGCAAAACTGGGGGCCAACAATGGCGGTGGGCCCCGCGATGCACAGTAAATTCTCGCAAAATTCCCGGTCGCTTTTATCCGTAATCTTATCGATACTAATTACATGCGATGAACCCTAATCAACAATCGATTTGGATCGATTTGGTTGAATTTGTAGATGCATGTACTGTACTTGGTAAACCCACGACTTCTGTTCAAAGTAATTGGGAATAATTTTAGAGATATGATTGATCAATCAATTAGTGCATGATAATGCGTATGAATATGAATATGTCTCCTGTGTGAATAAAAAGGAAATAGGCATAAAGAGCCATTTTGAATAAGTACATATGAATTTTAGCTACCGGTGAAAAAAAGATGAAATTTAATCATTTCTGACAAAAGTAATGTGGTGGGATCCACAATAATTGTAATCGCTTAAGAGTTTATTTAAATAATTTATATATTTATTTAAAATCATATCTGATGAAAATTTTTGAATTAATCGCCATTGACTGTCGCCTGACGATAAACTTAGGGGCCGTTTGGTAAGAATTCGGGTATGGCAATGGAAATGGGTATGATAGTAGGATGATTGGGTATGGGTATGAGTAATTTCTTTAATGATGTTCGACATTTGCTAGTGAATGTATATGATAACCAAATATAATGTTTGGTTGTATTTAGACTTCAATGGGAATGAATAATTTTATATAAAAAAATTATGATAATTTTGTAAATATTCTAACGTGATAAATAATAATGACATGAGTCATATTTTTTTATTTTGTGAAATTTAATACAAGAATATTTTAATAAAAAGTACATTATCTTTTATTTGAATATTTACAAAAAAAATATAATATTTTAAAACATAATTGTAAATATACTTTCTACATATTTTTACGATTAAATAACTTTAATAAAAAATAAAAACATTTTTATAAATTATGTTAAAATATTTTTATACAATAATGTTTATTATTTGACAAAATAGGTTTTATTTAATATTATTATGTTATTATATATTTTTATGAGATTAGTGTATTTACTTTTTATTAAATTAAAAACATTTTGAAAAATTATGTTTAAATATTTTTAAATAATAATGTTTATTATTTGATAAATTTTAAGTTTTATTTATGTTTTTATAAAGTTATTTATTTCAAACATAAGTGTATATATTTTTTTATAAAAATATTTTTATATTCATGCTAAAATATTTCTAACTAATGATACTTGGTATTTATAAAATTGAAAATATATATTTATATCATTATTCTTATTAAATAATATTATAAAAATAAAATTCAATTTTAAAAATAAAACATAAAATATAATTTTGATACCCATATGGGTATCAAAACTCATACCCACCAATCACTTGGGTATCAAAAAATCCATACCCATATGGGTTTGATACCCATAGTAGGGTACCGATATCCACGTACCAAACACGATATATGAGTATCAAACCCGGGTGATACCCATAGTAGGGCAGGATACCCATGAACCAAACACCCCCTTAATCGGCCATTTTAATCGTCATGGTCTGTCATCTAGCGATAAACTTAATCGGTCATTTTTAATCGCCATTGCTCCTCACCTAGCGCTAAACTTAACCGCATACCAATAAATCGTGTAAAAAATATACTATTTGTATGCAACTTTAATTATAATTTAATTATTTCAATTCGAATGTCTTTATTTCTACGAGTTCAAATTTGTATTATACTGAAAAAGAACATTCATATAAAATTATTAGAAATATAAATGAAAAAAAAAACTCGTTCCTAGCTATGATTTTTTCAGCTGCTCCCGGCCTCTTTCAATCGCAACTGCAACTACCCAAACTATTTTTTTCTGACAAAAAGTAAAAGTTTATTTACTGTCATTTATTTATGTATCAACTACTGCATTAGTTGCCTCTCATTTGACAAGAAATTGGTACAAACTTTTATCTTGGCGAAATTTTTTTTTAGCTACATCATATACAGAAGATGGATCCGGTAAGTTATCATATTTCACGTTTCTACAAAATATTGTTTGAATGTGTTTAAATACATATAATTATGTTGTTCGTGGCTAAGCGATTTAGTTTTATCGTCACGCGAAGCTAGGCGATTTTTTATGGTTTATAATCGCCATCAAGCAGTCAGTGTCGCTAGGCGATTATGGTTAGGCGATGTAGTTAGGCGATGACCATTATAAACCATTAGTTTAATTAATTTAACTTTTATGTTCGTTTTATTACAGATTAGGTGGCAACGTGTTGTTCTTAGATATGGTGGTTATTGGAACAGATCCAAGTATGAAGGTGGAGATGAATTGTTATTCTTTAAATCGCTTAATTTCGATATGCATCGGTTGGTACATGATATTCACCAGAACTTGAAGATCAATACTGCCACTACATACTACGACTTGTTTTATTGTACAAACACTTCTGATGGCAGTAGTATTAAGGTTCCTTTGAATTGTGATATGGACATAATCCGAATGTTTTTCGAGGTTAGAAGTGATCCAATTGTGTATAGTATTCAGAAAAATACTGACTTTAGTTCGAGCATGTCCAATTTAGAGAATACTAATCCGCCTGAAGACGAAGATGAGACAGCTTCTTCGGATGATGAAGATGATGATGAGGATTATAATCATGAACTCCTCGAGTCAATGTTGAACGAGTTTAATGCATGGGTTCGGGATCCAGCCCACAGCCAAGCCATCTTGAACCGAACTGCTCTACGCGACCATCACTTCAATCAATCAGGTCCTTCAAATCATGTTGATGCACATCCACATGCTGGCTTGAATACGAACTGGAATGTTCCACTCGCTGATCTCGATATTGTTGGCCCAATAGAACGAAGAGAGTTGATGATTGAGCCCAATAATGAACTTTTTGAAAGGGCTTTATTCGAGAGCAAGCATGCATTGGAGATTGTAGTGGGTACCTATAATATGCATAATAGAGTTGAGTATGTTGTTGAGAGATCGAGTACAGATAGAGTGAGCTATGTATGCAAGCATAGAAATGGGTGTCCATTCATGGTACGTGCTAGAGGTGGTAACGGTATCTGGCGGGTCATTAAGTTCAGAAAGGATCATACATGCCAAACAAATTTTGAAATTAATGCTCATCGGCAAGTTGGGTGAAGGTGTTATTCTAAAGCCCAAAGAATTGATGAAAAAAGCGAAATCTGAGTTCGGCATTGAAATAGATTATAGTTTTGCTCTACGTGTGAGAAACCTCGCAATTGAATTTTGTTATGGTGATTACGATAAATCCTATCAGATGTTGCCGAGCTACCTCCACGTGATACGAGAAAGCAACAACGGGACATTGGTTAGTTTGCATACAACTAACGATCATCTGTTCAAGTATATGTTTCTTGCACTAGGCCCTTGCATTGCTGCCTTTAAGAATTGTTTGAGGCCTGTGATAGTGGTCGATGGGATTGTTTCTTGCACTAGGCCTTTAAGAATTGTTTCTTGCACTAGGCCCTTACACCTCAAGTCTAGAAGCTACTCTATCAACAATAGAGTCGTCAAGGTAGTCCCTAGGAGGCGGCTGCTCCTGCTGTTCCTCATCATGCTGGATGTTATCATGATTGTCCGAGGAATTAGCACGAGCACGTTTGGAGCATCGTCGTTCGTCATTGGTGTTAGTCTCAGTCTCCTCATCATCTACTAACTCCCTATCAGATGTGGGAGGATGAGAGCTTGTAGATGCAACACGTCCCTTCCTCTGTCGAAATGTGTAAATCAATCCGATCGGGTTATCCACGTCAACATTAAGCCAATAATCAGTATTCGACTCTGCCTCTGTCGGTGAGAGGGTAATATAGCACCGATGCTGAAAATGATGTAAACACCGCCAATCGACTATCAAACACCACCAGACGATTATCAAAGCAAATACCGCCAGACGATTATAAAATTCCGCCAGATGATTAACAATTATTTTGAATATTATAAAATGCATATACCTTTTCCTTGAAATAACTCGTGAACGTGCTCGAGGGTGACACATATGTCCATTGCAGGAAGCGAGGTATAATGGTTGTGTCGTTATTGTTAATCTTACCGCATTGCCGACCAAGATGTGGAATAGCTTCGTAGGACCATGTCTACCAAATTAATTTCAACTGTTAGAACATGCAAATATAATTTATAAAATTTAAGAACATAAGTATAAATTATAAGTTAATTACCTGTATAGTCCAAATCGGGCCGTAGATATGATGTGATTGTCCGTCACCCCATTTGTCTAAAGTCGTGGGGATTTTCTTCACATAATTAAGTAAAATCTGATATGTTAGTGTTCCCCAAGGAAATCGATTACACTGATCGATATCCCCAACGAGGACACACAACCAAATGTCAATGGCACGCTTCTTATCAAGGCAAGCGAGCATAAAATAAAACATCAGGATGTAGGCAGCCTTGAGATAGTCTTCTTCTCTCTTCAATTTCATACTTTTAAAATCATCATATACGTTCTTCAGTGTTGGACAAGATTTCCCATACTGATGGTGTACAAAACTGCCATCCGGAATATGATGATTACGATCATTTGGATTGAAGTCTGATGAGTCAAAATGTAGCCCGGTAATCAATGCATACTTCTTCGCCGAGAAGCGAATATTTTCTGAACCAACACGGAACCATAACTCGTACTCCGACGCAGCAGGAACCAACACTTCATGTGTAAGTAGGGCAACTAATGCTTTACGAGCACTAATTCCTTTCCTGAATCCCAAAAAATCGCCAAAGCAGCCCTATTTAAACTTATCCAACGAATTCACTTTTTCCAAAACATCAATTATATCCTTTATTGTATCAGCTTCAAAGTAGTACTTTAAGCTGCCCTTGAATCCTTGTAAAGATTTTCTCTTCCAAAACCAATCATTCTGCAAATTTAAAAAAAGTTTAGCTACAACATACAATCGCCTAGCGGTAAGGCTTGAACACAACAATCGCCTAGCGAAAAGTTTCTAAAACAAAGAGGACGATCGCCCTGTAATTCCGCCAAACCCGTAAGTATTAAAACCGCAATCGAGAGTTAGATCAACATTAACACGAAAACGAGTAGAACAGAAGAACATATTGTATGAATCAACAATGAATTGAAATCAAATATTCTCATCATTTCTAATGTAATCACACGCACGCAGGCATAACCGACTCGTTGCTTACTTGATAAGAGGGATCCATATCTCTTAGGGCTTGCGATTATGGAGAGGCGGCGATGGCGAAAACCTTAAAGACGCAATGACGATTAAGATAGAGAGAGGGGTGATTTCGAGAGAGAGAGGCGATTTCGCTGACGAAGGCGAGAGAGAGGCGACGATTACAGAGAGGCGATTTTGTGAGAGGCGATTTTGTGAGTGGCAAAGGGGAGAGAGAGAGGCGGCGATTTCGACAGACGATTTTATGAGAGACGATTTTGTGAGTGAAGAAGGCGAGAGAGAGGCGATTTTGTGAGAGACGATTTTGTGGTGAGAGAGACGATTTTGTGAGAGGCGAAGACGATTTTGTGAGAGAGCCGAAGGCGATTTCGAATAAAATTTATGAATAAATTTTATAATCTGTTAATATATTTTATCTAGTTTTGAAAAAATATCATAAAAAATATATAAGTTATTTAAATAATAGGTAGGCGATAACACATGGCGATTGAAAAAGAAACTAGACGATTATTATAATTGTGGACCCCACCTACATCAATTAGTCAAAAATCGTCAGAAATGGTTAGATATCTATTTTTTTCCACGGCTGGCTAAAAAACATATCTAGTTATTGAAAAGGATTATATTGAGAATTGGCCCAAATAAAAATCTAATTGAATATCTGCTTGTGGGATTGTTGGAGAGTAAATTAATAATTTAAAATATTACTGGAGCATTTATAAGATTCATTATTCCCAGGTCAATTCTTACTCCCCCTGTCCATACAATATTTAATGCGTTGTTTAATTCCACTTTCTCTCTCTCTTCTTTTTGTTCTGTCTACTATCTACAAGACAAGCAACCAGAAAACACTTTTCTTTCGAGCTTCTTTTCCACTCACCACCGGTAATTGGTAATGTTCCCTGTGACCGTTCTTGGTGATTTTTGCTTCGTGATAATATGATATCTCTGTTTGTACATGTGTACTTTCTGTTCAAGAGGTATTGTTGTTTCTGAATTAGTGAGTTCACATCATATTTGCTAAATCTCGGAAATTCTTGTTGAGGATTTTGTTGTGTGCTTGTGGTGTTACTATGCTGTTCTGAACTGGCTTTGTGGAGGTGATGATAAAAGTTGACACTTTTTGGGAGTTTTCTGCATTCACTGTTGAATTGGACTTTGCCTTAGTGGTTCTCAACTTGAATTACTCGTGGGTTCCCCTAAATGTTTGTGGAAAATAAGGTTTTCTTGACTTTCAGATAGTGTTATTGAACCGATTTCTGGAGTGCTATGTTTGTGATGTTCTGATTTCCTGATGAAGATTTGCTCTTCGTACAGAGAAATGAAAATGAGGGTTATCAGCTTTGAGTTGAATGTTCATTTATGCACAACTGGAAGAGGCATTATGATAGTCCATGCATAATCCCTCATCTGTTCTATGATTATCTTTCAACTGGCAAAATTGTAACAATGTTTGGACAAAGTTGATTGAATTCTTGATACAAATGCAACCCCGATTATCATGTATTTGTATCCTTCTTAAAGCTAATTTCTTTTGCAATGTCGCAATTCGTTTAGGAGGTTTTGATTTTTTTTTCTCTTTGCAAGTGGGTGTGACTTTTTGTGAATAAGGAGCTATTTGCATTTGCAGTTGTACGTATGGCACTAACTTGATAGATTCCTCCTGGAATTTTTTGATGACTTGAAACCCAAAGCAAAGATAATGGGCAGTAAAGTAGTTGTGACATACAAGAGGAAGAGACTCTTCTCAAGAAGTGATCATTCTCTTGTAAATTTGCAATTTGATACGTCTTCCGAGAGTGTTAAGTCAAAGACATCTGATAGTTTCGCCAAGCAAGAAGGGTCGATTGCTGAATGCGCACTGCAGAACAATGACATCGGATTTGAGGTGAGATACCTTGTGAATTCATTTTAATTTTGGAGATATCAGTGGAAGAATTATTTTTAATGGTTTCTCTTTCTCCATGTTAATATTTGAAACATATTATTTTTCGCGTGAGACATTAATTTCATTCTGTATTACATACTTTGTTATCTCTACGGTCTTTCGCTTCTTTATATGACCCACAGATTCTTGGAACATGGAAATTGTAGTCCAACTTGTTGTGGCTTTCTGCCCATATTCCTTTACTGGATTCTCTAAAGAACTGCAGAATTAGATGCTATATGAGCGTGGGGCGACAAATAGAATTTAATTTATTGCATATGCTTCAGTAGCTTCATTTTATTTCTATGTTAGGCTGTAGGTTTGCCTCCGTATTGCTTTAGGGTTCACGAATATGAGCTTCAACAACATGTTTGATGTGAGAACTGATGCTGTCTAGAGTTGCCAGCGCGTTCACTAATTAGAAGCTATGCATTTAATTATTTTAAAATAGGTTTTCGTGCTAGGAACCATAAATCAGTATCTGTAAATTGTCATATGTCATGCAGATAAAAAGTAAGTTTGTTAAACTAATAGTGAAAAGTCGAGCTTTATAAAAATAAAACAAAGAGAAACCAGTCCACCAGAATGGTAAATGAACTGCTTGATAAAATTTAATATAGTATACTCAGGAAGTGCTGAAAAATGACTCTTAGCTTTCCTTCAATGATATTGATACAAAATATACATTTGCTAAGATTATGGGTTTTTATCCATAATTGACGTGCTAACATTAGCTTTTCTTTGAAGGCAGAAAACAAAAATGGAGTGCCTATAAAACTGACGTTATGATATTGCTCATGTTTTAAATTTCTGAATACTTCTAGAATTCATAATGACATGCTTCTAATTTGCATTTTAATGGAAGTTTTCGTGCCCTTATAGAGGTAAACTCCTGGACACGGTTGTGCTATTTAGTAAAAAAAACTCTAACGCAAGCATCATCCTCTATTCTACCACGGCTCCAACAAATTGCTTTCTCTTTGATTATTTGTTTCCATTTCATATCTAAAATTCTATATTAAAGTTTGTATACTCGCACATGCCAGCAGTGGATTCTGCGCAATTAGATAATCTTGGAACATACTATTGCGCCATTGTCTATTATCTTTATGAATGAGCCTAATAAAACTGTGTCCCACTGCCATAAGAATATAACTTTTTCTTCAATATTCAGTTAATTACATCATAAGTTATTATGATACATTCAGTATTCCTCCAGATAACCAAATTTGTCTTATTCATTGGAATGTGTTGGACACTTTAAATCTACTCCATGGGGATATATTTGTCAACCAGATAAATGCTATGTCAGAATATTGGCGTAATGTTATTGATCAAGCAGTTTGACTAAATTGCATGCTGTTTCAATGAATAACCATGATTACTGGGCCACTCTATTCTAAATTCCTTTGTAGATATGCAATTTAAAATTTGGTTTCGCCTGCCACTACACATGGCTGTATGACACTAAACCCTACAGTCACTCGAGCAGCAATAAATAACTTAAATTTAAATACTTAATAGGGTAAATTTTAAATACTACATATGATGTTAAAGTACAGGTGATACGTTTTGGTTCGATGGTTGATAGAAATTCCCTCAATGAAACAAAGCTGCGCTTTGCCCGATTCAATATCAAAGTTCACGATAATAACATGCATTAGGGTTTCAGTATTTATACCCTTACAATTAAAAGGAAACAACCGCTACCTATTAAAGGAAATAAATAAACGATTAAAACTATGAATTAAAATATAATAATCATATTCCCATCTTGCTCCTCTGTACGTAAATTTTCCACGGTCTCGCTTCCTCCACTTCCACTTCGGGACCGAGCTCCTCATCCTCGCTGCTCGTATCAACGGGGGTCCACGATGGCTCTAACTTGTTCAATAATACTAGCATGAGTCTCTCGACCCTTTGACTTGGGAATAGTCAGCTCTATTCTCATTCTTGATGCTTATTTCTTATAACTGCCTGTCTATGTCATCATCCGTACCAAGAATGCAATCTCATGGCCATGGACTGTGCTTTTGATGTTGAGGAGTAAATATATATGCATATCCAAATTAATGACTTGTTTACAGGTATCTCATACATATTCCAAAGATAATATTGGGGAAGATGTGCTGCAAAGTGAAACAGGTGATTCACTTTGCTGCCGTCAATTTTCTGAGGTAATCTCCCTTTTCGCTATTTCTAAGCAACTTAAGATAATTTGGACATTCTTTGTTGGTGAGCCATGCCTTAAAATTTTTAAACTTTACACATATTTTTGTACTGCAGTACTCTGTGAAACCGGAGATGCTTTACTCTGCATGTGCAGAAGAAAAAGAATCTTCAGTTCCAGATGAAACTCAGAAATTTACACCGGAGCAGAAATGTTCCCCACTAACTGATGTGGGACAAATTATATCTCATCCAAATGAATTCTTGGATGGAAGTCCTAAAGTAAGACATAAGATTGATTCTGCCGGTCAATCCAATGCTGAGGAAAACATAGCTTGTACACAGTCAAAGCTGTCTTTCATGAAATTGGGCTCAGAATATGATGAAAACTGCAAGAAAACTTTAGAAGTACTGCAACCTTCTGATGCATGTTCTGGTGCAGAACCAGATCCAAAAAGTTTGAAAACTTCTGCAGCAACAGATCGCAGTTGTCAAATGAAGGGCACATGTAAACTGGAGACGTCTACTTTGGAGGAAACAGATGAGTTTAATAAAGATCAGTATATTAGTTTATACAATGACTCAGGTATAAAGCGCAAGCTATCAGCATTGATTACATTCTGCAGAAGATCCAAGCGAAACAAGGCAGATATTGCCTCGAAGCCTGAAACGCTACCTGCTGCCAGTTTGGTGGATCTAACTGAGAATGATAAACTGTCAAACTCTGGTAATGAAGAAAAAGTACGTTAAGTATCCTCCAGCTGATGTTCGGTTTACTTCTTTCCTATATATATGTCTATTGATGTTTATCAAAAGTTGATCTTTCCATTTATTTTATTAACAATTCCACAATCTGAAAGAGATTGGTTCCTGGAGTATTCCTGCTGGATAACTCCTATCCAGCTAAAGAGCATTAAGATTACATATAATCGGTTGATTTGTATCGTGGGGCTTATAGGGTTATCAAGTTGCATTGTTTAAAGCTATCAGTGCAATGGAATATACTTACAAAATATTCCGAGAAAAATTAGATCAGTATTGGCAAGAGGATATTGAAGTTCTCTTATTAATGTGATCTAAATATACTTAAGTGTCAATATGTTATGGAGTATTGAGTTTTTATTCTGGATCTATGAATACCTGAGAATATTGGTGTTTTTCATAGTAAACAAGCTGAATTAACAAAATCGGCTCATTATTGGTGTACTTTGTTCAAATGCCGCAGGACTGCAGTTTTGTTGCTCCTGATTTTGCTGAGGTGTATATGTAAGCTAATGAGTTGCTTATCTGACAGGATATTCCTGAGGATATTAATAATTTGTGTTCTTTCTCCACCCCAGCTCCAGCCACGTCAACGTATGTTTGCTCAACATATATTGTTTACATTACATAATTACTTGTCATATTGATATTACATTAGTTCACACAGGGTTGTGCTTGCTGATAATCGGCAGCAGTTTCCACTTGGAGAATCTGAAGATACCTCAAATGCTGCTTCACAATGTTCTCAGGATTCTAGGGAGCAGATGATGCAGCAAAAGGTATGCGTGGATGTTCAAGACGGTCACGCCATAAATGTGACAAGTGAAGACGTAAAGAGTAGGAGACTGCACAGTGATGCTTCCGATCCCCTATTGCATCTAAATTTATCTGTTCCACCACGCGGTATGAATTCTAATCCACATGAGTGACCATAGAATTGATCTTCTGATCTTATCACACCGGTTGACAATTTGTCTCAGTTTCTTATTCATATCCTTGACCTTTTTCTTGGTCATACGTGGTTCTGATACTGCAGTTTCTCATAATATCGACTGCAATCTACCACTTGACGTTGGTTCTGATGAAAATCCAGCAGCGGAAACATCAGAAGTTCTTCATGATTCTCTTGGCTCAGCTAGCAAGATAAAGGAGAGTATTTTGACTTTACCGGTGCAGCAAAGAGAAAATGGTTCTCCAGGGAAGGCTGTTAATGACAAGGGAAAATGTATTTTGAATTCTCCACCAGTATTAACTGGCGACTCATCAAGTAATGGTTATATTCAGGTAAATTTCATGACACCTTTCTTTATCAGTAGTTACTAAATGATTCTCTAGTGATGAGCTTCATCCGAAAGTCCAGCTCAAATTTTCGTTGACTCCATATTTGTTAATCAATAATGTCACTCTGAGTTTCAGTTTCTCCCAGAGAACAGAACTGATAGCATGCCGAACTTAGCTACCCCCCTTGTCCCACCAAGCTTACCTTCAAACCCGATTGGTTTGTCCCTTCAACCGGAGCATATGGTTGGTGGCCGTGCTTGTTTTCCTCCCTTGTATGAATGGGCCAATTTTCAACCACAACCAAGAGACCTTCAGCTGTCTACTTCAGACCGAGCAAACTCTTTATCAAGAGACAAGATGATGCTGGACAACATTTTAACCAGAGCAAGAGCTGTGAGGGGCAACAGAAGCAGCTTCTTGGACAAATTTGAATATCCAACCACCTGGTTGGAAGAGGAGTTGGATTCTCTTTGGATCGGAGTAAGGAGACACGGAAGAGGCAATTGGGACGCCATATTAGGAGATCGGAGGCTCCACTTCTTGCCATGGAAAACATCTTGGGACTTGGCTGAGAGGTGGCTGGTGGAACAATCCAAACTCTTATGCAGTATGCCTCCTTCTCAAAGAAGATACGTGAGCCCTCCAGATTGCTCATCTGAACATGTCAGCAGTTTGCATCATTCGCGGCCGGGAGGCCACGTGGAGCTTTCCCTTGGCCACTCAAATCCTCTCCATTTTATGAAGATGAACAAGGACCTTCAGAAGCCAGTCGCAAACTCTGGCTGGCCGTCTGAGGGCAGTGCCGTTGTAGGGGATGAATCTTCGTCTACTGCAGCACTCACGCATGGAAGCTTGCCACACTGGCTTAGAACGTCATGGCTTAACCGGCCTACTTTGAACTGCCCAGGAACTTCTCAACAGCCATTGTTGAGTAACAAATACTTCTCTTCTCAAAGACTATCTCAGCTGCAGAAGAATGGTGGGAAGGCTCCTTGCTCTCATCCATCACCGGTCATGGAATGTGGAAAAGCTCAACTAGATGAGAGCCAAGCTACTAAGAAGGAAGAGTTGATCATCATCCCGAGCGACGCGTCGTCTGAAGAGACGATCTCCGATGATCATAGTAGGCTTAGTTAGAGAATTAAGTTAGAATAGCTGCAATTTATTATTTATGTTTCAGCTTCTGATTTTGCAGTACTGGGGATGATTTTAATCGCTTGTAGGATGTATAGTAGCTCTTTAAAAATTGCTAGCAATTATGGAAATCTTGTTAGTTCCTCTATATGTTGTTAAGATGTTTTAATTATTGTTTTGGTATCTCCAACCTTAAACTCAACTTTTTACTTATCACGTCTATCTTTTTAAACTCACTAACTTTTTAACATTTTTCACTTCAACCTTAAAACTATAAATCCATTTTTTTATGGATCTTACTAATATATACACACAACTATTTTTCTATATATATAAATATATTTACTATTTTCATTCATAATATTATTAATAAATGATAATAATTTTAAGTTTATATATTTTTTAAAGAATTTTCGTTGATTTAAATAATTTTAGTTTAATAAATAATAATAATACGTTAAAGAATTCTTGCTGCAATTTAAATTGCAATAACATTCCCATTTCGTTGATTTACTAAACGTTGCTCCACACTTGCAATTTATTAATCCCTCCGTTCCAGCTGCTGACCTGTTTGGTTTGGTTTTCAGCGGTTATTTTTATGAGTTAATTTTATATAATAAAAGTGTGAAACTCATTTAATTAAATAATTATCTAAAATTAATTAATGAGATAAAAATGTGAGACTCATATAGATATTTAATTATTTAAAATTAATTTGATGTGATAAAGTTTTGAGATCCATTTTTTATTTAAAAATTAGACAATTGAAATTAGACAACCCAAAAAAGAAATATAGATAAATCGAACGGGTCAGAGGAAATATTAAAGATTATTGCAATGCTTTCTTGACCGTTTGGGTGGTAGACAACTTTATTCAGCTTCTCCCTCTGTCAATTTCAGTGACGCGTGTGTGCGTGTAGGGGTGTTAAAAATACCGAAAAATCATATACCGCCCATACCGTATCGAAAATATATCGAAATATCAAAATTTTTGGTATACAGAGATTTTCGGTACGGTATGATATCGTACCGAAGTTTTTTGGTACGGTAAAGGTATGAGTTTTCCTATACCGCGGTATACCGTGGATACGGTACATACCGAAAGTAACGGTACATACCGTATACCGATAGATACCGTTTGAAACCGAACCACCGGTATGTACCGATGTTCTGACACATACCGTGTACCAAAATATACCTATCACGGTATATACCGCATACCGAAATGATACCGAATGTCGATCTATACCGATCACGGTATATACTGCATACCCAAAAACATACCGTATATATCTTGTAATATAGTATCTTTTAAATGCAAATTTAATATTTTAGAATTTAGATACATTAAAAAGTGGTACTTTACTTACATTAGTCATTACGAAAATTATAAAGAGTTCATTAAGTATTTCATGATATTATTATAAAACTATGATATAATATATACTTTTGTATGAAATTATCAATTGAAATTACTTTTTAATTTTTGTGTCGAAAACGGGACACAAAAAGTCTACTACGAATGATGAATTGAAAATATCATGAAGAACTTTGAAATATAATAATATAGATATATAATTAAAGAAAAAAGAAAATATGACCTCTTCATATTTTCCGAAAAATGAGTTCGTTTTTCAAAAGAAGAGATCTCTACTTCCATGTTTCATAAAGAGTTCATATTTTATTTTTTAAAGGTATAGTTATATTATAAAGTATTTCATGATAGTATTATAATACTATGATATAATATGTACTTTTGTATGAAATGATCAATTGAAATTACTTTTTAATTTTTGTGTCGAAAACGGGAAACAAAAAGTCTACTACGAAGGAGGAATTGAAAATATCATAAAGAACTTTGAAATATAATAATATAGATATATAATTAAAGAAAAAAGAAAATATGACATCTTCATGTTTTCCGAAAAATGAGTTCGTTTTTCAAAGAAGAGATCTCTACTTCTATGTTTCATAAAGAGTTCATATTTTATTTTTTAAAGGTATAGTTATATTATAAAGTATTTCATGATATTATTATAAAACTATGATATAATATATACTTTTGTATGAAATGATCAATTGAAATTACTTTTTAATTTTTGTGTCGAAAACGGGACACAAAAAGTCTATTACGAAGGAGGAATTGAAAATATCATGAAGAACTTTGAAATATAATAATATAGATATATAATTAAAGAAAAAAGAAAATATGACCTCTTCATGTTTTCCGAAAAATGAGTTCATTTTTCAAAAGAAGATATCTCTACTTCTATGATTCGTAAAGAGTTCATATTTTATTTTTAAAGGTATAGTTATATTATAAAGTATTTCATGATATTATTATAATACTATGATATAATATATAATTTTGTATGAAATGATCAATTGAAATTACTTTTTAATTTTTGTGTCGAAAACGGGACACAAAAAGTCTACTACAAAGGAGGAATTGAAAATATCATGAAGAACTTTGAAATATAATAATATAGATATATAATTAAAGAAAATAGAAAATATGAATTCTTCATGTTTTCCGAAAAATGAGTTCGTTTTTCAAAAGAAGAGATCTCTACTTCTATATTTTATAAAGAATTCATATTTTATTTTTTAAAGGTATAGTTATATTATAAAGTATTTCATGATATTATTTTAAAACTATGATATAATATATACTCTTGTATGAAATGATCAATTGAAATTACTTTCTAATTTTTGTGTCGAAAACGGAATACAAAAAGTCTACTACGAAATAAATAATGGTAGTATATTTAATAGTAATTTGTTGGACGAAAATTGTATGTTTTCTGCATTTGTTCATCTTTATATTCTTATTTTTAACAAGTTTTTTTTTCCGGTATACTTTATGCTTCGGTATACCGGTGTTCTTTCGGTATACCGTTGCTTTCGGTATACCGATATGCGGTAAGGCATACCGCACAACCGGTATGGCAACGGTATGAATACTTGCTCATACCGCACTTACGGCATACCGATCAACGGTATACTGCAATGACCGGTACGGTAACGGTATGCAATTTCCCATGCCGCACGTTTTCGGCACGGTATGCGGTATGAGAAAATTTGGACGGTATGCCGTACCGTAACACCCCTATGTGCGTGCACGCGCCACGTCCCTCGGTAATTACAAAAATGAAAAAACCAACTTTTTCGATCAAAAACTGAGTTTGCCATGTCGGACCGAAAAGTCATTCCAATGCCACAAAGTTGGAAAGTCAACTTTTTTATGGACATAAAAACCATAGTTCGAGGTACGCTAACCGTTTCTTATTTACTTTTGCTTAAAATTAAAAATAATTGTCTTTTAATAAAAGTAGGGGTTTTTTAAATTCAAGTAAAATACAAATATTTTGGTAGTGTATAAACTTATGGTCATTTAAATATTGAAAGCATCACAATTGATATTTAAAATAAATTGTTTGAGAAAACAATTTAACTGCTTATTTTTAAAGAAGTTAAAACAAAAAATAATTTTGCAATCAGTTAAAATTTGATTATACGATTAAAAAGTTGTTAGTTGATTAATTTTAGAAAAAAAAATAAAATAAAAAATAAGTTTTGCAAACTCTATAAAACTGATTATACGATTGGAAAAAGATAAGTGTTTAAAGTAGCTAACGCAAACACACTTTTATATTTTCGGCGGTTATTTTTAGATAATTTGACAGGTCAAATTTTTTGTGTCAATTGTCAGAATAACACTTTCTAAAAAAATAATTCCCAACATAATACTCTTTAAAAAATAATTCTCAAATTAAAACTCTTTTTACCATCTATGCACTTATTTACCAAATGAATATTTATATGAAAAATAATTTATATTTTTTAAGTTAATCTTAATATACTAGCATTTTGAGGAATAAAAAAAATAAAAAAAAAATATTTTTCTTTAGAAAATATGGAAAAATATTATTATTAATTAGATAATATATATATATATATATATATATATATATATATATATATTGTTGGTCTGGAGACGAGTGTCAAGTGTAGGGGGGGGGGGTGAATACACCTGAGTACAAGTTCTTTTTCTCAAACACGAAGGACAGCTGAGCTGTAGGTTGCAACTGATGAACAGTGCCAAATAGTAACCTTCTGATCGCGGGTCAGAGTGAGTCAACTACTGAGTTTCTCCTACTGACTTTTGTCAATATTTGATTCTCAGTCGGAGACTTAGTGCGGATAAGTGTGTAGGGCCCGATACACTTCGTCTCAATTTGAAAACTTGTTTTTCGTAAACCAAATAATTTTGGCTAGTGCACTTTCAAATACGTTTTATGCAAAGTATGAGTTTGTAAGATTACTTGAATGCAATGCAATAAAACAATAGATGACACAAGCGATTCTTAACGTGGTTCGGATACGCAAGATCCTACGTCCACGGTCCTGCTGAACAGGAGGTCTTGTTGATTAATCTGAGCAAGCCTCAGCAAGGTATATGTGCACTGGACAAACCCTTCTAAGTTATAGTCCTTAGCGACTTTACAAATCAAACCGAAGTTTGAAGGGGAGGGGATGTTCTCCAACTATGAATGAGTTCTTACAATAAGAACAGTCACGAAATGTGAATTCCTTCGAAGGTTCTAAGCTATGGATATAAACAATTGAGCTTAGATAGAGAAGATGGATCTAAAGAAGGAAACTCTAGAGAGAAGAACTAGAAATATTCTAATGAGCAAGTTCTTCGCTGGATCTTCGTGAAAGGCGCTAGAGTGTTTCGAAATCTTGAGCGTGTAATCCCTTTTGATATCCCGTGCGTGGAGCTCGGAAAGGCTTCTCTATTTATAGTTGTGACCCAGGCATTTGTCCGTTGGAGGGGACGATGCCACGCGTCACAAACGTCCAAGGAAAACGGCCATATGTTCGAAATGTTGTCGCAGAGTAGTTGGTCACTGTACTTGAGAGCAGCTTTAGTTGGTCAGAGCAGGTAGAGCTTAGACGGCTTCTTGGTCGAGGTTTGTGGTAGGTGAGACTTGTCAGACATCAGTCTTTATCTGAGTTGACTCTCACTCATCCTCGTATGATCTTCTGCTGACTTTCGAATGGTGTTAAAACTCGGGTCGTTGCCTGTCGGATACAGTAGACCTGATACGATCTCTGTCTTCTTCGTCTGAGTCTGCTGATAATGAATCTTCTAATGAGTGAAGTCAGCTGATGACTCTGAAGGTACTGAGCTTTGATATTGTGTTCTTCTATTGATGCGGGTCAGTTGAAGAGAAATCTTCTACTGATCGAAGTCAGTTGATGACCTGTGAACACAAATTCTTACAATGATGACGTGGAGTTCTGGAAAGTAACTTCCTACTGAAGATCAGACCAACACTTACCCCTTACAGGACTTAGACAAAAGCGATAAAGAAAATACAAGTAGTCTAGCCTATTACATCATCTAGATACTACACAAAGGATACAAGATGAGTTTTGGGATCTTCACTTCCATAGTATCAAACCACTATGATTTCCCCCATTACTGATAAGCAGAAAGTCCTAATACAAGAACTATTGTTAAAATAATGCTAATTACCCTCTAAGTAGTTTATTAAGATCAACCACTGACTCATAACCCAACAATTTTCCCCTAATTGATGATGCCAAAACTACTAAAAAAACTCTAAGAACACTAAGTTCCAAACTACTGACCCAAAGAGACTTCAGTAAGAACTGAGCAATTGTTGGATATGAGTCAGTAGATGATACTCGTTGTTCGTGGTTAAAAGAAAATTGGGGGAAATCATAGTAGTACTATGGAATTGAAGATCCCAAAACCGAGCTGATATCAGTAGTTTAGTGTGTCGTTAGGATTAACTGATGTATAGGTTAGACTTGTTGTAATCGTTTTTATATTTTGTCTAAGTCCTGCACGGGGTAATTGTTGAACTGATCTTCTGCCGAAGATACTTTTCAGAACCCCATGTCATCAGTGTAATCGCTTGCGTTCTTCAGTAATCAGCTGAGTAGACCTCAGTAGAAGCCAACCCAGCAGCTGATAAGTCATCAGCAGAAGAACTCATGCAAGCCCAGTACCTTCGCGATGCCGGCACCGACTTACTCAGAAGTTACATTCCTTGTCAGCCGACTCAGTCGAAGAAGACAGAGACTTAGCAGTCTACTGTATCCTACAGAAAGCTACCCAGCTACTTAAGTCTTTTCGAAAGTTCAGCAGAAGATCATACGAGGTTGTTTGAACGGTCAACTCTGACATTCTCACCAACCACAAACCTCGACCAATGAGAAGCCGACAACGCCTTACCTGCTCCAAACAATAAAGCTGCTCTCATGTACAGTAATTAACTGCCCTGCTGCAACAAGTTCGAATTAATAGCCGTTTTCTTTGGAAGCTTGTGACACGTGGCATCGTCGTCTCCAACGGACATATGCCATAGCTCACAGCTATAAATAGAGAAGATTTCGAAGCTCCAATAAAAAAAGGAGAAGCACGAAATTAAAAAGGGAAATTGCTCAAGCTCTCAAACACTCTAGCAAACTCATCAGAACATCCAGCGAAGAATCTGCATTTATTAGAATATTTTGTGATTCTTCTCTCTAGAGTCTTTAGATCCCTTTCTTCTCTACCTAAGCTCATTGTCATATTTATAGCTTAGATTCGAAGGAGTTCATTTTTAGTGAACTGTTCTTATTGTAAGAACTCCTTCATTAGTTGGAGAACTGTTTCGCTCCCTTTCGAACTTAGGTTTGAATTGTAAAGTCGCTAAGGACTATAACTTAGAAGGATCTGTCCTGTGCACAGTTTCCTTGCTGAGACTTGCTCAGACTAATCAACAAGTTATCCTGCTCTGTTCAGGACCGTGGACGTAGGATCTTGCATATCCGAACCACGTTAAACTGCTTGTGTTCTTTACTGTTTTAGTGTATACAAACCTTTGAAAATCATAAGTTTGCATAAAACGTATTTCTAAAGTCGCACAGCCAAAAGAATTTAATCTGCGAAAACACGTTTTCAAAAAGAGACAAACTCCGGGCCCCACACTTATCCGCACACTTAAGTCTCCGACTGAGTTTCGAAGTACTGACAAAAGTCAGTAGGAGAGCTCAGTAGCTGACTCACTCTGTCCCGTGATCGAAGGTTTATTTGGCACTGTTCATCAGTTGCAACCAACAACTTCAGCTGACCTTCACCGAGAAAAAGAAACGGTACTCAGGTGTATTCACCCCCCCTCTACACCTGATATTTGTCTCCGGACCAACAGCAATAAAAATAGGATAATCAGCAGCTAAAAGATAGGCAAACCAGAGAAAAAGGTTATGTGAGTGTGTGTCAGATCACTTCAGTGATCAGTTGTGATAAAGTAAATAAACACAGCCGTAAGACAATGAGTAGTTGTCTGGCCAGAAGAAAGGTACAGATATATATGAGAGATGATTACAATCAGTCCTAACTTCTATACAAAGAGAGAACATCTACTGCTATCATCTGAACTTCTTAATCTTGTCCTTGAATTCAGCAGACTTGGCAGCAGGAGGATCTAACCTGTAAGATCTGTAGATTCTGGCTCGGAGGGTCTGGATGTCCTCGAGATCATCAGGCTGCAGAGGATCTAGATCATTGTGATGTGCAGCAGCTTCGACCTCATCTTCAATCTCTTTCGTACACAGAACTCCTCGAGAGGTCATGGGCGGAGTCAGCTGTCTGTAGGCAGGGGCAACGAGTGGCAGCTTTTCCTTTGAAAGAATTTGCTTGATCTGCACTCTGAGGTTGGCATCGTACTGATGTATGAACTCGTCGAAGAGATCAGCAGCCGGTACCTCAGCAGGATAGCATTGCCAGATGTAGTATGCCTTAATGAATCCGATCTTCAGCTCCTCCCATTCCTCATTCAGGTTCCATGGCATCCATTTATCAACATGGCGGTGCGGCGTCTTTTTCGAGTAAGCTCTTTGTGCACCTCGCCTGAAGAATTTGGAAGTCCTGGGCACCTGTTTGCTCCTGTCGAGGATTGACTCCTTGGCGATTTTGTCAGTCAGCTCTATAATCTTCGCCAAGTCATCCAACCTCTTCTTCTCCCTAAGGGCCGCAGCTCTTCTATCTCCTCTCTGGAGATTCAGCCCTTGCTGCGTCGCCTCCCAGGTCGCCTTATCCTCTGCCTCCTGCTCAGGTGTAAGAGTAGAAACTTTCTTCATCCTCTGAGCAAGTGGCAGGTTGTCGATGTCGAGCCCGGTAGGCTCGCCAGATTGTTGAGCCTTCTTCTTCTGCTCATCCAAGATCTTCTTGGCTGTGCTCTTGGACATCATGACTTTACGCTGTCTCTTCTTCTTGACCTTCTGTGCCTCTTCTTCCAGTCGCATCTCACAGTCCAGCTCATCCTGAAGGAGCTGAGCCACTTTCTTATCATGTTCTTCCTGCTCCCCTCGAGTCTTGAATTTGGGCGTCGGGGAGGGAGGTGGAGTAGACTCTGTAGCTTTCTCCTTCCCGGTTCTTTGCGGTGGCAGGGGCTCATCCTCCTGATCCTCTTGGTCCACAAATTGTGCGACCTCCTCAATATGCTGCGCCTGAGCCGAGGATCCTTCTCCTGATCCTCCGACTGGCTCGGGCAGCTGAGTTGCTTGGACTATTGGGATTTGGACTACGGGAGGGGGTACTGAACTGGTTCCAGCCTGAGCGGCTGAACCTTCCCCCTTGATGACTTCCCTTGCCTCAGACTCCCCACCTACCTGAGTTGTCTCAGCCATTTCTTCCCCCTTTTTGGCATCATCAGTAGCCGGGGTCAGAAGAGCACAGATTGCTGCGATGTCCTTCTCAAGGTTATCGAGAGCAGTTTTAATAGAGTCGGTGGTGGTGTTGAAGTCGCCGACGGCATCACAATAATGCTCCCAGTCAGCCTCTTGATCCTTGCGGATTTGGCGAATTTGGACTGCTGTTTCTTGCCTTTGCTTCAGGAGCGATGCGTCGAGTGAGGCAGTCATCTCTGACTGGATGAGATTTAAGGCGGCCGCTTGATTCTCCAAAGCCTTCTACATGCTGGAGGTGGCCATCTTATTTCGCTCATCCATAGTCTTTTGGACTGTGGCTAAGCTCTTTGTCAGCTGCTCATAAAATTATTTCTGCTGAGCTTCGAGCAGTTGCTGACTTTGAGCAGCCAAGTCCGCCTTCTGAGCGGCCAGCGCAGTCTGGGCAATCTCCTGAATGTTCGGAGATGGAGTGTCCGAGACCTTCTTGACTCCGCTTGCCAGTCTGTCAACAGTCTCCGTCTGAGACTTTGTGTATTGCGTCCACTTCAGATGGACGTCCTTAGCTAGGAGACGGTTTTTGTCTCCTTGCTTCCTTATAGCTCGGTTGACAGACTTTGAGGACATGGAACTTATAGGTTTAGCCTGATAGGATGAGGTTCCGAGCCTCTGCTCTAAGGCTGCGAGTTGTTGCTTCCGATTGGGCTTCGAAGCAACTGGGGCGTCACCTGATCTAGGAGGTGGAGGTGGTGACTCACCTTTCTCGCTGGGAGATTTACCCTCACCAGATTCTCCCTGATCTGCGTCCTTGGGTGGTGCATGATCCTCATCATTGTTATCATCATCATCATGATGGGAAGGCTGCGAAGGGCTGCTGGCTATCTGCTGGGAGGACCTCAGATTCAGTAGATACAGCACGGCTGATCATAGGTCCTCGAAGGATGCAATGTCAGCGGGTTCCCCAAACCCTATGGCTGATTGTAGACGTTGCTCCTCTGCCAGAAGGGACAATGCAGAGTGCTGCTGAATTAACTCTGCAAGGATATCCCAGTTCAGGAATCTCAGCAGCATCTGAGTCCTGGCCCTAATCGCTATGTCGACCAGATCTTGATGAGACGAGATCTTAGGAATCTGTGCAGCGACTTCTCCTGTGGCTCGGAGACGAGTCACTTGCAACGTCGACCAGTCGGACGAGACTTCACCAGCCGGTTCCTCAACTGCCTCCGGCTGAGTCTCCTCCGAACTGACCCATTGTACCTTGTCCTTGAGGGTAGCACCCTCTATCCCGGTATTAGCGTCCAGTATGTCCTCCTCCTGAGGTGGTGGAGGAGAAGTAGGCTTCGCGGGAACCGCAGAAGCTCCAGCCTTGGAGAGCTTCTTCCGCTTCGGCGGGTCGGCCCGTGGAGGCAGATCAGTAGAAGATCTTTTGAGCTCAGTGGCTCCAGATCCGACTGACTTCTCAGCCGCTGCTCTCGTCTTGAACTTGATGAGCTTTTTGTCGAAGTATTTCGAATCAGCAAAGGATGCATGATTCGTTACTGAGTTTTCGATCAGTATGGACACCTTGGTCCCATTCAGTAGTTTGCCCACACTAATTAGTCTCCTCTCTCTAGACTTAGTGGGTGCAAACTTGTGCGCCTGAGCCTTCAGCTCGGCCATAAAGAATTTTGTCCAGTTCACCTGGACTCCGTCAATTATAGCCATCATCAGCTGGAGTCTGGGCTTGGACAGCTGGTCGAAAGAACCTGCGGCGCTCGTCAGGATGTGTATAACTATGTACGCGAGCCCTTTGTACTCCGGCATGAGTTGGTTCTTCGGCAACGCGGACTTGAAGGAGATGTCGTCCCTTCCACAAAAGCGGTGGACATAGGCGTTCAGTTCCTTCTTCTTGTAGCCCACGGGAGAAATCACGTAACTCGGAAGATCGAAGGAGGATTTCAGCGCTGCCCGGATGTAGGGTTGTAAACGAATCAAATAATTTTGATTCGATTCGGTATTCGTATTCGATTTTTGATATTCGTATTCGAGATTTTGAGATTCGAATTCGATTATAAATATTCGATTCGATTCGTTTAGTAATCAAATACAAATACAAAATTGTAATATTCAATTCGATATTCGCAAATATTCGATTAAATACAAATTATATAAAGCATTTATGAAAATATTTATATATTTAAAATACTTTTAAAAAATGAAAAAAAAGGGAGAACAAAATTGATTTACTCGAGTAATCTTTAAAATGTATCTGGGGTACTAGGAACCCTAATTCTCCAAATCAAAGCCTAACGCAGGAAAAACTTTGTAAAACCTAATTTCACTTCTCCTCCGTCACCCCACACACTCACACACCGCCCCTCTACGAGAATGGGTCGTGTAATCCGCGCACAGAGGAAGGGAGCGAGGTCGGTGTTCAAGTCCCACACCCACCACCGCAAGGGTCCGGCCCCATTCTGCTCGCTTGACTTCGGCGAGCGCAATGGATACCTCAAGGGTGTTGTTCCCGAGGTCATTCATGATCCCAGCCGCGGCGCGCCGCAGTCCGTGTCACCTTCCGCCACCCCTTCCGGTTCCAGCACCAGAAGGAGCTCTTCATCGCCGCTGAGAGTATGTACACTGGCCAGTTCGTCTACTGTGGGAAGAAGGCTAACCTCGTCGTCGACAACGTATTGCCGCTCAGATCTATTCCTGAATATTTTTGAAATATTATGCTTAGGCTTTGTCAAAGAAAATTCGAATTGAATATTTTTCGAATCGAATAGTATTGAATACGAATCGAATAGTCGAATCAAATAGTCGGATAATCGAATAGTTGCTATTTAAAAAACAAATGGATTGAATATTCGAATCGAATCGAATAATTCGAATATCATTTTCGAATCGAATACGAATAAGGTTTAATATTCGAATATAAATCGAATACGAATACAAATATTCGAATATCGAACCGAATACGATTCGAATAGAGTGATATTTACTTCGATTCGATTCATTTACAACCCTACCCGGATGTTGATGTTGGCATGGCTGGATTCCCACTTCTGAGGGGCCACTTCCCTCATGTAGGCGATCTCCGATACCTCTCCATCGGTATCTTCCACGGAACGCCAGTTATAATATAGCTCGGCCACCTGGCGGGGAAGATATGAACGAGAAGCGTCAGGCCTGACTCCTCAAGAGCCGAGAAGATAGGCTCAAGATATGGAAGGTCAGCCTGGTGGAGGACCATCGTCGGTTCTAAGAGAACCCTTGACTGGATGATCTCCTCAATGTTGTGCGGAGTCTGAACAATCGCCATAGTTATCTGTAAGAAACTCGTTAGCACTTGAAAATAGAGTAAGTTAGATTCGAGTGATGCAGAAGTTTAAGAAATTACCGTAAACAGAGAGCTTGAGTTGAAAAACGTAATCAATTTTGAGAGAGAGCGAGAGTAAAACTGAATGCTTGAAGAACTCTAAGTGCGAAAATGGCGTAAAAAGATAGGATTAGAGATAAAAGGGGAGATTTTATAAGTTTTGAATATCAAACGTTTTTAATCGGACGGCTGGTATAAAATCTCGCTTTTTAATGACGGCTGTGATCTGATGTTATAAACGGAATGATTACATTAGCCGCCTCTAACCTAGACCCACGTAAGATATGCGCAGATAAAGTAAGGTGAGAAGACATGCATTAAATGCGTTGCAGATAGCATTAAAGGCTAAGCTTTTTAAATGAGAACGGTTTCTACTGACTTAAACCTTAAAAATTAATGGCGGGAAATAAATGCTCATCATGCTACTGAATGCAAATGACTGATTTAATAAACGCGAGCGTGCTTCTGAGACTATTAAGTGTTTTAACTACGCAAACCTCTTCAGCTGAACTTTTACGATCAGTTGGTTACCGTAATGACTCAGGAGGATCTTTGTGGTACTGATAACCATGTTCCCCCTTAGTGTGTACTGTGTGATTCTCCCGACTGAATTAAAGTACCGAGTCTGACTTCTGACCTGTCGTACTGACTCCTCTTACTGACTCGAGTCAGTAGGGTCCAGTAGACCTAGCTCAACTGATAATTCTCTGAATTTGTTCTCAGCTAGTGGTTTGGTCAGTATGTCTGCCCTTTGCTTGTCAGTATGGATCTTCTCCATCCTGATATCCTTCTTTTCGACATGGTCTCTGATGAAGTAGTGTTGAATGTCCACATGCTTGCATCTTGTATGAAGAACTGGGTTATGAGTTATAGCAATCGCACTGGTGGAGTCGCAGTAGATGGGCACTTCATCTTGAGTCATTCCATAGTCTCGTAGTTGTTGTCGAAGCCAAAGGATCTGGGCACAACAACTTCCAGCAGCCATATACTCAGCGCCAGTAGTGGACGTCGCCATTGAATGTTGTTTCTTTGAAAACCATGATATCAGCTTGCTGCCTAGGAACTGACATGTTCCAGAGGTTGACTTTCGATCTATCCTGCATCCTGCATAATCAGCATCATAATAACCTGTTAGTATCAGATTATCATCAGCAGGATACCATAACCCTGCATCAGGTGTGCCCTTTAGGTATCACAGAATCTTTTTCGCTGAGTCCAGATGACTTCGCTTGGGATTCGCCTGAAATCTTGCACATACACCTACAACATAAGTTATGTCATGTCTGTTTGCTGTTAAATATAGTAAAGAACCAATAATAGCTCTATAGTCAGTAGAGTTAACAGAAGCTCCCTCTTTGTCTAGATCGATTTTAAAATTTGTGTTCATGGGGATCTTGACTGGCTTGCTTGATTCGCAGCCGAATCTTTTCAGGAGATCTCGAGTGTATTTTGCCTGGTTGATGAATATTCCTTCAGTTGATTACTTTACTTGAAATCCAAGGAAATAGTTCATCTCCCCCATCATGGACATCTCGAACTTCTCCTTCATCATTTTCTCGAATTGTTGACATATAGTCACGTTCCTGCAACCGAAAATGATGTCGTCCACGTAGATTTGCACCAGTATGATGTCATCTCCTGACTTGATGTTGAACAGGGTGCGATCTACTGTCCCCTTCTGAAAACCTTTCTGAAGCAGAAAATCTGATAGGGTATCGTACCAAGCCCTGGGTGCTTGTTTTAACCCATACAGAGCTTTCCGAAGTCTGTACACCTGATGTCCTTGCTGAAAGCCGGGTGGTTGTTCCACATAGACTTCTTCCTTTAGTACGCCATTCAGAAACGCTGACTTTACATCCATTTGATATACTTTAAATCTTTGATGCGTTGCATAGGCTAGGAACAGATGAATAGCTTCCAATCTGGCGACTGGGGCGAATGTTTCATCAAAGTCTATTCTATCTGCTTGACAGTATCCCTTAGCAACAAGTCGAGCCTTGTTTCTGACAATGACGTTGTTTTCATCTCGCTTATTTTTGAAGACCCACTTAGCGCCGATCACGTGCTGATGTCTAGGTCTGTCAACAAGCTCCCAAACTTCGTTTCAAACAAACTGGTTTAGCTCCTCTTGCATGGCAATGATCCAGTCAGCATCGTTGAGAGCATCCTCTATCGTTTGAGGTTCTTCAGTAGACAAGAAGCAGGAGTAGAGAGAACTTTCTCCTTGGCTTAATCTGGATCTTGTCCTTATTGCTGCTGATGGATCTCCTATGAGAAGATCAGAAGAGTGAGCGTTAAGCGACGAATGTATGAGTTTGGCTTCTTCTTCTGAGATTACTTCTGTACAGTCAACAGGAGTGTTAGGCATTTTAGTAGTGCTATTCTGTGACTGAAGCAATTCAGTAAGAAGGTTAGGATCTACTGCGTTTCCAGGTTCAGGGGCATTTAGCTTAGGAACATTAGTCGGTCCCCCTGAGTTTATATTCACAGTAGAGGTCTCAGTTACCACTGGGGCTTCCTCATCGACCATTGTTACCTGATGTTGATTCTGTTCGGTAGAATCAACTAGGTCAGCTACAGTGCCTGCGGGATGGGTCTGGATTTCTTCATCGTCTGACTCATTATCCCAACAATGCAGGATCTTTTCGGCTTTGTCATTCAATGTGAGATCCTCGTAGCTTCTCGGCCGACATCTTCGTGGATTTGTCTTCTTTGATTTCCTGTTCTCAATAACAAACTCATCAAAGACAACATGAGGGCTTTGCTCCACGCAAAGAGTCCGATAGTTAAAGACTCTGAAGGCTTTACTGACTCGAGAGTATCCTAAGAATACGCTTGATCAGATTTGATATCAAAGACCTTCAATTGATCTTTCCCATTATTGTGGATAAAGCAAGGACAGCCAAAAATATGGAAATGAGAAATAGAAGGAATTCTCCCTTTCCACAGTTCGTAAGGCGTCTTCATGTGTTCTTTGTGTAAGCAAAGTGAGCGATCGAGTGTAACAGGCGGTGTCGTAGCATCGGCCCAGAACTTTGAGGGTAGTCCAGAGTCTGCTAGGAGCATTCTTGCTGCTTCTTTAAGTGTTCTGTTCTTCCGTTCAGCAAGTCCGTTCTGCTGAGGGGTGCGAGCAGCTGACGTCTCGTGCTTGATTCCCTCTTTATCGCAGTACTCTTTAACTACTGAGTTGAGAAATTCTGTTCCTCGGTCTGAGCAGATTCTCTGTATCTTGATGTCTTTCTCCACATTGAGTTTCTTCAGCAGTCTTGGCAACTCAGTCTTAACATCAGATTTGTTGGCTATGAAGATGACCCACGTATATCGAGAATAATCATCAACAACGACGAGGGCATACTTCTTGCCTCTTATAGTTCTCGGAGAAACCGGCCCAAACAAGTCCATGTGTAGCGGTTGAAGGATTCCATCAATGGAAGGTGACGAGTGGTGGATTGCTCTTCTTTGTCTCGCTTTCCCTTCAAGCATGCTTCACAATTTCGTCTTTGATAAAAGCTTCATTGGGCGATCCTCCGACTCTAGAGTTCTTGGCTAGCTTGTTCATAGTCTTGAAATTCAAGGTGATCGAGTCTCTTGTGCCACAGCCATCCTGTTTTATCACTGGATTTCGTCTGAGCGAGTAAGCAAACCTCAGGTTCTGCGGTTTTCCAGTTTGCAACGTAGATATTCTTCCTTCGCGAACCTAATAACACTGTTTTCCCTGTAGATTTGTCAACAATATCACGTAAAACCAGGCTCAAAGATAACTCTATTCAGATTATCACGAATTGATCGACGAAAGGAGATTATGTTGAAGTCCTTCAACATATGTTACTCTTGGAAATGAAGCAGTCCCAATGTTCAGTGTTCCATATCCCCTTGTATAGCCTTTGGAGTTATCACCAAACTCAATTCTGGAACCATCTTCTTGTACGTAATTGGTCAGCAGGCTCTTTTGATACGTCATGTGTCTTGAGCACCCACTGTCCACAATCCAAGGGTCCTTATGCACCTGCAAAACAGAAACATTTTTAGGTACCCTTTGGTTCAGTTTGGGTCCTTAAGCGTTAGTCGGTGATTTCGGGACCCAGATCTGTCTCGGGACCTTAGGAGTCTGAGACTTCTTCTTCTGAACCTTGTCAGTTTTCTTCTCCACTGAACTGGGAGATACTGACTTTCTGGCAGTTTTGGGTTCAGGAGCTTTCTTCTTCTGAGGCTTTGTGCTCCTCCTGACCCTGGGCTCATAGTAATACGAACCATACTGTGCTGGATGCTCATACAGTGGCTCGCTGTACTGCTTTGCCCACCTGACCATCTTGGTTCCCCCTGAATTTGATCGTGGTGTCCTTGGGCTAGAACCTTTTCCAGAGGTTCTGCCGCCTTTTCCAGCTGAGTCGTTGGATGGACTACCAGCAGGTTATGCGTTCCTGCAATCAGTAGAAGTTTTAGATTCTTCCCTTTTTCGATAATCCTTTTTACCTGAGGGAGAATCTCTGTGATATTTCTTAAGCTTTCTGACTCTTTCTTTTTCTCTTTGATATTTGAGAGCCATGAGTGCAAGCTGATCAGTAGCAGGAGTCTCTGAAGACTTAGCATCTGACGCAACTGCTTTCTTGCTGGAAGAAATAGGGTTGGCTCCAGTTTTGCTGACTGTTGCTTTGTAAGCATGATCTATCTAGGTGTCAGCTGGAGCACTGGAACATCGTTGGGGTAGGCTGTGCTCGAATTCCTCCGTCTTTAATTATGAAAATATAACATCAGGAGTTAGAGCATTTAGATCTGAGCGACGTAAATAAGTAGCAAAAGGAAGCCACTTCAGTCGAGGCAATGCTCTCAAGATCTTGGTGTTCATCTCTTTGTTGGTGAACGTCCTCCCCAGCCCGTTGATCACATTGATCTGATTTGTAAATCTAACGCTAAGCTCGCCAATGGTCTCGTTGGGCTCCATGACAAATGTGTCGAACTTTTGAAGCTCTAGCTCGAGCTTGTTCTCTTTAATCTGTGGGGTTCCTTGGCTCAGTACAACCATGGTATCCCAAAGTTCCTTTGTCGTCTTATAATCTTGCACCCTCCCGAGTTGTGAATCGCTGAGCGTAGTCAGGATTGCATTCCGTGCAACTCGGTCGAGGTTGTGCAGCTTTTTCTCTTCAGGCGTGAAGGATGATTTATCTTTCGCAACTTTAGCACCAGTCTGTGCTCCTACACCTCCCACATCGACATATTGAATGCTGTCGATCATGGGAATGATAGGTCCTGTCTCTAGGACATCAGTCATGCTGTCGTGCAGCGATGTAAGGTGCGCCTCCATTCTCACGCGCCATACCGTGTAGTTCTCCACAGAGAACATTGGTACCATCCGTATACTTGACATATCAGACATAATGAGTGAGAGTATAAGGATGTATGAAGAGATGCTTGTGCAGTGAGAAACGTTTTCAGGATCTGTTCGAGTAGACCAGAGTTTCAGAACCGATGATCAGGAGAACACCGATGCTCTGATACCAATTGTTGGTCCGGAGACGAGTGTCAGGTGTAGAGGGGGGGGGGGGGGTTAATACACCTGAGTACAAGTTCTTTTTCTCAAACACGAAGGACAACTGAGCTGTAGGTTGCAACTGATGAACATTGCCAAATAGTAACCTTCTGATCGCGGGTCAGAGTGAGTCAACTACTGAGTTTCTCCTACTGACTTTTGTCAGTATTTGATTCTCAGTCGGAGACTTATTGCGGATAAGTGTGTAGGGCTCGATAGACTTTGTCTCAATTTGAAAATGTGTTTTTCGTAAACCAAATAATTTTGGCTAGTGCACTTTCAAATACGTTTTATGCAAAGTATGAGTTTGTAAGATTACTTGAATGCAATGCAATAAAACAGTAGATGACACAAGCAATTTTTAATGTGGTTCGGATACGCAAGATCCTACGTCCACGGTCCTGCTTAATAGGAGGTCTTGTTGATTAATCTGAGCAAGCCTCAACAAGGTATCTGTGCACTGGACAGACCCTTCTAAGTTATAGTCCTTAGCGACTTTACAAATCAAACCGAAGTTTGAAGGGGAGGGGATGTTCTCCAACTATGAAGGAGTTCTTACAATAAAACAGTCACGAAATGTGAACTCATTCGAAGGTTCTAAGCTATGGATATAAACAATTGAGCTTAGATAGAGAAGAGGGATCTAAAGAAGGAAACTCTAGAGAGAAGAACTAGAAATATTCTAATGAGCAAGTTCTTCGCTGGATCTTCGTGAAAGGCGCTAGAGTGTTTCGAAATCTTGAGCGTATAATCCCTTTTGATATCCCGTGCGTGGAGCTCGGAAAGGCTTCTCTATTTATAGTTGTGACCCAGACATTTGTCCGTTGGAGGGGACGATGCCACGTGTCACAAACGTCCAAGGAAAACGGCCATATGTTCGAAATATTGTCGCAGAGTAGTTGGTCACTGTGCATGAGAGCAGCTTTAGTTGGTCAGAGCAGGTAGAGCTTAGACGGCTTCTCATTGGTCGAGGTTTGTGGTAGGTGAGACTTGTCAGACATCAGTCTTTATCTGAGTTGACTCTCACTCATCCTCATATGATCTTCTGCTGACTTTCGAATGGTGTTAAAACTCGGGTCGTTTCCTGTCGGATACAGTAGACCTGATACGATCTCTGTCTTCTTCGTCTGAATCTGCTGATAATGAATCTTCTACTGAGTGAAGTCAGCTGATGACTCTGAAGGTACTGAGCTTTGATATTGTGTTCTTCTATTGATGCGGGTCAGCTGAAGAGAAATCTTCTACTGATCGAAGTCAGCTGATGACCTGTGAACACAAGCTCTTACAATGATGATGTGGGGTTCTGGAAAGTAACTTCCTACTGAAGATCAGACCAACACTTACCCTTTACAGGACTTAGACAAAAACGATAAAGAAAATACAAGTAGTCTAGCCTATTACATCATCTAGACACTACACAAAGGATACAAGACGGGTTTTGGGATCTTCAATTCCATAGTATCAAACCACTATGATTTCCCCCCATTACCGATAAGCAGAAAGTTCTAATACAAGAACTATTGTTAAAATAATGCTAAGTACCCTCTAAGTGGTTTATTAAGATCAACCACTGACTCATAACCCAACAATATATATATATATATATATATATATATATATTGTTTTTATTTGAAATACGCAAAAACAATCTTTCCGAACTAATCGAATAATTGTATTTATTTTTATTTTTTAAATCTATAATTATAATAATTAAAGATTTTCTATTTTCATATAAAACTTTTTGTTTGATTGAAATAAAATCAACTGTACAAGTAAACAAATTAAAAATATTTTTTATTTAGAAAATACGGCACACATAATTAGGGATGAATCGGTATGATATACCCAACTTTTTTCCTCATACCACATACCTTATCGAAAAATAATGGTATGAAATTTTTTCGTACCGTTACCATACCGTACTGTGCGGTATACCGATGTTCGGTTTACAAATATTCGGTACTGAAATTGATCAAATCGTAGACCTTACCGTCTGGTCGGTAAATTGTACTGATCTTCGATATATCCTAAAACACGATATACCGAAACATTTACAATATATTGAATCTTGACGGTTTATCGTGGTGTGGTATGGAGCAATTTAAAGGTATATCCAAAATTATTTATTTTTGAACACATCTATATATATTTAAATCGATAAATATATAATATGTGTGGATATTATTTAATACTCCATCCGTCCCGCTATTACTGTCCTACTTTCCTAATCGGGTTGTCCCGCTATTACTGTCATCTTTCCTAAAATAGCAAAAACTACTCTTAAACAAAAAATGAAGAGGGTCCCTCCTACTTAATATTCATCCCCACATTATCATACTCTCTCTCACATGATTTTCGTTCCACTCCGTATTCGAAAATTTATGATTTTTAACTTTTTAGAAACTTAAGATTATTTCTTAAAATACAGTATGAAAAAAATTAGAAAAAAAAATCGATTGCCTCAATTATGCCTTGCAAAAATTTGGATAAATTATCATTTCTTCCACCAACTACTCCTCGAAAATTATGCTCATTTCTTAATACAATTAAAACTCATAAAATACATACTTAAACAAAGTTTCTTAATCTTCGTGCTGAAACCAAAGGGGACAATAATAGCGGGACTGATGAAGTATAAATATACTTAATACTCCCTCCGTCCCATAGATCTTGTCCCATTTTCCTTTTCGGGTTGCCCATAGATCTTGTGTCATTTCTTAAAAAGTCAAAATTGTGTGGCTAAGAATTACCCACAATATGAGGGATCCACAACTCTACACACAACTAACAACTCTTCTTAAATCCCATGCCGAAAAACTATGGGACAACATCTATGTGACGGAAGGAGTATATATTTCATATTTAAATAAATAGATGTATAATAAATAGATACTTCATCCGTCCCATTAATATTGTCTTGTATACTTTTTCAGACCGTCTCACTAATATTGTATTATTTCCTTTAAAGGCAAAAAATACTTTATATTAAAAAATAAGGTAGACGTCTCATTATTCACTACCCACCCCTATACTCTTATACACTCCCTCTCTCCAAAAATTTATCTATCACAAGATTCCATTCCATTACGAACTCATAAAATTATGATTTTTAACTTTTTGAAAACTTTAGATTATTTGTTTAATTACAACATGAAAAAAAATTGAAAAAAATCAATTGCCTCAATTATGCCTTAAAAAAATTTGGATGAATTCTCATTTCTCTTCACCAACTATTCCTTGAAAACTATATTAATTTCATACTACAATTAAAACACATAAAATGTACAACTAAATCAATTTTCTTAGTCTTCGTGCCGAAAAGAAACATGATGTTATTAATGGGACAAAGGAAGTTTATAATACTTATGTGTAATACTGTTTATATTCTCATTTATAAATTTAAAAACTTTTTGCATAATTATTGTTAGTTATTAATGTAAAATATTAGATAATATGTAAATTATTATAAAAAAATACTCAATCCATCCCATTAATATTGTCTTGTATTTTTTTCGGGCCGTCCCAATAATATTATCTTGTTTCATTTAAAGGCAAAAAACACTCTACATTCAAAAGAGAGGTGGACTCCCCATTATTCACTACACACCCCACATTCTCATACACTCTCTCTCTCCAAAAGTTTCTCTCTCACACGATTCCGTTTTATTACGAGCCCATAAAATTATGATTTTTAACTTTTTGGAAGCTTTAGATTATTTCTTTAATTACAATATGAAAAAAAAGAAAAATAAAAACCAATTGCCTCAATTATGCATTAATAAAATTTGGATAAATTATCATTCCTTCCCACCAACCATTCCTCGAAAACTGTATTAATTTCTAAATACAATTAAAAAACATAAAATATACAACTAAATCAATTTTCTTAGTATCCGTGCCGAAAAAAAGGACAATATTAATGGGACGGATGGAGTAATAAAGTTTAGAAATATTTAATACTATTACATAATAATAATATTGACTTTTGACGGTTCGGTATGGATTGGTATACTTCATTCAGTCTGTGAAAATTCATATTGTTACTGTACGATATCATACCATACCGAAAATCATGGTATACCGATAAAGTTGGTATCTTCGGTATATTTTCGACACGGTATGTACGATATACCGATTTTTCGGTATATTTACCTAACCCTACACATAACCTACAAAATAAATAAAAAACAACAAATATATTTATTCTTTTTATTTAAAAATATGATTTTATGACAACGAAAGTATATTTTATTGTAATTTAGTAATGCACAAAATAAAAATATTGTTCATATATATATTTATTTAATAAGAAAATACATAGGTGGAAAAAAATCAAATTATTTTTAAAAATGTTATTTTGAGAATAATTTTTTTAGTCACTCAAATTTTTTCTATTTGAATTCATCGCATAGATTTCGAATGTTTTTGACAAAGTCAATCAAGTTACTAGAGTAGATAAACTCTGATTTTATAATTGATTTCAAAATTTAAATTTTGATAGATTTTATTGAAACATTTTACATAAAAAATATTACAAAATTCATATGCTCCCTCCGTCTCATCCTATTAATCTTGCAATATTTTCTTTTCGATCCGTTCCACTAATTTGCAATATTGCCCAAAATAGAAATAAATGAATGTATTATTATCATCTAAATCAAAGTGAAGTCTGTTATTTTAATCTATTTTATACCTTTATACCCACTATCTTATTCGTATCGATAACCAATGTTGCAAAATTAATGGGACGGATGAATTATTATTATTATTATTATTGAAAAAAAACACGAAGACTGTAGAACCGGCGGTCGTCTCAAGTTTTAACTCGGGCCAACCATCAAGAATTGACCTGTGTTTTGAAACCCAGCCCGGACCAGCCGGTTCAACCGGTTTAACCCGGACCCGATCAAAAATCTGGGCCAGGTTACGTATTCGCCCGTTTTGGCTATAGACCCGGTGCGACCTGGCCGGCTTGACCGGTTGAACCGGTACCCATGAACCGGGTCAACCCGATTTGAATGAAATTTTTTTTGAAAAAAATAGGGCTGTAAATCGATTTTTCGGTTGGATGATAACCGATCCATGTTCAGTTTCAATTAGTATGGTAACCGAAAGCAAAACCCTATTTTTATAAATATTTTAAACTATATTACTTAAATTTCTCAAAAAATGAGAAATACTTAAAAAATTTAAATTGCATTTATGATAATGTTGGTAGACCAATTATTACCGACTGTTGGCAGGTAATTAAAACATAGAGAGATGGATTTATAGGTTATTTTTCTGTTTGGTTTTCTTCTCTATTCGATGTGAGATGGTTTCTCCTTTTTTTTTCATCAACTTTTTTTCCATCTAACTATTTACACTCATCCCATATCGGTTAGGAGTTGTAAATATGCTTATATTTATTTTATATATTTGTAAGTCATTTTTAATATTTATTAGTATTATTTAAATACCTATATATTTATATAATTTAATCATATATTTATGATGTCACATCAGTCGACCCACCGATCGAACCGATTTGACCAGTTCAATCGATAAAAATTATTTTTTCGGATCAATGTGGGATGGTTTTAAGAACAGAGAAATTGACAGTCGCCGTAGTTGCGTAGAAAAGTTTTTATATTTCTTTCTGAGCCCACATAAAATATAAATATTACAAGAACGACCACAGGCCTGCGAACCAAACAATAAATAGTGTGGAATTTACCGCACACTTCTTTTTGAGTCTCTCCTTTGCGGCGAAGGAAAACAATATGAGGGGATCCGCTGGCACGGTTTCCATCGCCGTGCTACTTTTGGTTTTGATCTCCGCTGCCTCACGCGCCGGAGGCGTGGAAGCAATCGCCGGTAACTTATGCCGATATTGGGGTTCTTGATTTGTGGACTTAGTTTCTTAGAGGATTTTACGAAATTGGGGTTTGCTTACAACAATGTGTTACTAACTTGTAGTATTTGGATTGCGATTTTTGCATGTGATAATGCGTTCAGATTAAGCTAGAAACATAATTTTAGGTGATGAAGCGTATTGAGTAAGCAGTTTCATTTTGTTAAATCTTTGCGCCATATCTCTTTCCTGTTTATCTTCTTATGTTGTTTTTGTTCCTTTCTGTGTTCAACGTGCCTATGTGGCTATGTTAGTCTGTTTTCAGGGGATTTTGGATTGATTACTTTTTGTTTCAAACCAGTAAGTTCATTCTTACTGGGCACGTACCCCGTCCTTTATTGGATGGTTTGGAAAAATATTTAGCGGCTTTGTTTTGAAATTGATTTCGAAAATAGGTTTTCTGATATCTTAATCTAGTTCTTAGCTTGAGGCCTATGTATAAAAAGATGTTGTAGATACTGTAGAAACACTGGAATTGCGTATATCTCTTAAGGGGCTAATTATGTCTAGTGTAACAAGTTTTAAAATAGTATATTTGATTACATGCGAACTGTAGAAACAGTGATTGCAGGATGCTACCTGATTTTCAGCTTTTTTTGGGTTTCATATCATGAAATACTATATTTTCTCGATATGGTTTCAGGAAGTAATGTAGAAATTCCTCAAGTAATACATGCAACTCCTGTCGTGCTAGTGGGATCCGTTCCCTCTAAAGGTGTCCAGCGTTGTACCTGTGTCAGTGTTTCTGGCCTGTCAAGGCTAAGACTTGGGAGTTATTCTAGTGCCCACAGAATCAATTTGGTCCCATCAGATGATATACATGAGAGATTCCACAAGAGAATTCAGATTTGTTTACACAGGTCAGTTAATGAATGACTACCACTATTATGAAATATTATCTTTTTTCTTGTCTAAGCTGCCATATTAGCCTCACGCGAAATATGCTTTCCAGAAATTCTTCACTTGGATTGTGCCAATGTAAGGACGATGACTGGGACACTATCCGAAGTGGAATGTGGAGCTCTCTAATATCCCCATATGAAGACGGATCCATTGATGTGAAGTTTGTTGATAACTTGTCTGGTTCTGTGACCGTCAGCATTGAATTAGGCCAGGCTTGTATTTCTACATTCATTGCTCAATATATTGTATTAATATTTCCATCTTCATCACAATCCTTGTGTATGGCAACACTAAACTCATTTTCTTGTGTCTCTACCGATGAACAGAGTTCCATAAGTGGCGGTTAATTTGTCTGGGTGTTGGTTTTGTTTTATTGGTGTTCTCACCTATTGTTAGCAGCTGGGTTCCGTTTTACTACAGCAGCTCAATGGCCATTGAAGTTTGTCTTGTTATCATAATTGTTCTCTTCCAGGCACCTTTATTAGTTTAAACTGAATAGAAGAAATAATTTATTGCCTGGAATATCCTCTTTATGTAATAACATGTCAATTTTCTGATTTTAAAAATCCTTCTTAAGCTTCCATCCCTTTTTTCTTTACGCATTCTTGTGCAGGCAAGGAAACTGTTGCCATTTGGCGGGAAAAGTGCTCTATATAGTATAGTTTGCGGTATGGCGGTAAGTCTTCTGGATTTCTTGATTAATTTATCCATCTGACTTTAGATATGCGATATGCCTATGCCTTCTCTGCTTTCAATCTGTTTGGAAAATAGATGTTTATACTGTATCTGATTCTACTTGAATGCATATCAGCAGCTTGGAGTGGGGTCTTTTTTGCTGAATAGATTATCTGGATTCGTCAATTCTGTTCTTGTCGACTTTGGGGTCACTCAAGAGATGCATAATCCTGTAAGTGCTTGTTTCCAGATATATTACTATTTTTGGATATTGGCAAAAGAGTGAATTGAATGAAAAATTCTTGCTGAACCAACTTGTGTATCTAGGTTGCAATTTATGCATTTTACCTGTAAGTTGCCATTCGAAATTAATTATATGTCCACTTTTGGTCTCTTCAAGGAGAATTTATACCTGCAGAACAGCAGAAGTGTTGTAAATATTGGAATCAGAGTTTGCTAGACCTACGTAACCAAATATATTATATGCAGTGTGCACATACAGGTTCTTTCTATTGTGATTCTGTAAATAATAATAACCATTTTTGAGGCGTGTTGTGGATTAATCTTAAATAGCTAATAGTATTTGATATTATGTTCTGTTGATTTTGAATTGGAAAGTCCCGAGTTCCCTCATTCCCCACATTATAAAACCTTCCATTCGTGCTAGCTTAGAATCCTGCTTCTTCAGCTGTACAGTGTTCTCCTTTCTCCCCCTATTTTGGGTTTGCCAATTATTAATCACAAATCGTATCTCTTTTGCCATTATAGTAATGCATTTTCATTCCCATTTTTGTCTACAGGTGCTTGTATTTGTGCTTGTGGGGATTGGTCTGGCTGGGGCTGGTTTTGGCTATTGGCTTGTCAGGAAATTCATTGTTGCTGATGATGGAACCGTGGATGTTGGTGTAGCGCAATTTGTGAAACGGGCTCTACATTCAGTAGCTGTGTTTTTTTTTATCTTCGAGGTTATTTTGTTTTCTATAATTTTGATTATGCAAGTACTACAGTGGCTTCTTGTTAACTCTCTTTTGCACCCGAGTGCTGATAAGTTAAGCAAGAGTGTTGAATAATTTACTGTGCTTTCAACAATATCAGTTTTCTTACAATTGGCTTCTCTTCTCGTCATTGCTTTCATCACTATTCTGCACACAAGGATACACCTTTTTGTGTTGATTGTATTACATTAAACCAGTTACTTAGATTGGTATTTTCATACATTCTTTTCCATTAGGCTAAATTAATGGTTTTTATTCTCATAAAATCTCCTGAAGCCCATTTAACCTTTTGATATTTTAGAATGATGTCATTTACAAGTACAGTGTTACATTGTCCTGCTTTTTTGGAAAGTGATGCAGCTTCTAACTTTTGTTTTTATTTGAATCCCAGAGTACATTTGATTATCCAATGGCATTATTGGGACTGCTTGTTTCACTCTTGGGTTCTTGCCTGTCTCACTCCTTTGAATTGGCATGGCTTCAGGTACCCACTACGTGGTTTCCAAGTTCACTCGTACGTGTTCTTTGATCTACACCAATGGCTTTTAATCCCATTTTTACTTTTGAATATGATTGTTATTTGTCAAATGAGTTATTCATCATTAATGGTAGATAAGATAAAGATCCCAAAGATGAATATTTGAATCTTTTGTGTTCTTATTCACCGTTCCATTGTGTGTGTATCCACCGAGAACATACTCTAAAATGCACACTCGTGTTGCAGGGATTTAATATATTCTGCCGACTGGAGTCCTCCAAAAAAGAACTGTAGGAAAGTAAGTAAGACTAAGCGTACCGAATTCCTAAGGAGGTCTGGAACTACAACTCCTCAAAGAAGTTTATGGAAAAGCTGCAAGAGTTCACCCACATTCTCAAATTCTCCCATGAAATGTACCAGCTGTATTTCTCTTTTTTCCTTTCGTGCATATCTCCAAAGGATTGCCTTTAAAATGCTCTGGTATAGGTAAAAATAACTTGGTATTCTAATTTTTTTTTTTGGATGACGAGGGTATCCCGCAGCTGCTATCGAAGTGGGCATTAATTGTTTTTTTTTTTGGATGACGAGGGTAACCCGCAGCCGCTACCGAAGTATGCACTAATTGCTTTCTTTTTTTTGGATGACGAGGGTAACCCACAACCGCTACCGAAGTGCCCACTGAGTAAACTCCGCTTTTGTGCTCTTGGGTGATGAGGGTAACCCGCAGCAGCTACCGAAGTACGCACTAATTGCTTTTTTTTTTTATGACGAGGGTAATCCGCAGTCGCTACCGAAGTGCGCACTGAGTAAACCCCGCTTCTGTGCTCTAGTCTGCCCATCCTAAGCTAACCATAGGTGATAGGCTTACATATAGCGGTCTTGGTGGGTTTTGAACCCATGACCCCGCCACGTACTCCCCACCTTAACCACTATGCCATCCCGGGGACTGATCAATTGCTTTCTTGTTTGGTGCAGGTGTGGTGACTCCAAATTCTGCGGAGTACTACTCAATTTCCACCGAACGCCCAACCGGAAGAGATTCACTGAGGAAGAATGGAAGGATTTCTCGGAGCAATCTACACGGCAGGCTGTGGCTGACTTAACATCTACTCTTGAATTCACTGATTGGATCATTTCACATGCCGACAGAATACACCTCCGGTCAGAGAGCAGCTCCGATGAATCAACATGAAGCGGGTCAGATTCGAGCAGCAGAAGCAGAGGTTCAGTGTGGCCACTGCCCTAGTAGATAGTATCCAACTCTACTTGCACTTCCAGCTGCTGTTACTTGACAACTTTAACTCATGTTCTGTATATAGTAGAGTTTGTTATATGACTTCAGCTGTGAAGTTTGTGTAGCTTAACGTTAATTTAGTCTAAGTAATGCAGCAAGGCATCATATTCTTTGTAATCTTTAATTCTCTTCGTTTATCAAATGACTGCTGCTGTTATTACATGACTAGTTTCAACTGTCCCGTTCTAGGCAGGCATAAATTGGAAGTTGTAGTTAAGACGTTTAGAAAATCTCAATATCATGTCAAATTTTAAAATCTATGGAAAGGATAAATGATGAGATTTATTTAACAATTATCTATTATTTCCACTTAACTTTTATAATTACCTTCATACTTAAAAAATGAATTTTAACTTGAGATCATTCACCGAAATTTAGAATGGTGGGTTTAACCTAATTACCATTTAATCAAAATTCCTTGTATGGAATTTTATTTATTTTATTTTATTTTATTTCTAAACCCTCCTACCAAACATTCGCTTTGATAACATCAGAATGAACGCAACAAGGCCATTTGAATAAATATGTTTGGTGCGGCTTCTATTTTCACCACTTCAGTTGGAGAGACTCGTAAATGGCAGAAAAACAAGAACTTTAAACAGAAAAGTGACCAGGTTCAAACGTATACGGCGGCCGCCCTTCGAATCTTTATTCTTATCCTGAATGCGTAACATTAAAATAATCTCAAAACTCATTGGGAATCATGCTATCGTACTCTCTCTCTTTCAGCTAAATCTCTGGAACGACGCACCCACGTGGTGATCACCCTATCTCCCCATCTTTATTAGCCTGTCAAGAACCTAGCTCCCACCCATCTCGACAAGGGTGACACCTATTATTGTACTGATGATTTTCATCATCAAAAAGATTGAACCTTTTACATGATTCTTTTGTACGTAAAGGGTTTTTATGATTGGAGTTATTTGAGAATAATTTTACTCTGTCCAAGTGGTAATTAGCAAGAGTGAATTATAGTGGTTTTTTTTTGTGGCGCTGCCATGGGATTTCCTTCTAATACTCAGAAAAATGGCGGCGGCGGTGGTTATTTGAACACTCTTGTGAGAAGGAAACAGGTTGATTCTAAGCATGTAGCATCATCTACGTTATCGGGGACTGGGAGTCGTCAATATCAGTTGGCTAGAGCTTTGACTGCACCCCATCTCATTGCCATAGGTAACTACACATTTTATCCATTTGGAGGGAGACGGCAAGAAAGAGAAAATGTATTATGAACTTGACATTCTTGATTTTAGTACTTTGTGTTCTCTCCCTATTTGGTGGTTGGCTTTATACTTGATGATGTTCTTGTTCCATGGAATTCAATTTCATTCTGCAGTAATGCCTAAGAGTAGACCTATGATATGGTAATGGACTTGTTTGGAAGAATATTATCAATTTTGTGTTTTGATTTTAATCCTTTTTAAGTTTTCAGAAATTTGGGCACTCTGATGTAGAGTGTAGATGCTTAAGGGACACTCATACCTTATGGATGTTTGTGGGCTTCAATGAAGTGAAATATGATATAATACATAGATATTTATTCTACAAAAGTATTGTATCTTAATTATCTAGTGAAAATGGGGAAATAAGCTACAAGATGTATGCCAAATGCCTAAGAAGTTAAGCATGTCTTATTTGTTAGAAGTAAAATGAACACGCAGAAATAGTAATATGCTTAAATGGAGGAAATGACTTCATGTCTTACTCTTTCTTTTTGTCTTTATGGTCTAGTCATGCCAATCACTAATTTCCCAACTAGATATGTTGATAAGGATGGAGGGACTTGTTTTCTTTGGTCTTCTAGGAGTTGGAGCGACAATTGGTTCTGGTGTTTATATTCTAGTTGGTACAGTTGCTAGAGAGCATTCGGGGCCAGCTCTTACGCTTTCCTTTCTGATAGCTGGAATAGCAGCTGGTCTTTCTGCATTCTGCTATGCGGAGCTAGCAAGTCGTTGCCCTTCTGCTGGAAGTGCCTATCACTATGCTTATATATGCATTGGAGAAGTGTAATATGTATTTTTATTTAGTTGGCTTTGTCTGATTTATTATTTTTTTCCTCAGAGCGATTGAACCATTCTGCATCACCATAAGTTGTTACACATTCACTTTTTGCAGTGTTGCCTGGTTGATTGGCTGGGCATTGATGCTGGAATACACTATAGGTGGTTCAGCAGTGGCTCGTGGTGTATCCCCAAATCTGGTATGCTTCATTTCCTTTTTTAAGTTTCACCTCTTGGTAGTTGGTCCTGCTATAAGTGTTCCCTGACTCGTTATATATGTGTTGATGTATAATCTGACACTTGATAATGGTTCATTTCTCAAAATAGTAGATGTTACGTTTAATTCCTTGATAGTCTGTTCTTTAACTTTTGATCGGATGTTAGTCTAAGTCGAACTTTCAGTTAATAGATGCATTGATATTGTGGCTTGTTTTTTAATGGCTTATGCACTATCCTGCATATGAAGTTGCTCCGTGCTATGATTAATGCATTAACAGTAGCATGTAATCAATCTTACCTCTTATATGGCAGTTAGTGTACAAGGTACAACTTGGAATCATCTGACAAATCGTGCCATGTCACTTAGGAGCTAGTTTTTCTAGTTATCTTTTTCTTGTAGGTTTTCATCATGGTGGATAGGTTGAGGTTGCTCAATCATTCTCTAAAGTATCTCTGTCTTGTAGTAAATGTAGGTTTAGTCATAATCCATAGAAGTTTAAAAAATCGTTGCTTCTTTGACTGCTTAAGTTCTGCTAAAGAGTTGGAATGGAAAGAGAGGAAATAGTTTAAAATCCAATAATTTTTTCTTCAATACATATCCGGAAACCTCCCACCCTACTTCATCTGTGTCTCCTTAATCTATTATGATATATAGTATTGATCAAATCTTGTTCTATTTCTCCTTCTCTATATCAGGCCTTGCTTTTTGGAGGTCCAAATAGTCTGCCTTCTTTTCTGGCTCGGCAGACGATACCTGGACTTGATATCATTATTGACCCATGTGCAGCCATCATAGTTATTTTGGTCACTGCACTTCTGTGTCTGGGAATTAAGGAGGTCTCTTTCTAATTATCCTCACTTAGCTGCAATGGTGTTCTTCTATTATGAAAATCTTGATTTTCTAAGTCTTTCAAGTTCAAAAATAATTGCTGCAGAGTGCGCTTGTGCAAGGGATTGTTACTTCTGTTAATGTATGTGCCCTGATCTTTGTTATCGTGGCCGGTGGATATTTAGGCTTCAAAACTGATTGGCGTGGCTATGAACTGCCTGCAGGGTAATCCGTTTTCATCTAGCTCGACATGGTTCATGCTTATTTCCTGCAAAGCTCTTTCAAATATGTTTAGTTTCTTATATGGATGTGAAGTAGCTAATGCCTTTTCCATTTCCAAAAGATATTTCCCATTTGGGGCTAAAGGGATGCTTGCTGGTGCATCAACTGTATTTTTTGCATACACAGGGTTCGATTCCATCACGAGTACAGCTGAAGAGGTACATACTTAATCGCCCTGATAACGTTCCACTTCCATAGTAATTGTAATGAGATGCTGAGAGCTCGGTGGTAACTTGTCTATCTACACAGGTGAAAGACCCTCAAAAGGATCTACCAATCGGAATTGCTTCTGCACTGTCTATATGCTGCTCCCTCTACATGTTGGTTTCTGCAGTCATTGTTGGTTTAGTGCCCTATTATGCAATGGATCCAGATACTCCGATTTCCTCTGCCTTTGCTAGCCATGGAATGCAATGGGCAGCGTATGTAGTCATAGCTTACCTTTATGCGTCTCTGTTCTAGCTCTCTTTTTACAACAATTTAGTTTATTTTCATGCAGGTATATAATTACTATTGGATCTTGTACTGCTCTTTGTGCATCGTTGACGGGGTCTCTGCTTCCACAGGTAACTAACATTAATTTACTTCAAATCTTTTCACTCAATCTCTCTTTCTTTACTTTTTTCTTGTGTTTTCTTCATGGATAGTATATCAGTGTATAAGCATAGTCTTCCGAATCTGGTTCTTGGCCTAAATGCGGTGGTGATTAAATCTTTCTTTAAAGTAAAAGTTTCCCCTTTTTGCATTCTTTTGATACAACAGCCACGGATATTGATGGCAATGGCTAGAGACGGACTGTTGCCATTGTTTTTTTCAGATGTCAACAGAAGCACACACGTTCCGATAAAAAGCACACTTGTCAGTGGACTACTTGCTACAGTCTTGGCCTTCTTCATGGATGTAGAGCAGTTATCAGGAATGGTATGCTGCTATTACCTTTCCCAGTTCTTGTCCATTTGATCCATTAGTATATATCTGACTGCAACACTTGATTATGTTTTTGTTCAAATTATGTATTCAAGATTTGCTCTTTGTAGATTTCTTGCAAAACCTTATAGGTAAATTGTACTTTCAGGTCAGTTTGGGCACCCTTCTTGCATATACAACTGTGGCGATTTGTGTACTGATCCTGAGATATGTTCCACCGCGTGAGGTGCCGTTTCCATTATCTTTCAAGGAAGCAATAGATTCAGTTTCTATCAGCCATGGTCCTGGAGACATCTGTGTCGAGAACACAAAGATCTACGCTATAACTCCAGAGAATACACCACTTTTAGTCAGGAAAGAAACACCTCTTCGATGCCCTCCTATACATAGGGGTTGGAACTGTAAGTTAATCTGATTGGAATGAAAATATGCAGCTTATGTACGTACTAATCTTCGTGTTGCAGTCGTTATGAACAAAGGCAATCGAAGGAAGATTGCCGGGTGGGCTATCACAATCACGTGCATTGGCATACTTATTCTAACTTCTGCAACATCTTTCTCAAGCCTCCCAAGGTATATATTACATGACCATCTACTCTCTACATTAAACAACCTAATGTTTCTCAACATATCACAGCATTCTACGATACACTCTTTGTGGAATCGGCATACTTCTCCTTCTTTCGGGTCTGGTTTTGCTGTCTTGTATAGATCAAGATGATGCCAGACACAATTTTGGGCATGCAGGAGGTATGCTAATCTGCTATAGAAGCATGCATGCATCTAAATCTTACATAAATCAATCTCATCTCTTTTAGGCTTCATTTGTCCGTTGGTCCCACTGCTACCGGTTACTTGCGTCCTCATCAACATGTACTTGTTGGTTAACCTCAGGTGAGTATGAATTTGATTGATCATGAAATGATGGTTATCATAACAATAAATAACTTGCATGATCATGTTTATGCAGTGCTACTACTTGGACCTTGGTATCGATATGGCTGGCGTTGGCACTGCTTGTGTATGTTTGCTATAGCCGCAGGCACAGCCCGTTGAAGCACGCGGTTTACGTGCCTGTGGCTCATGTTGACCAGATCTACGAGGCGTTCGCCCACGCGCCGCCATGACTCCATGGAAGGCGATTTTGGTTCTACTTAATAGTATTATGTAGCAGTTATTGGAGATCTCTCTATCTCGCTTGTGGCATTGAAGTTGTACGCTAAATTAAATGTGAATAAGATAATTCATTTTTATGTGTTGTTACTATACAAATTAAAATTATGTGGTGTTCGATTGTTAAATTCGGATACAATATTTGATGTAACAAGTAGCAAACTATGCATTAGTTACTATTTTTGACAGATAAGAGATTCAAATTGTGATCCCTGGAATTAGTGAACAACTAATTGTATATACATATGTTAATCACAGTGAAATTATATTTCTCACCTATGAAATAGTGATACATATTTTTTAATCTACGCTAGTTTGGTATTGTTAATTACCGGTAACAAAACAAATTACATGTCTCATCAATCATATACACTAGTTTGAGTAAGGATTATTTTAGATGGAATCACGTTGTTGATAAATCTACCAAAAATGGTATAGAGGATATTCGGTTGTCTTAATTCGATATTTGTATTTTGTAAAAGGACTTGAATCAATAGTTTAGACCCATACTAGTAATGTAATAGTGAAAGGATTTGAGTGCAATTTTTCTAAACAGAGGGCCGGGGCCGGGGCCGGCGCCGGGGGACGGCGAGGGGCCAGAAATCTAAATTCTAAAACCCGTGTAAAATCCTGCATCTCCACCGGTCGTCGTAATCAATACCACATCGTCCAACAGGCTCATGACCCTCTTAACCGCCCCTTTCCCACCCCTCAACCTTCTCCACCTACGTCTTTCCTCTCTCTACATCATGTGAAAGTAGGAACATAATTGATTCTTTCCATACATAGCATAAATTAGGATCACATAGGATCCCATGATTTCAGATCTTAATATCTCCTACTTATGGATCATATCTCTTTCCATAGATGATCATCTCTTGTACTATATTATAGCCTCCTTGTACCATTTGTAAAATACACAAGAATTGATACATATTTTCATAATTGAAACATGGTATCAGAGCAGAGTTCCGATCCCCATAATTGAGTCGGAACTGTACCTTCATCCCTTACCATGGCCGGCCCGACCGAACAATCCAACACCACATTTTCCGATCCCAATATCTCATCCATACTCCAATATCTCCAGAAGACCACCATGAACCCGAATTCAACTATCGAAACTTCACCATTGATGGTGACCGTTAAGTTAAACGACATAAACTACCTCATTTGGTCAAAACTGATGGCCATGTTCATCAAAGGAAGAGGACGGGGTAATCACATCACTGGCGAACCTCCGGCCCCTTCCAAAAGTGATCCCTAATTTCACAATTGGGACACTATTGACAACGCTGTAAAAGGGTGGATTATCAACTCCATCGAGCCGAATTTCCTACAAGATCCAACCGCCCGGCACCTTATGGGAAGGACTGGCAAGGAACATACAACAATGGAACAAATTACCCGCAAATCTTCGAGTTGATAACTCGAGCAAGCCAGACCAAACAAGGGAGTCAAACACTCGAACAATACTACAGTTAATTACAAGCAATATGGGCAGAAATTGATCAACGACAACCGAACAAATTCTCGGGAGATGCCAATATTCAACTATATAACAAACTTACCCAAGAAGGACGATTATACCAGTTCTTAGCCGGCGTCAATGACAGATTTGATCCAGTAAGGAGGGAAATTCTGAATCATGATCCCCTTCCCTCTCTTGTTGTCGCCTATGCTACCATAAGGCGTGAATCACTTCGAATTGGAATCATGATGACAACCGACGAGCACAATAGTCTAGGAGAAGCCTATGTCGCGAAGAGTTTCCAAGGGGAAAGGGACGGTCAGAACCTTATGGGAAATCATCATCCCGTCCTGCCGACAAGGAGAAACTTCGATGTACTCATTGCGGCGGAAACAAGCACACCAAAGATACTTGCTTCCAATTACACGGCTACCCGGAATGGTGGAACGAAAATCATCACAGATAGAGAAATCACTGCGCGGCTGAACAGCAGGGTCGACGCCCCACGACAACTCTAATTTTGTTACCAGCAGTGGCGGATCACCTACTTCGCTCTCCAATAGTGGCGTCGCCGCCAGCGACAGCCATCAAGTCGAATTAGTCACATGCGAGGAAGACAGGGGCACGACGGCGCAAGGTAAAGAGGGTGAGGGGGAGGGTTTTGTATTTAATGATAAAAAAATTCCGATTATACCCTCACCCACATCTTCATGTTTTTATATTAATCATGTTCCGTCTAAGAAAAAGTCCGAGTGGATTTTCGATTGTGGAGCGACCGATACCTTGACATATGATCAGAATGATATTGTTGACCCCTCCATATCACACCGCACTGCTATTAGAAATGCAAATGGCGGCATTTTTCCTGTCCTTGGGGCTGGATCAGTTGAAATTTCTCCAAAAATTAAACTGGAAAAGTGTCTCTTGGTTCCTTCATTATCCTGCAAACTGTTATCTGTCAGTCAAATAACCAAGCAGCTCAATTTTCTGGTTCTCTTATATCCCACCTTTTGTCTATTGCAGGATATTCGTTCGAGGGAGATAATTGGGCGTGGTTCTGAAAAAGATGGATTGTACTATGTAGATGAAATATCTGAGGGAGGCACTACGTATTTGGCTCACGTATCTCAAAACCGATAACTCTGGCTGTGGTATCATAGATTGGGACACCCATCTGATGATTATCTTAAACATCTTTTTCCGTCTTTAGTATCTAATAACTATAAGACTCCATGTGATACATGTCATTTTGCTAAAAGTTACCGTACTTTCTTTTCGCTTCGTTGCTCATAACAACTCTGTGCCTTTTTCTCTTATCCACTCGATGCGGGGGTCCCGCCTCGTAATCGATGCATACCGATTTTCGTTGGTTTATATTATTTATTGATGATCGTACTCGTATGACATGGGTATATTTTTCCAAACAAAAATCGAGGTTTGTAATCGTTTTATGGATTTCTTCCACATGGTCAAAACCTAATTTTCATAGCACTATTCAGATTTTACGATCAGACAATAGGGGAGAATATGTCAACCAAAGTCTTAAATCATTCCTCCGGGAGTATGGAATCATCCACCAAACCACTTGTCCATATACACCTCAACAAAATGGAGTTGCAGAACGCAAGAATCGACATCTCTTGGAAACCACCAGAGCCCTTCTTCTCGAATCCAAGGTCCCGTCTTGTTTTTGGTTTAAAGCTGTCGCTTCCGCCGTCTATCTCCTTAATCGTCTACCCACGAAAACTTTACAAATGACCACTCCTCTTCAAGCTTTATCCAACACAGTTCCTCTCCCTTCCATCCTCATGTTACAGCCCTGGGTTTTTGGTTGCTCTGTTTTTGTTCATATCCATAAAACACATCGAAAATTTTTTGACCCTTGTGCTCTGAAATGTGTCTTCCTTGGCTATGGCATCCATCAGAAAGGTTATCGTTGCTTTGATACTGTTCCCCAGAAACTCTATGTCACTATGGATTGTCATTTTCTCGAGACAGAATATTATTATGACACTCTGTCATCAAATGTTGAGGGGGGGGGGATCAAGATCAACATTCCGACTCCGAGTGGCTGTTCCATGAAAATTGGAATCCGTCATCTTTAGAAGACTCTGTTGAAGAAGTACAGTCCATTCCAATGAACCAAAATCCCATTGTTGGGATGTGATTCAGCAGTAGACTTATTAGCTGCGTAGAAGATTTGACTGATCCCAAAACCCTAATTTGAGTGGTGAACCTTTCTGTTGTAATAGTAATGCCATAGTATCTTAGAGTTTCAGACTCAGTAGACATTCATTCAGCATGGTTTAGGCTCAGAGTTTTGTTTGCTGATCCGTCAGCAGACTATCCGCCTCAGTACCATGGAGTGAAGACTCAATAGTAGTCTGGACTCAAACAGAGCAAGATACCGAGAGGTGTTCATACTCAGTAGTGCTGGACTCAGGAGGAGCAACATACTGAAAGGAGTCAACAGAACTGGACTCAGCAGGAGCAGTTCACCGAACTCAGAGTTGACCTTCAGTAGAGTTGGACTCAAAGAAGAGTATACTATCGAACCCATGTCGACTCAAAGAACGACCCGACAGTCTCCTTGATTGTCGATGATCTTATATGTTAAATCGGTAGAGTCGTCCCGAGGTAATCGGAGAAGTCGCCTACGCATTCGCCTAGAAGTCCGCTTGTCTCAACTACTTTCTACGCCTCGACTAATGACGAGTAGCCAACTGTCAAAGTTCTGGTAAAAGCTGCAAGTCAACCTCTTTCCATAAATGGAGGAAAAGACTCTGCAAGATTCCTTAAAAGAGCCGTTAGCTACCCAAAGAGAGTGACACATGGATCGTTCCTCTCCAACGGATCTATCCATGGCTCACCTCTATAAATAGAGGGAAAATCAAATCGCACACAACAACCAAGAACACGAACGAGCGATTATGAGCAATATACTTACAGAACTCAAAGCTTTCCGCAATAACTTCAGAGAAATACTTCAAGCGAAAGGCGACATCCTTGCTCAAGGGAACCAACTCGAATTAGAATCAATGTACCTCTAGTATCCAAGTGATCGAACACGAACCCATAGAGTTTTTTCCTCATTGTTCATCACTCTAGAAGCCACCATCTTGTTCCCTTCCCTCTAACCTAAGCTCCACTGAATATATACATAGCTTAGACCCAAAGAAGTTCATTCTTGAACTGTTCTTATTGTTAAAAACTCCATTGTTGGAGAGTTTGTCAAACACTTCAGTTTGATCATTGTAAACTGGGACTTGCTCAGTATAATCCTCAAGGCCAGTGTTTGTCCAGTGCAAAAACCGACTGAGACTAACTCACTATAATAAAATAGCCTCCTAATCTTTTCGGGAGAGTGGACGTAGGATTGTTTGATATCCGAACCACTTTAAAATCGGCGTGTTCTGTTTTTACTGTTGCATTGATTACTGTTCATAACTGAAAACTATTTTACAAAATCATACAATAGAGTTTCAGCAAAGCTTAAACTGAATGCACTAACCTACTGAAACAGTTTTAATAAAAACGTTTTCAAACTCAACTGAATCGGGCCTACATATTTTCGCACTCTACTGAACTCTTACTGAAAGATACTGAATTCGACATCGCCGCCTAGCGTGCCTCGCATAGTCGGCCGCCCCGTCCACGCGATCCGCAATGCGCCTTACTTGGTCTACTGAACTTGTTTAGCAAGACACTCTCCTGAATAGGACTGTTCGCGTTTTAAGTTGAGAAAGTTTTCAAGTGTATTCACCCCCCCTCTACACCTGAACATTTATCTCGGGACCAACAATTGGTATCAAAGCAGGAGTTCTCTAAGACTCTTGTTATCTGAAATTGGTCTACTTGAACGGATCCTGAAAACGTTTTCACTGCATATCATTCTTCATTCATATCATTATTTAATATATCTGATATGTCAGGAATCAGGATGGTACCCATGTTCTCAATAGAGACTACGGGGTATAGCGAGTTAGAATGGAAGCTCATCTGACTTCCCTCCACGACAGCATGACAGAGGTCTTAGAAGACGGACCTATCGTACCCATGATCGATAGTGTCGAAGTCCAGGATCCAGCACAAGGAGGAGGAATGGTGACCGGGAAGAAGGTTCCCAAGGACAAAAGTCTCTTCACCCCAAAAGAGAAGAAGCTTCACAATCTAGACCGGGTTGCTAGGAATGCCATACTGACCACCTTGTGCGACTCTTATCCCGGAAGAGTTCAGGACTGCAAGTCCGCCAAGGAACTCTGAGATGCTCTGGCGCTACTGAGTCGGGGGACTCAGAAGATCAAAGCTAACAAGTTAGCGTTGGAACTCCAGAAGCTGGAAAGACTGTGTCTCATGCCTGGCGACACGATTGAAGATCTTAATGTCAGATTTACGGATCTGATGAACACTATCAACGGGCTGGGAAAGACGTTCTCCAATCGAGAGATGAATCTCAAAATCTTGAGAGCACGCGCGCACCGGACATCGACTCCCTTTGCTACTTTGCTTAGACATTCTGATATTGATATTGTTTCTCCTGATCACATATTTTCAGAATTAAAAGCTGAGGAGTTCGAGTTTGGTCTACCACAAAGGAAGCAGCGAGCTGAAGCTGACACTCAGATTGACCATGCCTTTAAAGCATCAGTCAGCACAGAAGCTCCCGCATCTAGCAAAGCTGAGCCTTCAACTAGTGATCTAAAAGAAGGAAGCTTAGCTAAGAGATATGCACTGCTTGTCATCAAATATCAGAAGGAAAAAAAGCGGCGCAGAAAGCTTTCCAGAGTCGTCAGAGACTCGAAGAGTAAGTATGAATACTCGCCTAAGCGCACTCTTGAACCACATACTTTTGAATGCAAGAAACAGGAGGATTCTGCACAGTCGAAAGACAGTGAGAGCAAAGAAGGCAGAATCACCTCCTGCTACAACTGCAAGAAGCCAGGACACTACCAATATGACCGCCCGAGCTCGCATACCGAAAGAGCATCACGAAAAGCTCGAAGAGAGATGTTCATCAAGAAACGACAAGCCTACATTATCGGTGAACTCTCAGACGACTCAAATGAAGTCGATTCCTTCATGGATTCATCAGACAATGAAACGACATTTATGGCCCTAGAGCTTGAAGAAGATGCTGAAAAGTGTCTAATGGCAGGAGAAGAGGATGAGGTAAACTCTCACGCACCATTTAACTCTTCTTCACACTCGTACACATGACACTGCTTTCAGTGCATATGAGAATCGGACGTCTCGATCGCTACGAAGAATTACTAGATGAGCGTATCTCGGATGAGCCTCAAGCTCAAGAAGACTCTTCGAGAGTTGGATACCCCGAAAGTGGAGAATCGTGGACTTTCTCCGGAGAATCAAGTTGCTAACTGAGTCGAAGGGACTTGTTTTGAGACTCGGGGAGGAGATTAACTCTCTGATGGCCAAGTCTCAGCAACAAGAATATCTGATCTCAGTACTGACCAAGGAATTGAATCAGAAGGATACTGAATTGAGTCTACTAAAGCAGAAGTTCTTATGACTTCAGACCGAGCATGAAACTCTCAAGAAGAGTGACGATGTCTGGAGGAACCTGATGACAGAGCGGTATATGGGAGCCGAGAAAAAGCTTGAGGCGATGCTAGCCAACAACAAGCCCAAACACTATAAGGAGGGACTCGGGTTCAGCCATGGAGCCTCCTCATCAGCCCCTATACGCTCAGAGAATCGGCTGACTGATAGGTTTGTTCAAGGGGAGACAATCAATGCTGAAATACTGAACCCCCTAGCAAAGAACAAATAGAAGATGAAGGCACCTCATCCTAACTATCATAAATCTGACAAGAAGATTAGCTCAAGATCACCCTAGTTCAGTCAAGGGGGAACCAATAAAGTCAAATGGCCTGATTAGTATGTACCTCTGCAACTGACATATCCAGCTCAGTATGGGTCATATTATTATGATCCTATAGTCAGAAGAGGTTCCAAAAGTCAGAAGAAGAAGAAGAAAGCCGTTCAGAAGGCTAAGGTCAGCAGTCCACCACCTCAAAAGATCAGGACTCCTGAACTTGTAAAGCCTCAGAAGTCAACATCAACCAGTCCAGTGGTTAAGTATGTTGATCAGAGTGGGAAGAAACTATCTGAGACCACCAGGGTCGTAAGACAGATTTGGGTTTCCAAAACAAACATCTAAGGACCCAAAATGAAAAATAAAGGGTACCTGAATATAATTATGTTTTGCAGGTGCACAAGGACCCATGGTACTTGGACAGCGGATGCTCAAGACACATGACGTACCAAAGGAGCCTACTGAAGAATATATCACTAAAGAAGGACCCAGAATCGAGTTCAGAGATAATGCAAAAGGCTATATTAGAGGCTATGGAACACTCAACATTGGAACCGCCACAGTTCCAAGAGTATCATATCTTGAAGGACTTATAATCTTCTCTCTGTTAGTCAATTTTGTGATAACTCGAATAGAGTAATTTTTTATGCTGGTTTCTGTGATGTCATTGACAAATCTACAGGGAAAACAGTGTTATCTGGTTCGCGCAAAAAGAACATATACATAGCTAACTGGAAATCAGCTAGAACTCAAGCATGCTTGCTAGCGAAGAACGACAATGCAACGGGGGGCTCGGCACGTAAGACTCAGCCATCTCAACTTCAAGATGCTTAACAAGCTAGCTAGAAACGCTCTAGTGAGAGGACTATTGAATGAAGTGTTCAGCAAAGACAGTCAGTGCGAGGCATTTCTGAAGGGAAAGCAAACAAAGAAGTAAAATCCACCCGCTCCATCACATTCCACGCATCGAATCCTTCAGCCTCCTCCACATGGATTTGTTCACCCGGTCCCTCCCCGTGACGATCGGAGGCAAGAAGTATGCTTTAGTGGTCATTGATGACTACTCGCGCTACACATGGGTCATATTTATTGCCAGCAAATCTGACGTCAAAACAGAGTTGCTTGCGCTTATGAAAAGGCTCAGTATCGAGAAGAACACGTAAATTAGAAAGATTCATTCAGACAAAGGAATTGAGTTCCTGAAGTCGATGGTGGAAGAGTTCTGCAAAACTGAAGGCATAGAGCATGAGACGTCTGCTGCACGCACGCCTCAACAAAATGGGACTGCTGAGAGAAAGAATAAAACACTCAAAGAAGCAGCAAGAACCCCGCTCGTAGACTCAGGACTCCCATCTAAATTCTGGGCAGAAGCAACTGATACTGCATGTTATACTCAGAACAGATCTCTACTGACAAAGCAACATCAGAAGACACCATATGAATTTGGAACGGTAGGAAGCCTTTCTTATCTTATTTCCATATTTTTTGGGTGTTCGTGCTTTATCCACAATAATGGAAAGGATCAGTTAAAGACTTTTGATAGCAAGTCGATCAAGTGAGTCTTCTTAGGATACTCCCGGGTCAAGCAAAGCCTTCAAGAGTTTTAAACTACTGCACTTTGCGTGGGAGGAAAACCCTCATGTTGTTTTTAATGAAGTTTGCAAATCGAAGACAGGAGCGTAAACTCAAATTCGTAATCCGAGGACATCAAGCAAATAGCCTACAGGATCTAAGCCTAAAAGATAATGTTGAAAAGATCCAACCGTGTTGGGATGATGATTCGAAGAGGAAATCAAGATAAGACTATCGAATCACAGCCAAAGAAGAACGTAGCCGAACCGATTGATTCTACTCGAATGTAATCAATCCTGTGTAACTCGTGTCGATGAAAAACCCAAGTGGTAACCGAGACCTCTACCGAGAATAACAATTCAGGGGGGAACAAACGGAGTTCCCGAGCCGAATGCCCCCGAACCTCGTGACTCAAGAGACCCGACTCTAGTAATCGAACCGCTTCAATTTCGAATAGTACTACCGAAATGCCTAACTCACCTACTATCCGTGTTGAACAAATTTCGGATGAAGAGTGAAAACATCGCCGATCGTGGGCCGGATGCTCACTCTTCGCACCTTATCATTGGAGATCCTTCAAAGCAAGTGTAAAGACAAGATCCGACATTCTCGCCGGGAGAGAGTGCTCTATATTCCTCGCTTCTTGTCTATTCAAGAACCTCGGCCGCTTGAGGACCCACTTAAGGATGCTGAATGGATCATTGCTATGCAAGAGGAGCTGAATCTGTTCACAAGGAACGACGTATGGGAGCTTGTTGACAGACCACGACATCAACATGTGATCGGAACTAAATGGGTCTTCAAGAACAAGCGAGATGAAAACAACGTCATAGTAAGGAACAAAGCTTGACTCATGGCGAAAGGCTACTGTCAAGCCGAAGGGATAGATTTTGTTGGTCATGAGAGCACGTTCAAGTGTAGGGGGGGTGAATACACCTGAAAATCGATTTCTCAACTTAAAATGCGAACAGTCCTCTTTAGGAGAGTGCCGTACTGAACGAGTTCAGCAGACCAGATAAGTTGTTCTGAATCGCGTGGCAGAGTGACTGACTCTACTGAGGCCTGCTAGCTAACTAGAGTCAGAATTCAGTACCGTTCAGAATAGAGTTCAGTAGTGCGGAAATGTGTAGGCCCAAATTCAGTTGAGTTAGGACAACGTTCTTATCAAAAGAGTTTCAAGATATTAGTGCAAATCGATTAAGCTTGCTTCGAAACTCGCATGAATGATTTAAAAGATATTTTCAGAATGCACAATAAATCAATGCAACAGTAAAATTAAGAACACAGAACACAGATGTTTTTAAAGTTGTTCGGATCCAACAATCCTACGTCCACTGTCCCGAAAGATCAGGAGGCTATGTATTATACTTAGATAGTCTCGCCGGTTTGTACGCCGGACAAACACCGGTCTTGAGATTTATATCGAGCAAGTCTCGCTTACAAGGTATCAAACTAAGTGTTTGAAAAACTCTCCAACAAATGAAGGAGTCCTTTACAATAAGGATCGGCCTAAGTGAACTCCTTCGTCTAAGCTATAGATTTAAACGGTTGAGCTTAGGTTAGAGGGATAGGGAACAAGAAAGTGGCTTCTGTGAGCGACGAACGAGTAAGTATAAACTTTGGGTTCGTGTTCGCCGCTTGGATACTAGAGGCCGTATGATTCTAATTCACACTTGGTTCCCTATGAGCGTAACCGTAGTCTTTCGCCGGAGATTGTTTCTTCGAATTACTTGCGGAAGACTTAGGACGTTTTGAAGTTGCTCTCTCGAATGCCCGCTGTGTTCTCTCGGTTTCTAGGTTTCTCATGAGCTTCAATTTGATTTCATCCCTCTATTTATAGAGCGAGAGATTAGGATAGATCCGTTGGAGACGACGATCCTTTGTCTCTCTCTTTTGGGTAGCTAACGGCTCTTTCGAAGAATGGTAGCAAAGTATCCTTTCCCTCCATTTCTCGGAAAGTTGTTGACTTGCAACTTTAACGTATATAGGACAGTGGCCGCTTGTCATTGGTCGAGGTTCGTAAAAGTGGTTGAGACAATGCACTTCAAGGAGATCTGAAGCCGACTTCTCTCTTCCTCGTATTGACTCGCTAATTTGACTTTTAGAGAATCTCGACAAGTCGAAGACCGTTTGGCCGTTGGCCGAGTCTCGATTTCGATCCGCAGAGCGTGCTCCCGCCGAGTCGGCTCTACCGAAGATCAGCTCCGAGTTCAGGCGAACTAGTCATGCCGAGTTCGCCTCTACCGACTCCTTTCGCATACCGCTCCCCGCTAAGTGTATTACTGGAGTCTTCTACTTGTACAGAGGTGTGTAAAATCAACTGAGCGCCTGAACCAGATGCAGAGTGTCCCGCCGAGTCCGAATCCTCGAGACAAAACAAAATGCATTACAACCGAATGGTTCATCACCAAGATAGGGTTTTGGGATCTTCAAATCTTTAGTAAGTTTTCGTGAGCACGTGGCTACCGAAGTTAGTTCTCGATTGAGAAGACTGAATCATCTCCCAATGTTTTGCGCTTTTGTCGGGGACTGAATCATCTCCCAACATTTTCCCCCTATTTAATGATGTCAAAACCTAACACTATGACTTATCAGAAACAGAGCTCCTTTCAAATATTACAAGTAGGATCAGCGGAGTTGTTCTTCAAGTCCTAAAGCTACCGAGGGAATCAAAGGTAAATATCGTAACCTATACACAAACTAATCAACATTTTCCCCCCGTCTAACAACATTTTCCCCCAAATACTAAGCAATCTATCGAATCTAGCTAAGCAAAAACTTACAATATATAATAACAAATGAGTGTGTGAGTCAAGAATCACTTCAAACGATTCTCGAGTGTTAAGCATAAACAAACAAGGCAATTTAGACAATAAGGAATTGTCCGAGCCAATAGCAGTAGATGTTTTATAGATATTGAAGAAATTCAGTATAGTTACATCGTCTGCTACACTAAGAAGATCAAAAGAAAGATACAAAGAAATACGTAAGCAAGATAGTCATCTCGAACCGCTTAATCCCGTCTTTGAAGTCCTTTGATTGGGTTTCGGGAAGAGGCAAGCCCATACATCCGGTAAGTGACCTTCCTCGCCTTCAAGATCTCAAATAGAGTTAGCCGGATCTCCTTCATCTAAGAACTTGGCTTCAAGCAAAGATCCTTCACTTCCTTCTCAATCACTCCATAATGAACAGAGCCGTCTAATCTCAGATGGGGGCGGCAAGATTCTCGGGGGTAGGTACTGACGTCTACTTTGCCTTTGACGCCTTTCCCAAGTTTGGCGTACATCTCTAAGTCCGCCCTCATGATCCATTCAGCAAAGGCTACTGATTTGTGCTTTTCAGCCCAGAACCTCCAGAAATAGTTTCGCTTGATAAATTCAGCTTTCAGCGACTCCCACCTCTGAGTGACTTCCCACGGCATCCACTCATCAACTCTTGGCCATCTATGAATCTTGAGATCAGTAGACTTCTTGAATCTTCTGTATCTGTATGGAATGTCAGCTTTCTCAAGAATCCTATGGCTCGCTTCTTGTTCAGCTTTCAGACTTAGAGCTTCAAGATTTGCCAATCTTAGCCTTTCTCTGGCTGCTTCAATTTGCCTAGCTTCCTCTCCTCTGCACAAGTACCTCTCTATCTGAGCCCATATTTCTTCCATTTCAAGCTCTTGTTCCTTAGAGGCGACATAGGAGGGCTTGTGAGGCTCTTCTTCTGAGTCAGCATGTGTGGTAGATTTTTCCTTTGATGTACCCCGCCGTCCAAGCAGCCTTCCCGCTCCGCCGCCGCTCCTTCTCCTTTTCTTTGTCGCCTTCATCACCGAGCTTCAGCTGTTCGAGGAGGCGCCCTAGGTCCGGCCTTTTTTACCTCCACTGGAGCCTTTGTCTCGCCTTTAGCAGCTTGTTCTTGGGCTTGTTAGCAGCCTTCAACTTCAAACTATTTCTCTTGCTAACTTTTCGTCAAGAAAGCCTATCCCGAGCTTCCTCCTTCGGAGTAATATACCTCCCGGGTCCTTTCTTCTTGGAGGGAGGGGTAGGAAACTTCGGAACCTTCTTGCCTTCCCAAGAATCGGAGGATGTAGAGGAGCTTCTTCCTCTTCTCGACTCCTCATCGCCGTACTCAACAACCTCTTTGATAATGTCATGAGGTGTTTGGGTTGCTCGAGTCACGACTTCCTCGGGGTCCTAAGCCGCTGGGGGCCTCTCAGCAGATACTAAAAGCACTGGCCGCCGAGACACCTTGGGCCTCGCAAGTCCGGAGCGGGTCCAAGCTGGGGGCGATATCCGAGTCCGAGCTGCCCCCGCCACCGACCTTGCTCTCTTTGGTGCTTTCAAGCATCAGTTCCTTTAGCCGCTTTTCCTTCTCTTATTCCTTCCCCCTTTTTGGCATCGCAAATTGGGTAGGGGGCGGAACCGATACCTTGCTCGTCCGCACTTTTGTAAGCTTCAGGCTAGATCATCTAAGGCTTCGTAGCTTAGTCGCCTTCTCATGCAGCCTCGTTCCTCTCCTCAGCCGAGTTGAGCACCGTATTTCTTGTGAGAGGCATCGGACCGTTGTTTGGAACTTTAGTCAAGCTTCTCCACTCTCTCTTCGATCGCCTCCGAATTATTTGGAGTCTCGAGGTCCGTGGCTTGGAGAGATAGAGGCGACGGATTCAGGCATGTGGCCGCCCTGGGAGGCCTTATAGTCTTTTAGCAATTGAGCCCGGCCACCCGAATCGTCTTTAGCCGTTCCTCAAAGTCAGCCCCTGGGTGGCTAGCGCTCAGATAGATGGTGGAGAAGTCGGGGCAAAGCGAAGTTCGGGATAGATGTCCTTAGCCCCCGAATCTCTACGCCGTGGGCTCGGGTAGTCCGCTCCACGTCTTGTGGATGGCACGGCCAGAGTCGGTTCTAAGTGCGTTGACTCCTCAGGCCCGGCCACTAAATTTGATTGTCGGCTCTTCGGGCTGGGCGCTACTTCGAAAGTAGATTCTAGAAGGAGCTGAGACGGTTCAGCTGCCTTCGAAGTACCAACCGCCGACCGCCCTTGGACCAAGGATGCCGAGCGGCGGATCATCGCTGGAAGTTGGAGCATCTCTTGTCCAGCTCGAGATCCTCATCGCTTCTCGTGGCTTGAATCACGGGGTGGGTCCTGACCGTCGGGGTCAGACCCATCTGAGGGTGCAGATGATGAAACTGGTTGTCTGTCATTCAGCATTGCTAGCATTGCAGCCTTCAGGTCTTCTAGAGTTTCGAGGTCAGATGGCTCTGAGTAGCCAATCTTCCCCCTGATTATTAGCTCCTCTTCATGAAGCTGTTCGTAGGAGTGGTGGATGATGAGACGCTTCAGGTTGTGCCACTCCTGGAATCGGATCAGCATGTGGAGCCTCGCCTACCTTGCAAGTAATACCAGATCGTTGTGGGCGGCTATCTCCGGATTCAGTTCAGCTATCTCTCGGGAGGCTCGTGATTTGAGAGCTGAGGCCTCCATCCTGATCGATTCTGATTCTGAGGCTATCTCCGAGTCTTCTACCTCTATCGGAGACGGCTGCTTCTCAGCAGATGGTATGCTGCTGAGTGGTGGAACGTCCAAGGGGCTTTCCATAGTTTCCACGGATTCGCCTTGGACCCCTTGGTCCACGGTCTCACCACGCTCGCCGGAGACCGCCTTCTCCACCGATGGTGTTTTCTTGGACGACTCGAGTTCATCCCTCGCTGCAGAGGAGGCTCAAGAACAACCGCTCGAGCTCTCGCCTCCGGCATGACCTCACTGACTTTCTTTAGCTTCTTGATCGACATATTAGGAGTAGATTTGGGAGGGGACCTCTTCTTGGTTGGAGTGGAGGTCTTCTAAGTCCCGGTCCTGGGATTAGCGGCCCGAACCGACTCCGGGCGGCCACCGCCCGTTCGAATCGGACTTTCTTCATGTTGAAATACTGCTTGTCAGCGAAGGTAATGCTGTTCAATCCGCAGAAGTCTTCGATCATTACAGAAAGCTTCAGACCATACAGAAGCTTGACTTTGATGCTCAGCCGTCTGGTCGTCTTGTCGAACTTGGCCGATCAAGGCCATGAATTCTTTAAGGAAGAATTCCGCCTAATTGATCTTCGCTCTGTCATGTATGGCCATCATTAGCTGGATCTTGGGCATAGATACTTGATCGAAGGAGCCGGCCTGACTCGTTATCAACTGAGTCACGACGTAGGCCAAGGCTCTGTATTGTGGGAGCGTGGCATTCTTAGGAAATGCGGCTCTGAAGGTCGTCGGCTTCCCACAAAATTCGGCCAGTATTCATCCATAAGATCGTCTTTGTACATAACAGTGGTGAATCCTTCGTTGGGTAGACTGAAGCTTTTCTAGAGTGCTTCACGGATGGACATCTGCTTGACCTCAATAGCAGTACGCGAGGGGTCGCCTACTGAATGAACGACAAAGCAGCCTCGGATGTCTCATTCTACTGAGTCTGAGTTCAGGTAGATCTCTGCTACTTGGCACGGGAGGAAGAACATCGGCTTCCTCGTCAGGAAACCTTCGAGCCCGGTTTCTCGGAGGGCGAAGAAGATCTCTTCCATGTAGTCCGTGTCGCAGAGTCAAACTCCACGACCGGTTCGCACTGCACCCGATCCTTCTCAAGGATCTCTTGCATATCACCCGGAGCATACACAACGTTTCCCTGCTCTTTTTCGTAATCCGCAAACACAAGATATATCAAGTATCCAATAAAATACTAGAAAAAAAATAAACGTATATGGTACTGAATGATCATTGAAAGTTACCAAAGTATTTTCTGAGTAGTTTTAAAAGATAAGTTTTGTTGCGGGAGTTGGAGATATCTCGAAAAAATCTAGTGGTTCGCAGGATATGCAGCCTAGAAATGGCAGCTTCAAACATTTGAACGTGTATATATATCTTAAGGAAGATAAACAAGCTTAAATATCAATGGTTCAGCCTTTGAATGCGCTTTTTGAGACGGACAAACTAGGATTAAGTTTTATAAAATGTGCAATGATCATATTAGCCGCCTAAGTCAAAATACGGACTGTATATAGCCAAAGAAGTAACTTGATACGGCATGCATTTAATGCGTGTAGCAGTTCAAAGATGCTTTTACATAGAATGTCGTGTATTTAATGTAAACCGTTAATATTAAATGACATTTACTAAGGCATTGAATACGATGCTGAATCTCGAGCCATAAATGCACATAATCGTTCTATCAAGCTACCGAGTAGAGATACGCAAACCTCGTCACCGAACATCGTAGCCACCGATACCCGTGTAGATGGTTGTCGAGTCTCTCTACGCATCGATTTTACTAAGTATCGAGAGTGAACATTCCCCCTACCGAATGCTCCTCTCATTAATCCACTTACCGACCGGAGTCAAGAGGTCCGTAAGACCTAGCTCTACCGAAAGTTCTCGGAATTTAGCTTCAGCCAGAGGCTTGGTCAAGATATCAGCCCTTTGATGGTCGGGTGATGGATCTTTTCCATCCTCGATATCCTTCTTTTCGACATGGTCACGAATGAAGTGATGCCCGATGTCCACGTGCTTGCATCTCGTATGAAGTATAAGATTCTCGAGTGATTGCAATAGCACCGGTACTCGCCGCAGAAGATCGGCACTTCATTCCCGAATAATATCATAGTCGCGTAGATGCCGCCTCACCAAAGGATTTGGGCGCAAAGAACTTCCGGCAGCCCATGTATTCGCGCCTTCGCAGTCGACGTTGCTACCGAATGCCGTTTCTTTGAAAACCATGAGATCAACTTATCGCCAAGGAACCGACACGTTCCGGTAAGCCGACTTTCGGCCAATTCTACATCCCGCATAGTCGCATCGAATAACCAAGCTAGTTCAATATTATCATCACCGGATACCATAAACCCACGTCGTGTTCCCTCCCGAGATAGCGGAGAATCTTCTTTGCCGAGTCCATGTGACTCGCTCGGATTCGCCTAAAATCGAGCGCATACACCTACAAAGATAAGTTATGTCAGACGAGTAGTCATAAGTATAATAAAGAACCAAAAATAGCACGAAATTCAGCTTGGTCTATCGATACTCCCTCTTTATCAAGATCAATTTTCATGTTCGTGTTCATCGGGATCTTGATTGGTTTGCCGGATGTGCAACCAAATTTCTTGACGAGGTCTCGAGTGTATTTGCGCTTGATTGATGAACGTTCCTTCTCGGATTGTTTGACTTGAAAGCCGGGGAAATAGTTCATCTCTCCCATCATTGATATCTCGAACTTGTCCTTCATCATTTTTCTCAAACCGCCGACACATGACGACGTTCTTCGAATCGAAGATGATGTCATCTACGTAGATCTCGCACAAGTAAAATATCGTCTTCCGGGCCGTATGCCGAATTATGTGCGGCTCATCGTGCTCCTTCGAAAACCCCTCTCGAAGAAGAAACTCGTACGTGGTATCGTACCAAGCCCCGGGTGCTTGTTTTAACCCATACAGAGCCTTTCTCGAGTCCATAAACCCCGATGTCCCCGCCGCCAAATTCGGGAGGTAGTTCTACATAGACTTCTTCTTTCAAGCACGCTCGCTCAGAAAGCAGACTTCACATCCATTTGATAGACTCTCGAATCTTTGAGGTGTCGCGTAGGCTAGAATAGTCCGATCGCCTCCAATCCTGCAACCGGAGCGAACGTTTTGTCGAAATCTATCCCTTCGACTTGACATTAACCTTTTGCTACGAGCCTTCGCTTTGTTCCTTACTATGACGTTGTTTTCAACTCGCTTGTTCTTGAAGACCCATTTGGTTCCGATCACATGTTGATGTCTGGGTCCGTCAACAAGCTCCCCAAACTTCATTTCTTGTGAACCGATTCAGCCCTCCTCCCGCACGGCTATGATCCAATCCGCGTCTTTAAGTGCATCCTCAATCGACCGAGGTTCTTCGTAAGACAAGAAGCGTGAATATAAGGCGCTTTCTCCCCGATGTAACCGGATCTTATCTTTACGCTTGTCGAAGGATCTCCAATAATCAAATCGAAGTGTGAGCGCCCAACCACGATTTACGATGTTTCAACTCTTCATCCGAAATTTGTTCAACACAGTAGTAAGGTGAGTTAGGCATTTCACTTGTACTATTCTCGAGATTGAAGCAGGCTCAGCTACAAGAGTGTGATCTACCGAGTCACCAAGTTCGTGGGCATTTAGCTCGAGAACATCATTAGTTCCCCCGAATTATTATTCTCGCAGAGGTCTCGCTACCACTGGGTTTCTTCGCCGACCCGAGTTACCCGGGATTGAATCTGCTCAGCAGAGTCGATCCGCCCGGCCTACTTCGCGCCGGCCGAGATTCAGCAGACTTGTCTTCGCTTCATCCGAATCATCATCCCAACATAGCCGGATCTTTTCAACTTTGTCTTTTAAGCTCGATCCCGTAGCCGCCACCGATGTCCTTAGATTCAGTGTTTAGAGTTCTCGCTCCCCGTCTTCGCAGCAAACTCATTAAAAACAGCATGAGGGCTTTCCTCCACGCGAAGGGTCCGATAGTTAAAGACTCGAAGGCTTTTGGCCGACCCTGGGAGTATCCTAAGAACACTCCTCGATCTCGACTTGCTATCAAAAGTCTTCACCTGATCTTTCCCATTATTGTGGATAAAGCACGAACACCCAAAAAATATGGAAATAAGATAAAGAAGGCTTCCCGCCGTTCCATAATTCATATGGTGTCTTCTTATGCCGCTTTGTTAGTAGAGATCTATTCTCGAGTATAACATGCGCACGTAGCTCTCGCCCTGCACTTGGTCGGGAGTCCCGAGTCCGCGAGCAAGGTTCTTGCCGCTTTCTTTGAGTGTTCGATTCTTTCTTTCAAAGAACTCCATTTTGTTCGAGGCGTGCGCGCGGTAGACGTCTCATGCTCTATGCCTTCTACTTTGCAGAACTCCTCCACCATAAAATTCAGGAACTCAGTTCCTCTGTCTAAATGTATCTTGATGATCTTGGTGTTCTTTTCGACACTGAGCCTCTTCAGAAGCCTTAGTAACTCTGTTTTGACGTCAGACTTGTTGGCAATAAATATGACTCATGTGTAGCGCGAGTAGTCATCAATGACTACTAATGCATACTTCTTGCCTCTGATCATCACCGGAGAGACTGGACCGAACAAATCCATATGTAGCAGCTGAAAGATTCCATCAGTGGAAGGAGATGGAACTAGTTGATTTTGATTCCTTGTTTGCTTTCCCTTTAGACATGCTTCACACTGAGTGTCTTTGCTGAATACTTCATTCGACAGTCCTTTTGCTAGAGTGTTTCTAGCTCATTTGTTGAGCGTCTTGAAGTTGAGATGACTGAGTCTTCTGTGCCAGAGCCACCCCGTTCTGTTGTCATTCTTCACCAACAAACAAGCTTCGAGTTCACCGAGTTCCGCCGCCTACATATATATTCTTATTGCGCCAACCCGATAACACCGTTTTCCCTATAGATTTATCAACGACAACACGTAAACCGGCGCCAAAGATCACTCTATTCGAAGTTATCACAAAATTGACTAACATAGAGAAGATTATGCGTCAAGTCCTTCAACATATGATACTCTAGAACCGTTGTCGCTCCAATGCCGAGTGTTCCATAGCCTCCGGTATAGCCTTTTGCGTTGTCTCCAAACTTGATTCGGGGTCCTTCTTCGCAGTATAATTTGTCAAGAGGTCTTTTGGTACGTCATGTGTCTTGAGCAACCGATGTCCACATACCAAGGGTCCTTGTGCACCTCATCCTCTTCTCCCCGCCATGAGACACTTTTTAAGCATCTTCTTCGCCTTCAAGCTCTATGGCCATGAAAGTCGCTTCATCATGTGATGAGTCCATGAAGGAGTCGACTTCATCTCGAGTCGCCCGAGAGTTCACCGGCAATGTATGCTTGTCGCTTCTTGATGAAATTCTCCCTTCTTGCTTTGCGGCCGCTCTTTCAAGAAGGCCGAGCTCGAGACAATCATACCGATAGTGTCCCGGCTTCTTGCAGCTTATAAGCAAAGTCGCGACTCTTCTTCTTTGCTTTCACCGTCTTTCGACCGAGCCGAGTCCTCCCCGCTTCCCGCATTCGAAGTATGCGAGTCGAGTGCGCTTAGGTGTATATTTATTCTTACCCTGTGAGTCTCCGACGACTCTTGAGAGCTTTCCGCGCCTCTCCTTCTCCTTCCGATACTTCACGGCAAGGAGTGCATACTTCTTCGCTAGATTTCCTTCTTGTATGTCGCCGAGTGAAGGTTCAGCCTTGCTAGACACCGGAGCCGCCGTGGCCGACCGATGCTTTAAAGGCATGGTCGACTGGGTGTCGCCTTCACCACAGCCTTCCTTTGAGGTAAGCCAAACTCGAACTCCTCCACTTTAAGTTCCCAAAAGATATGGTCGGAGTAACAATATCTAAATCGAATGATGTAATAAAGTAGCAAAGGGAGTCCAGCCGATCGCCCGGGCAAAGTGCCCTCAAAATCTTGAGATTCATCTCTCGGTTGGAGAACGCTCTTTCCTAGCCCGTTGATAGAGTTCATCGATCCGTAACCGACGTTAAGATCTTCAATGGTGTCACTGTGCATGGGAGACAATCTCTCCAAACGGCCGAAGTTCCAGCCGCGACTTTATTCGCTTTGATCTTTCGAGTCCCCCCGACTCAAAGCAGTTGCTAGAGCATCCCGTAGTTCTTTTGCGGACTTGCAGCCCCCGAACTCTCCCGAGATAAGAATCGCTCGGAGTGGCCGGCATGGGCGTTTCGGCGACGCGGTCTAAGTTGTGAAGCTTCTTCTCCTTAGGGGTGAAGAGACTTCGCCTTTGGGGGATCTTCTTCCCTGGCCACCATACCTCCTCCTTGTGCCGGATCCCGAACTACGACGCTATCGACCATCGGAACGAAAGGTCCGCCCTCTGGAACCTCGTCATGCTATCGTGGAGGCTCCAATTGCAAGATTTTACCGGGACCGAATCATCACCCTACGCATTTCGACGAAACGTTCGCTCCAAGCTTGCAAGATTGGAGGCAATCAGATTATTCCTAGCCTACGCAACACATCAACGCTTCGTAGTTTATCGATGGATGTGCGCCGTTGTTCCCGAACAGCCGTGCCGAAAGAAGAAGTCTATGTAGAATCAGCCTCCCGGCTTTTAGCAGGGGACATCAAGTGTATGACTCGTAAAGTGCTCAGATGGGTTAAAACAAACACCCGTGGCTTGGTACGATACCCTGCCTGAGCTTTTCAGAAAGGTACAGTAGACCGCACACTATTCAATATTTGTCTAGACAACGACATATTACTCGTGCAGATCTACGTAGATGACATCATATTTGGATCAAAGAATGTCATTATGTGTCAACAGTTTGAGAAAATGATGAAGGATAAATTCGAGATGTCAATGATGGGAGAGATGAATTATTTCCTGGGATTTCAAGTCAAACAATCGAGAAGGGAACGCTCATCAATCAAGAGAAATACACTCGAGACCTCATCAAGAAATTCGATTGCACATCAAGCAAACCAATCAAGATCCCGATGAACACGAACATGAAAATCGATCTTGACAAAGAGGGAGTATCAGTAGACCATACTGAATTTCGTGCAATTATTGGTTCTCTATTATATCTAACTGCTACTAAACCTGACATAACTTATGATGTAGGCGTCTGTGCTCGATTTTAGGCGAATCCTAAGCAGAGCCACATGGACTCAAAGAAAGAATATTCTCCACTATCTCGCAGGAACACCGACACGGGTTTATGGTATCCAAGAGATGATAATATCAACTAACCGGGTTATTCTCGATGCCGACTATGCAAGTCTGGTGATTGATCGAAAATCAACTTCGGGAACTTGCGAGTTCCCTGCAGTAAGCTAATCTCATGGTTCTCAAAGAAACAACATTCAAGAGCAACATCAACTACCGAAGCCGAATACATGGTTGCCTAAGTTGCCGCGCCCAAATCCTTTCGTCAAAAAAAACTAGCCTACGCGACTACGACGTTATTTAGAATGAAGTGCCGATCTTCTCGCGACAGCCTCCAATGCTATCGCAATCACTCGTAATCTTGTTCTTCATACTAGATGCAAGCACGTGGACATCGACACCACTTCATTCGTGACCATTTCGAAAAGAAGGATATCGAATGGAGAAGATCCATACTAACCATCAAAGGGCCAATATTCTCGACCAAGCCTCTACCGAAGCCGATTTAGAGAACTTTCGTAGAGCTAGGTCCGGGCCGGACCCTACCGACTCAAGTTAGTAAGTGGATTCGGGAGAGGAGCATTCAACAAGTGGGGAATGTTCACTCTCGCATCGGACTTATTCAAGACATAGAGATTCAAAGAACCAAATACACGAGGTATCACCGACTACGATGTTCACCGACAGTTTGCTTATCTCTTTTCGCAGCCAACTTAGTATTTAATGCCATTATGATTTAGATTCAACATCATATTCAATGCCTTAGAGAATGTCATTTATTATACACGGCTTCATTAAATGCACGACATTCTATACTAAGATTGCCGAACCTCGCTTTGCATTAAATGCATGTCGTGTCAACTTACTTTTGGCTATATACAACCGTATTTTGACTTAGGCGGCTATATTGATCATTACTTTTTATAAAATCAAATTTAGACCATCCATCTCATAAAGAAGGATTTAACTTGAACCGTTGATCAAGAACTGTTCATCTTCACTTTCATATATATCAACATTTAAGTACTAAAAACCGCCATTTTCACCTCTACGCTAAAACCCTAAACTCTCGAAAATTAATATTTTTTACTTGCAAACTACATTCACATTCTATCGAGATTATTATCGTAGATTTCCATGCTTATTCGCATTTATGTTTACATGTTACGTTATTTCAATACCGATACCGAATTTGTGCGTATTCAAATACGGCGCAAACAAACATTTCCGTCACTTCTCTAGTGAATATGATCGAGATCTTAGAGAAGGACAAAGTGTGGTGTGAACCCATAATGGAGTTCAACACGTGTGATCCGGACATCATGGTCGAGATCTTCGATGCGCCCGTAGGCATCCGGCCTTGAAGCGATCCCGCCTAAGAAGCCGGCGTTCTTCCTCCCCCTCCGCGCATATCCGAGTCAGTATCCGAACTCGTGGAAGTAGTTGATGGAGATATAGTTGGAAGGTTTATTATTCATCACGTGGCCGACCCCCACTGAGAGCCGATGAAGAGATGAAGAAAATGTCCATCAAACAAGTTATTCGTAAAAGCTTCAAGTTACCTCGACAAATGGGATAAGTGTGACAGGTACAAGGACGACTTGATAGATGAGTATTTGGAGATATTATGCGGGGAGCCGACATCCTTCGTAGCGGCGTTCGCCAAGAACTCGATGCAGCCACAAGACGTGCCCTAGCCTACATCGTAACCCAAATCCCGACAAGCCAAGCGGGCTCATTTGATCGTGTGTCCGTGCCAAAGCTCCGGATGATGATGGAAGTATATGATGGAGCTAAGGTAACCGGGACGTAATTCTCTCTCGTAGAATTCAAGACACAGCGGCCAAATTTGACAAGTCGACATACGAACCAAGCTGTCAAGGGAAAGTCGTTATATGGGATGAAGCTAACCATTATGATAGAAGACTTCGTGGTTTAGACTATATAACTTATGCGAACAAGGGATACTTCAATCCCAAGAAGATCCGCTTCACAAAGAAAGCAAACAACCCTACAAAGCCAGACGGGGTAGGGCTTGGTCAAGTGAGAAAGGGGAAGAGAAAAACTACAACTCCCACAACTCGGGTCTACCCTCGTAAGACCCCTCGAAGACACCCCAAAAGAAACGTAAGAAGTCTTCCGAACAAGCCGTGATCATACCTCCTTTCGGATCGAGAGATGATTCTCGAGTCATTCGAGAAGACAGCCTCTCTAGAGAGAGCCGACTCAAAAGAGAAGATCGACTCAAAAGAGAAGACAATCTCCGCCGAGAAGGAAGTCTCAGCTGAACAGGGATGCAACCTCGAGCCGACTACTCCTATCTCCCGCCCCCCACCGGACGTTCCACCACTCAACAAAGATCCCTTCTCGCTAAGAAGACAATGTCTCCGATGACTCGGGACGAAATGGAGACCAACATAGAAGCCGAGACTATCGGGTACGAGGCCGAAGCTCTTCGTGAATAGAGCCACGCGAGAAATCTTTGAGGCCATACTGCAGATCACAAGTCATTCGGTACTTGGTGAACATTGCTCGAAGGCCGAGCTTCAAATGCCGATAAGGTTCCGTGGATCTGGTTTACACTTAACCGTCTCGATCCAATACCAATCCCGCGAACGGTCGAATAATGAGGAGCCGGAGATCCGTCGCCAGATAAGGCTATTCTCGAGCCTATGGATGTCAGCCGTTAGAAGACTTAAGTGGCGGCGATGTCGCTCTTCTCGACGACCGCATCTCCATAGCAGCCGCGCTTCGTAGGGTTCTCGATCCCGATGATCGGGACCCACCCAAAGCCGATGCAGCCCCGAGAAGCCTCGGCCGAGGGTACTCAACCGGGAGGAGGGTGCTCAACCCTCTCGCCGATCTACCTACAAGCACCCTCCCTCCAGTCGGCCGGCAAATCGCATACTGGATTGAATAGCAAAGTTGTTCCAGCCTGCACCCCAAGCTCACCGATGATGCCAAAAAGGGGGAAAGGACAAGAAGGGGGAAGAAATCGGACAAGGAGCAACTAAAAGCCGATCGCCTCTTACTCGACCCCTCGAGAACCGACAAAGGTCAGCTCAGGGGTGCCTCTAGCGCCGAAGATGTAGTGCGCGCCGAGATCGGCCCAAGTAGCTCAGACCGAAGGACCCCAAGGAATCAACAACCCAAATTTCTCGCAGTAACACATCAAAGAAGTTGCTGAGTTCCTTGAGGAGGACTCAGAAGAGGAAGAGACTCCTCTGCCTTCTCCAGTGGCGGGAAAAGGAAAGAAGAAGCTGAAACTTCCTACCCCACTGAATAAAGGGGCTAAACGATACATCGCCCCGTAAGCACAAGCACAAATTGAAGCTGATGAAAAGTTAGCTAGAGAGATAGCTGAAACTGAAGTCGCGAACAAACCAAAGAAGGCTCCGGCTAAGGCTAAGACAAAAGTCTCAAGAAGGAAGCATGGTACTAGGCCTCCTCCTAGGAAACTGAAAATCGGCGATGAGACCGATAGAGAAAAGGAGAAAGAGGTTGAACCAACCGAGAAGGCCGCAACCGATTCTCAACAAGAAGAACAAGATTCTCGAGACGTAGCAAAGAAGAATAACAAGAGAGACCAATGGTTGAGCCAACAATTGAAGAGATGCTTAATTTCAGCATGATCGCCCTGGACAAAAGAGCTCAATACTACCAGATAGAAGAGTTCAAAGCGACAAGAGGCTCTAGCCAAAGAAAAGGCCGCTGAGGCAGCCAGGAAGCCGAGCGCCTCAAGCCTGTGCCACCATCGCCGAAGGATACCGAAATCCCTTACAAATACAAAGGCAGGCAGAAACCTACCGATCGAAGATTCATAGACGGCCGAGGGTCGACAAGTGGATGCCATGGGAGAAGACTCGTAAGTGGGAGTCATTGAAGGCCGAGTTTATCAAGAGATACTATGTATGGAGATATCGGGCCCGATACCCACAAGAACCAAGTCTTTGTTGAATGGCTACTCGATGCGATCCGGAGATTTATGATATAGTTGGGAAGGCCATTAATGACAAGGAAGATGTTCGACTTCCGGTCTTCGCACCACCGCCACCTCCCTCGTAAACTTAATGGTTCTCTCTACACAATAGTTATCAAGGAGAAGTCAGAAAGCTATCTTGGCTTTGGAACTCGAATCCGAACTTTCCCGAAGATGTGATCAAGATTCGTAAGCCGCGGAAGGATACATTTCGGATGTATGGACTCCCTTTCCCTAAGAAAAATCTAAAGATTTCAAGGCAAGGATCCAGTGAGGTTCGGGAGATAGCTTCCGATTAGTTTATTTTCTCTGTTCTTAGATAGCAAGTGATGTATCTGCATCGAATTTCCAACATATATAATACATTTTTGTCGTTTCGCCACGACAACATCTTATTTGTCTCTATCGCTTGTTCATTTAAATTTAACACTCGTAATCACCTAGTGATTACGTACTCACACGCTCACCGCTTTTATCCGTGTTTGTCTCGTTTTTGCTTAGATTGATAAGACTCTATTCGGGGAGAAGTAATTGTCGTGCAGGGGGGAAATTGTTGTTAGACCTTTGTGATAGGTTCTAGTACCTCATTTCGTATTCCTCAAGAGATTAGAACTTGATGTACAATTCCACCGATTCCACTTGTAATACTTGTAAGGAGTTTGTATATGATAGTTTGTAAGTGTTAGGTTTTGACATCATCAAATAGGGGAAATTATTGGGATGTGATTCAACAAAGAGACTTATTAGTTGCCTAGAAGATTTGGTTGATCCCAAAAACCCTAATTTGAGTGGTGAACCTTTTCGTTGTAATAGTAATGCCTTAGTCTCTCGAGAGTTTCGCACTCAGCAGACATTCCTTCAGCACGGTTCGTGCTCGTAGTTCCGTCTCGCCGACCCGTTAGTAGACTATCCGCCCGAGCACTCATGGGAGTGAAGACTCCAAGTAGGCCGGGACTCAAGCAGAAGCAACATACCGAGAGGTGTTCATACTCGCAGTAGGCCGGACTCACCAGAGCAAAGATATCGAAAGGAGCCGCAAGAACCGAACTCGCAGAGCAGCCCACCGAACTCGTAGTCGACCTTCAGAGAGTTGGACTCAAAGCAGAGTATACTATCGAACCCGTGTCGAATCAAGAATGACCCGACAGCCTCCTTGATTGTCGATGATCTTATATGTTAAATCCGCAGAGTCGTCCGAGGTAATAAGAGAAGTCGCCACGCATTCGCCTAGAAGTCTATTTCGTCTCAAATACTTTCTACACCTCGACCATCGACGAGCAAAGAAGCCGTCAAAGTTCGCAAAAGCCGCAAGTCAACCTCTTTCCGTAAAATGGAGGAAAAGACTCGCAAGATTCCTTAAAAGAGTCGTTAGCTACCCAAAGAGAGCGACATGTGGATCGCTCGCCTCCAACGGATCTATCCATGGCTCACCTCTATAAATAGAGGGAAAATCAAATCGCACACAACAACCAAGAACACGAACGAGCGATTACGAGCAATATACTTACGTAACTCAAAGCTTTCCGCAAGAACTTCGTGAGAAACACTTCAAGCGAAAGGCGACGTCCTTGCTCAACGTAACCAAGCTAAATTAGAATCAATAGCCTCTAGTATCCAAGTGATCGAACACGAACCCGCAGAGTTTATTCCTCATTGTTCATCACTCTAGAAGGTACATTCTTGTTCCCTTCCCTCTAACCTAAGCTCCACCGAATATATCCATAGCTTAGACCCGAAGGAGTTCATTTTTGAACCGCTCTTATTGTTAAGAACTCCTTCAATGTTGGAGAGTTTGTCAAACACTTCGCTTGATCATTGTAAACCAGGACTTGCCCAAGATAATCCTCAAGGCCGTTGTTTGTCCAAGCAGCACAAACCGACCGAGACTAACTCAAGATAATAAAATAGCCTCTTGATCTTTTCGTGACAAATGGACGTAGGATCGCTTGATATCCGAACCACTTTAAAATTGTTGTGTTCTCGCTTTTTACCGTTGCATCGATTATGGTTCATAACTAAAAACCGTTTTACAAAATCATACAACAGAGTTTCAAGAAAGCTTAAATCGAACGCACTAACCCATCAAACAGCTTTTAATAAAAACGCTTCCAAACTCAATCGAATCAGGCCTACACACTTTCGCACTCTATCGAACTCTTACCGAACGATACCGAATCTCGACATCGCCGCCTATGCCTCGCATAGCCAACCACTCTATCCACGCAATCCGTAACAACTTACTTGGCCCATCGAACTTGTTCAAGCAAGCGCACTCTCCCGAATAGGACTGCTCGCGTTTTAAGTTGAGAAAGTTTTCGAGTGTATTCATGTGGGGATTTTGTATACCGGAAGCAAATTTTATGCTTGTATACAATGTGTTTTGTCCCTACCACTATTTTATTCTCCTATCTAATAAATATATATATTCGCACATGTTATCCTTTATCTTGTATAAAAGTTAGATTTGTGTGGGCGTGTCGGGTATCACATAAGACAACACAAATTGGTTGAACTCGATAAGATATAAACAAGCATTATCACAACGAGAGAACTTAAGGATAAGTTGTTCGGTTGCCGCAGCAGCTTAGATAAGAAGCGGCTTGTCTTAGTCGCTTGTCTTTACTTGTACACTTAAGGTGGTGTATTGACGGATCACAAATGAGATGTGTTCTCCTAATCGACCTTAGCGGAGAAACAAGATCTCATGACTTAGCCGATCTTAAGCTTGGTAAGACTTTAGCCGAGCGCATTTCGACTATTTATCACTTTGACTTATTATGGTGAACATCATCGCGAACCGGATCTACGTATCGGGGTGTTAGTAGTTATTTGTGGCTCAGCCGGTTGTCTCGTATCTTCCAACCGTATCTTAGTAAAACGGGTTGATTATATCCCCCGTTGGTCCCGAGAGTAAATGTTCAAAGTGCAGGGGGGGTGTGAATACACTCGAAAATTGATTTCTCAACTTTAAACGCGAACACCCTTTTCGTGGAGAGTGTCAGATCGAACAAATTTAGCAGCACCAAATAAGCTATTCTCGAATCGCATGAAAGTGATTGACTTTACCGAGGCCTCGCTAGCCGACTGTGAGTCGAATCCGCACCGCTCGTATAAAGTTCAGAGTGCGGAAACGTGTAGGCCCAAATTCCGCCTGAGTTAAGAAAACCTTTTTAATAAAATAGTTTCGCATGTTAGTGCAACGATTAAGCTTGCCGAAACTCGCTTGAATGATTTGAAAGATAATTTTAGTATGCACAAGTAATTAATGCAACAAGAAATAACGAACACATAACACATACGATTTTTAAAGCGGTTCGGATCCAACAATCCTACGCCCACCGTCCCGAAAGATCGAAGGCTATGTATTATACCGAGATAGTCTCGCTGGTTTGTACACTAGACAAACACCGGTCTTGAGATTTATACTCGAGCAAGTCTTAGTTTACAAGGTATCAAACTAAGTTGTTTGAAAAACTCTCCAACTATGAAGGAGTACTTACAACAAGTGATCGCCCGTATATGAACTCCTTCGTCTAATCGGCTAGAGGGATAGGGAACGAGAAAGTGGCTTCTGAGAGCGATGAACGGCTAAGTATGGACTTGGGTTCGTGTTTAGTCGCTGGATACTAGAGGCTATATACTGCTTTCACCTTGGTTCCCTATGAAAGGTGCATGCCGCCTTTCACGGAGATTACTTCTTCGAACTACTTGCGGAAGACTTAGGACGTTTGTGAGTTGCTCTTTCAATGCTTTGTGTTTGCAATTCACTTGTGTATCGTTGGTTCTCTCGCCGTGAGCTTCAATTTAAATTGTATCCCTCATTTATGGAGTAGAGGCAAGGATAGATCCGCTGGAGACGACGATCCTCGTGTCTCTCTCTTTTAGGTAGCTAACGGCTCTTCTTCAAGTATGGTTGCAAAGTAGCCATTTCCTCCATTTCTCGGAAAGTTGTCGACTTGCAGCCTTTAATCGAATATGGACAATGGGCCGTCATTACGGGTCGAGGTTCGTGGAAAGTAGGTGAAATGTAATGTACTTCTAGGAAATCAAGCCGACTCTCTCTTCCTCGTATCGACTCGCCGATTTGACTTTTAGAGAATCCCGACAGCCGAAGATCGGTCCCCGTCGCCGAGTCCGATCTCTATTCGCAGCATGCTCATGCCGAGCTCGGCTCTACCGAAGATCAACTCGAGTTCAAAGGAACTACCCTCGCTGAAGTTCGGGCCTACCGACTCCTTTCGCATACCGCTCCCGTTGAATCCAAAGATTAATGAGTCTTCTACTCGCAACCGAGGGTGTAATCTACCGAGCGCCCGAACCGGATGAAGAGTGTCTACCGAGTCCGAAACCTCGAGCAGTAATGCAACGTAATGTGTTACAACCGAACGGTTCATCGCCCAAGATAGGGTTTTGGGATCTTCAAATCTTCGCAAATATTCGAGCACAAGGCTACCGAAGTTATGTCTCAACCGATTGTGAGAAAACCGAATCATCTCCCAACAACGATGTATATGAGATCACCGAACTACCCGAGGGCCGCAAGGCTATTGGTAGTAAGTGGGTATACAAGAGAAAGAGAGGACCGAATGGAGAGATCACGGCGTTTAAGGCCAGGCTAGCGGCGAAGGGTTTTACCCGTAAAGAAGGTATCAATTACGAAGAGACCTCCTCACCCGTAGCAATGATCAAGTCCATTCGCATTCTCCTTGCCATAGCGGCTCACATGAACCCAGAGATCCGGCAAACGTATGTCAAAACCGCATTCCTAAACTGGCCACCTTGAAAAAGGTAGAGACATCTACATGAAAGAACCGGGATGGTTATGTGAAGGGAGGGCGAAGAGCATCTAGTTTTGAAGCTTAAGAAGTCTATTTATGGACTTAAGCAAGCTTCCCGATCATGGCACCAAATAAGCTGACGAGGTAGTCAAATCCTACGGATTTGTATCATATCCTAACGAGGTGCGTGTGTACCGCATTTGTGTTAACGGATCAGTAGTGTTTCTTGCATTTTACGTAGATGACATCCTTCTCATCGGGCAATAATGTTGAAGTGTTATCGACGTAAAGACGCGGTTATCCGAGCAGCTTTCAAACGAAGGACTTAGATGAAGCCGCGTACATCCTCGGGATCAAGGTTATCCGAGATCGGTAGAAAAAGGATGTTAAGCTTGTCACAAGCATCCTACATTGATACCGTTATTACTCCTTTTAGCATGCAAAATGCCAAGAGAGGTTCAAGATCTTTCGGATACGGCATTTTTTTCTATCCAAGAATCGCGCCCTAAAACGCCCGAAGAGATAGAAAGTATGAGGTTAATACTATATGCTTCTACCGTTCTGGTAGCCTCACGTATCCGATGCTTTGTACGAGAGCAAAGATATCTCATATGCCGTAGGCATGGTCTCAAGATATCGCCTAACTCCCGGAAAGGAACATCGGATCGCGGCCAAGCATATTCTCAAGTACCTTAAACGGATTAGAGATTATATGCTTGTTTACCGCTACGACGCCTAAATGTCTTTTGGGTTATACGTACTCTGGATTTCCGTGCCGCCAGAGACAAGAAGAAGTCTACCTCGGGTTATGTGTTTACCTTGGGAGGTGGAGCCATTTCATGGAGGAGTGCAAAGCATAAATGCATCATGCGGACTCAACCATGGAAGCAGAGTATGCTGGCCGCTTCGTAAGCTTCGGAAAGAGGCGGGGCTCGCTCAAGAATTTCCTCCTGGATCTTGGATATTGTTGTTCAGAATTTGCCTAAGGCGATCACGATTTATTGTGATAATGCGGGTGCAAAGGGAAAAATTCTAAGGAACCTAGATCTCACAAGGCGTCTAAACACATAGACATTTAAAGTACCACATTATACGAGTATTCGTAAATCGAGGAGACGTGGTGATCGACAAAATCGGGAACTAAAGTCAACCTAGCTAATCCTTTCACAAAGAGCTTACCACTCCCGCCTACGAGAAACATGTTCAGGCTTAGGAGTGGTAGAGATGCCCCCACTTAGACTACGTAAACTTTTGTATAAGTGGGAGAAGATGCAAACGATAGATAGGATAGATAGCCGAGAGATAGTTGAGTACTAGTTTGTACCTAGAACCGACACATTGTATACTCAAAGTTTACTTTAGTATAAGTGGGAGAATTGTTGGGATTTTGTATACCGGAAGCAAATTTTATGCTTGTATACAATGTGTTTTGTCCCTACCACTATTTTATTCTCCTATCTCGATAAATATATATATTTCGCACATGTTATCATTTATCTTGTATAAAAGTCAAATTTGTGCGGTGTGTGTATCACGTAAGACAACACAAATTGGTTGAACTCGACAAGATATAAACAATTATCATCAGCTTGAGACAACTTAAGGATAAGTTGTTGGTTTAAGTTGCGCTTAGATAAGAAGTGGCTTGCCTTAGCCGCTTGTCTTTACCGGTACACTTAAGGTGGCGTATTCACGGATCACAGCCGAGATGTGTTCTCCTAACCGACCTTAGTGGAGAACCAAGATCTCGACGACTTAGCCGGTCTTAAGCTTGGTAAGACTTCATGTTGGTCCGAGACGATAAGTCGTATAGAGGGGGGTGAATACACCCGAGCCGATGATTGCAGAACCGATGAACAAGGCCAAATAAGCTCTTCGATCGCGGGACAGAGCGAGTCGGCCCATCGAAGCTCTCTCCTACCGATCGTTGTCAAGATTTTGAGAATCAGCCTGAGACTCGAAGCAGGCAGTGCGGAAAGTGTGGGGCCCGAATTGCCTCTTTTGAAAAACACGCTTTTAGTTAATTAATTCTTTTCGGCCGCGCGCTTTATAAAATACGCTTTATGCAAGCTTATGATTTTCAAGTCGCTTGAATGCTATGCAACGGGTTCTGGATACGCAAGATCCTACGCCCACGGTCCCGAACAAAGCAGAGAACTTGTTGATTATTCTCGAGCAAGCCTCACAGGGATACCGTGCAACCGGGACGCCCCTCTAAGTTATAGTCCTTAGCGACTTTAGAATCCAAACCTAAGTCCGAAAGGGAAGGGAATTTTCTCCAACTCGAAGGAGTTCTTACAATAAGAACAATTCACTAAATGTGAACTCCTTCGAATCTAAGCTATAAATGTGACAATGAGCTTAGTCTAGAGAAGAAAGGGATCTAAGAACTCTAGAGAGAAAAACTCGTGAAATCTTCTAAGTACGCAAGTTTTCCTCTCGGATGATCTTTGAGTGTTCTAGAGCGTTTGTGAACTTAAGCTTGTCCCTTCGAAATTCCATCACTCTGAGCTTCAAAAACTTCTCTATTTATAGTTGTGAAGTTACGGCATATGTCCGTTGGAGACGACGATGCCACGTGTTACAAGCTTCCAAGGAAAACGCCATAATTCGAACTTGTTGCAAGCAGGCGCTTAATGCAATCGCTCATGAGAGCAAACTTTACGTGTAGAATAGGTAAGCGCTTGTCGGCTTCTCATCTGGCCGAGGTTTGTAGTTGGTGAGAATGTCGAAGTCGACCGCTCAACAACCTCGTATGTCTCCCGCCGAACTTTTCGAAAAGACTTGAATAGTCCGGGTCGCTTCCGTAGGATACAAGAGATCGAAAAGTCTATGTCTTCTTCACCGAGCCGGCCGATGTGGCATCTACTAAGTAGGTCACCGGGCGACCGCGAAGGTATCGTGCTTGTTTCTGCTTCTTCTTCACCGATGACTATCACCGGGAGTAGTCTTCACCGATGATTTGTCACCGACGCGCCGTCTTCGACCGAGTGGAAGATCACCGCCGACCGAAGAACACAAGCGATTACACCGACGACGTGGGCTCTCAAAAGTATCTTCGGCGTAAGATCGCCCCAACAACTACCCCGCACAGACTTAGACAAAAATAATAAACAATACATCAAGTCTAACCTATACATCGCCCAATCCTAACGACATACTAATCTACCGATATCGCCTAGGTTTTGGGATCTTCAATTCCATAGTACTACTATGATTTCCCCCAATTTTCTTTTAACCGAACAACAACTGAGTATCATCTATCGACTCATATCCAACAATTTCCCCTAATTGATGATGCCAAAACCTCTACCTCTACCTCTTAAAATTCTTAAGTCTATAAAAGATGCTATCCTATCGACAACAATTTCCCCTTACAACATTCCCGAGGGAAAGAAAAAAATAAAGGAATTTCAATACTTCCGAAGGCGGGAGATAGGCAAAATCGTAGAAACCGATCGGAGTGCGTGTCGATCACTTAGTGATGGCCGTGGAAAACACGATGCAAAGAGCCGAAAAACAATGAGTAATTGTCTCGACAAGCAATAGGAACTGATATATATAATCAATGAAGTACGTGTTCCTATCACTATTACAAAAGATAGAAAAGAGAAAGACTACGCACGCCCGAGGCTTCGAGCGCGCTCCCGAATCCCGTAGATCCGTCCACGGGAGGTTCCGTAACGATAGTATAAGTAGATTCTCTTCCTCGTAGTCCGGACATCCTCGTCATCTTCGCCCAGGTCGACACTCAGGTCGAAGCGAGAAGCCGCAGCTCCGATCTCATCCTCTATATCCTTTGTACATAGAACTTCGCGCCAGCTCCAGGGGAGGTGGGATGTGCCTAAAAGCCGGAGCTCTAAACGAATATTCTCTCTCTTCATGATCTCCTCTGAGCCGCTCCCTCACTCTAAATTGTACATAAGCATGAACTCATCAAAGGCTTGATCGATAGGTTGCTCTCGAGGATAGAATCCCCAAGCATAGTAGCCTTTGATAAATTCGCTCTTTAAGTTCTTCCCATTGATCATTAACCTCACTGAACCCATCGATCGACATGAACAATCGAGTCCTTCGCGAGAGGTGTTCTCTTCCTTGATCCTCTCGGGATTTGTCTTCTCGGGATCAGCCGCCGGCTTCTTGGATAAAGCTTATCATCTTAGCCATATCAGCCATTCTTTTCTTTTCTGGAGAGCCGCCGCCCCTACGCCTCCTCGTCCGATATTTAGGCCTTGCAATGCCGTCGCCTCCCGTGTCGCTTGATCTTCCGCTATCCGGCTCAGGTGTTAGAGTAGGAGTGGGAATACTCGAGTAGTAGCCGGGATCTCGGACCTAAGAGCCTCAAAGAAAATCGCTGGGCTTTCTTCTTCCGCTTCTTCGACCGATTCGACCTTTTTCTTGCCTTTGCCCCTAACAGCCTTTCGCCTGGGCTTCTTTGTCGCTTCGTCGCTTCTTCAAGCCGACGCCCTCTGGCCCAAACCTTTATCTTGGCACTGGCTGGGCAATATTGAGGTCATAAGCCTCTTGCTCCGCTTTAGATTTGAACTTATGGAGCTGGGAGGAAGGGAGGAGTATATTTAGTTGCAATCTCCTTCCCCGCCTCTCGCGGTGGCAATTGCTCAAGCTCGTGCTCTTCTTCTTCTCGTCTCCCGCTCAATAAACTGCTACTTCTTCAATGTGAGCAAGAGAAGAGGAGACGGGGGTCGGCCGTAGTGGAAATTATAGGAGAAGGACCTCGAAGAGTTCTTATCCCGAGTAGTAGAGGGTCCTTCCTCCCGAGCCCTTTCCCCTCGAGTCCGTGCGGGTTCTTCACCGTGGAGGGTCCCTTCTCCCGAACCCTTTCCCCGATTATCCGTACATCAGCCGTATCCGTTTCGCATTCATCTTTTATTATACCTTCCCCTTTGGCACGCAAACCTTTATCGAGGTTGGTACGGATAGCCGCGACTTCGTTTTCCAAATTGTGGACCGAATCCTTAACTGAGTTGCGGTGGATTCAAGTCTTTGACGAGATCGCAAAGATAATTCCTAGTCTTTTCTTGGATCGCCTCTAGATGTTTTAAGCTCAGCTGGCGACTCTAGACGGAATTTCAAAGAGAGCCCGATCACGCGATTCTCGTCACTTCTTTCCGAATAAGTTTTAGAGCCCGCGCCCGCTGGGTAATAGATTTCAAGGCTAGAGGTGGCAATCTTATTCCGTTCATCGATTTCGAGCTAACAGCCTGTGAGAGCTTCGAGTCACCGCTTCCGAAAATATCTTTCGCCGATTCTCGGGAGCAACCGCCGACTCTAAGCTTCTAGATCGACTTTCCGAGCCGCTAAGCCCCGCCTCAATAATCTCCCCGAAAGTCAGGGTTGAGGAGTAGGTACTGGAGTCTTTGAGATGTCGCTAGCCTAGTCCGTCTAAGCTCTGTCTCCGAGCCTTGGTATACTTTGTCCACTTCGATGGACGCCCTAGCCAAAAGTATGTTTTTCTCTCCTTGGCGTCAAACGGCTTTATTTACGGACTTTGAGGACACTAACCGATAGGTTGGATCTCGGTACGAGCCGGTTCCGAGCCCTCGCTCGTAAAATGTGAGGAGCCGCTCCCTACCGTACTTCGGAGCACCTTGAGCATCACCCGATGTATCAGATGTGGTGAATTGCTCTTCTCACGGGGGAGTTCAACCCTCAGCAGAGCCTCCCAACTCGTATCCTGGGTATCCGATCCTTCCTTCCGATTGTTATCATCATCATCTTTCTTATCATCAATGTGAGGAGACGGGGGTGGAGGAGTGTTACTGTAGACTCGACTCTCGCAAGCTTAGAAGATAAAGCATTGCGGCTCGGAGGTCTTCAAGAGTAGCTAAGTCACCGGTTCCCTCCGTACCCTATTACTTCTAGTAGCTTCGCTCCTCATCGTGCGAGTAGAGAACTGAGCGAGTTTTGGATTATGTCTTCTAGAATATCCCAACTCGTAAATCTTTGAAGCATTTGAACCCTAGCCCCGATGGCTATGTCGACTAAGTCCGAGTGCCCAACGATCTCGGGAATATGATCGCGGACTTCACCATGCGGCACGGAGACGAGTGGTGTGAATAGCCGTCCACTGGGCCGCATTCTCCCCGGGCCGGCTCCCCCGACGTCCGACCGTGTCTCCTTCCGAGCTAATCACTCCGGACTTTATCTTTGAGGGTCGCACCCTCAATGCCAGAATCGTAATCCAAAAACCGCTCTTCTTGAGTAGGAGGAGGAGCGGGTTCAATAATGAGAGGGAGGCCGAGCAATGAGACCTCACCTGTCCGGTCTTAGTCACCGCTTCTTCTGGCAATTGCAGATGAGGGGGCAGAGCGGATGTCGTTCTCTTCGGCTCAAAGGCGGCCCCTTACCGATAGACTTTTCCGTCGCTTCTTTGGGTCTCGAAACTTTATCGCCTTAGTGTTGTACAATACTCAGTCTTCAAAAGCCGAGTTCCTCCGTACAACACTCTCTATTAGGACCGACATCTTGGTCCCGAATAGAAGCTTACCCACACCGGCCAACCTCCTCTCGCCAGCCGGGTAGCGAGTGAACTTCCTCGGGCTTGGGCTTTCATCCGAGTTGTATAATAGTCGCCCCTGGGCCACTTCTACCCATCATCTATAGCCATCATCACCGAATCCTCGGGCTTGGACAGCTGATCGCACGAACCACCGAACTTGTCAAGCATGCAAGGCGAGACCACATACGCTAAACCTCCTCGTGACCGAGGTAGCAAGAGATTCCTCGGGAGAGCCGTCTTGAACGCCGATCATCATGGCCCACGTAACTTTTGCACATAAGCGTTGATCTCCCTCTCCTTATATCCGATAAGGGAGATTCCGTAAGTAGGAAGTCGAAACGCGAGGACCGTGAGCCTCTGGATGTTGAAGGTCTTCGAGACGCCCTTCCACTTGTTCGGATAGTCTCCTCCATGTAAGAAAACGAGGCTTCTTCTCCTTCGGCAACCACCGAATTCCAGCTGAAATATACCTCCTCCACTCGCCTCGGCAGCATCGGGCACCGGGGATGCTTGGTCACGAGGGTTTCCAACCTGCACTTTCCGCAGCATCGAACATCGGTTCCGAGATATGGGATATCCACTGGCGAAAGCCATCGGGTTCGAACCGAATCCGATGGTCATGATCTCCACTATAAGTTCAGAGTCTCCGTACGATCGCCATAGAAATTCGCAAAAACAACTTGTTAGCACTTGAAAATAGAGTAAGTTAGTAGTTATCGCAGATTTTAATACATTACCGAGTATTAGAGCTTGAAAGATGCACAAGTGCAAGGCGCTATAAGAAGTAGAAACCGATTAGGTAGTAAAGCTCGTAAGGGGTATGAAAATGGCGAAAAGTGAGGGAATGATAGAAGATGAAAGATTTTGTATATACCGCTTGATTGCACGCTTTAATCTAACCACGAAGTTTTAATCTTTCATAACTATGGACGACTAAGATTTAATGTTATAAAAGGAATGATTACCAAAGCCGCCTAACACATAGATCCACGTAATAAAGGTAAGTGAGAAGACATGCATTAAATGCGCGACTGACAAGACATTAATTACTCAGAGTTAAGGTTTCCTACCGACCTTTCCTTAAACTATTAATGGCGGGAAATGAATGCACATTAACTACCGAGTGTGAGCGATCGATGTAATAGGTACGAGCATGCTTCAAAAAAGAATAAGTACACAAAATTACGCAAACCTCTTCAACCTGAACTTATCACCGGTTACCGTTATGTATAAGGAGAAAGGTTGTCATGCCGATGACTAGGTTCCCCTTGCCGCGTAGCAGTTGGCGACTTTCCCAATCGAAGTCATCACCAGATTAGTTATCTCGACCCGTCGGATCGATTCCTTATGCCGATACCAATTGTTACCAATTGTTTGGGCAATGATGTTCTCAAGCAATCGGCATCTACCGACGCATCTCCGCAGGGATCCAAGAGACCTAGCTCACCGATAGTTCTCTCGAACCTCGCTCTCGCCTAGTGGTTTGGTCAAGATATCCGCCCTTTGCTTGTCGCAAGATGGATCTTCTCCATCCCGATATCCTTCTTCTCGACATGGTCTCCGATGAAGTGGTGCCGGATATCCACGTGCTTGCATCCGGCATGTAGAACTAGGTTTCGAGTTATGGCACCGCACTTGTGGAGTCGCAAGAGACGGGCACTTCATCCCGAGTTATACCATAATCTCTAAGTTGTTGTCGAAGCCAAAGGATTTGGGCACAACAACTTCCCCGCAGCCATGTACTCCCTCCAAAGAGTGGACGTTGCTACCGAATGCCGCTTCTTTGAAAACCAAGAAATCGCCTTGCCGCCTTAGGAACCGACAAGTTCCTAAGTCGACTTTCGATCTATCCCCGCATCCTCGCATAATCGCATCGAATAACTCCGTCACAAGCATTAAGTTATCATAAGCAGGATACCATAACCCAAAGATCGTGTTCCTCTTAAATAGCGCTAGTAATCTTCTTTGCCGAGTCTAAATGACTTCGCTTGGGATCTCGCTTGGAATCTTGCGCATACACCTACAAGATAAGTTATGTCGGACGGCTAGCCGTTAAATAAAGTAAAGAGCTTATAATAAGCTCTATAGTCAAGAGAAGCAACGTAAGCTCCCTCTTTGTCTAGATCGATTTTAAAGTTCGTGTTCATGGGGATTTTTGAACGGCTTGCCGGAGTCGCAACCGAATCTTTTTAGAAGGTCTCGAATCTATTTGGCTTGATTGATGAAGATTCCTTCGTGTGATTGCTTCACTTGAAATCCAAGGAAATAATTCATCTCTCCCATCATGGACATCTTGAATTTCTCCCCGCATCATCTTCTCGAACCGGGCCGGCATACGGTCTCATTTCTCGCAACCCAAAATGATGTCGCCCACGTAGACTCGCACCGCAGGGATGTCATCTCCCGAATTTATGTTGAATAGGGTGCGATCTACCGTCCCCTTCGAAAACCTTTCTAAGTGGAAAGTCTAATAGTGGTATCATACCAAGCCCCGGGTGCTTGTTTTAACCCATACAGCTTTCCTAAGTCTCGTACACCCGATGTCCCCGCCGAAAACCGGGCGGTTGTTCCACGTAGACTTCTTCCTTCAAGCACGCCCATTCGTAAAAGCCGACTTTACATCCATCTCGATAGACTTTAAATCCCCGATGTGTCGCATAAGCTAGAAAAGACGAATGGCTTCCAATCCGGCGACCGGAGCGAATGTTTCATCAAAGTCAATTCCCTCTCGCCCGACTATATCCTTTAGCAACTAGTCTTGCTTTATTTCCGACAATGACGTTGTTTTCATCTCGCTTGTTTTTGAAGACCCACTTAGTGCCAATCACGTGCCGATGTCTAAGTCCTGGCCAACAAGCTCCCATACTTCATTTCGATGAACTCGGTTCAGCTCTTTTTTGCATAGCAATGACCCGGGGCCAAGATCTTTAAGTGCGCCCTCTATCGATCGAGGTTCTTCCGTAGACGAAAAAACAAGAGTAAAGTGAGCTTTCTCCTGACTTAATCTTGATCTCGCCCTTATAGTTGCCGATGGATCTCCAATGATAAGATTCGAAGAATGAGCATCGAGCCACGAACGCCCGAGTCGGGCTTCTTCTTCCGATACTACTTCGGCTACGCCAAGAGGGAGTGCTAGGCATTTCGCAGTAATCTGTTTTGGTGACCGTAGCAATTCAAGCAAGAAGGTTAAGATCTACCGAAGTTTCCTGTGTTCGGGGGCATTTAGCTTAGGAACATTAATTGTTCCCCCCGAAGTTTATATTCTCGTAGAGGTCTCAGCACTCACCGGGGCTTCCTCATCGACCGATGTTACCTATTGTTGATTCTCGCTCGATAGAATCAACTAGGCCGGCCTACATCGATCGTTGGCCGAGTCCGAGTTTGTTCATCGCCCGACTCATCATCCCAACAATGCCGGATCTTTCGCCTTTATCGCAAGTCCGAGATCCCGTAGCTTGCCGCCGACATCACGCATTCGACTGTTTCTTTCCTCGTTCTCGAACAAATTCATCAAAAACAACATGAGTGGCTTTCCTCCACACAAAGAGTCCGATAGTTAAAGACTCTCAAGGCTTTACCGACTAGAGAGTAACCTAAGAAAACTCCTTGATCGCATTTGCTATCAAAGACATTCACCTGATCTTTCCCATTATCGTGGATAAAGCAAGGATGTACCAAAATATGAAAATGAGAAATAGAAGGAATTCTCCCTTTCCATAATTCATATGGTGTCTTCATGTGTTGCCGAGTGAGTAGTGAGCGATTCTCGAGTATAGCGTGCGGTGCCGAAGCAAAGATCACCCCAAAACTTTGAGTGGTAGTCCCGAGTCCGCTAAGGAGCCGTTCTTTGGGCCGCTTCTTCGAAAGTGTTCTGCTCTTACGCTCGCAAGTCCGCTTCGCCGAGGGGTGCACGCAAACTGGATGTCTCGTGCCGAATTCCCCTCTTTATCGCAAGCATTCCTTTAACTACCGAGTTCATAAACTCGTCCTCCGCCTCCGAGCGAATTCTTTCAATCTTGATGTCCTTCTCCACATTGAAGTTTCTTCGTAAGATCGGGTAACTCGACCCGAACATCGATTTGCCGGGCGATGAAGATGACCCAAGTATATCTCGAGTAGTCGTTAACAACGACGAGGGCATACTTCTTGCCTCTTATAGTCACCGGAGAGACCGCCCGAATAAGTCCATGTGGCAAGCATGAAGGATTCCATCAGTTGAAGGTGACAATGAGGATGGATCGCTACTATTTGTTTGCTTTCCCCTTCGTACATGCTTCACAATTTCTCGTCTTTAACGAACGATTCGCTGGGCTTCCCCTCGACTTTGGGAGTTCTTGGCTAGCTTGTTCATGGTCTTGAAGTTCAGGAGTTGGCCGAGTCCCTTGCGCCATAGCCATCCCGACTTGTCACTTGATTTTTGTCTCGCGCTAGTAGTAAAGCCTCGTTGTTCCCGCGGTTTTCTAGTCCCCGCAACATAGATGTTTTTCCTCCGCGAACCTCGATAACACCGTTTTCCCCGTGAGATTTGTCAACAATATCACATAAAACCGGCCAAAGATTACTCTATTAAGATTATCAGCGGCAACTGGATCGACCGAAAGGGAGGTTATGTTGAAGTCCTTCAACATATGTTACTCTGGAATCGTGGGCGGTCCCAATTGTCAGCTGCCTGTATCCCCTTGTATAGCCTTTGGAGTTGTCACCGAACCCACTCGGGACCATCTTCGCTAGTACGTAGTTGGTCGCAGTGCTCTTCCGGTAAGTCGCGTGTCTCGAGTACCGCCGTCCACTATCCAAGTGGTCCTTGACGCACTTGCAAAACAGAGGCATTTTTTAAAGGTACCTCTTTGGTTCCTGGGTCCTATCAATGGGTTAGCGGGTGATTTCGAACCCAGACCGTTTCTAGGAACCTTAGAAGTCCGAGACTTCTTCTTCTCGAACCTTGTCGCTTCTTCTTCTCCACGCGACTTAGAGATACCGACTTTCGCTGATGATTTCTTGGGGTTCGACGCTCTTCTTCCTCGAGTCTTAGCGCTTTCCCGACCCCCGGGCTCATAGTAGTACGAGCCGCATCGAGCCGGGTGCCTGCATACAACGGCTCCTTGTACTGCTCTCGCCCATCTCGACCTTCTTGGTTCCCCCCGACTCCTGATCGCGGTGCCCCGGGGCCGGAACCTTTCGGGTCACCGCTTGTTGTTACTCGGGCCGAGGTGCAATCATTTTCATTTGTTTTTGCGCCCGAGGCGTGGTGTCGCGACTTGCACCTTTCCTCCGACTAACCTATCACCCGAGTTGTCGAGTTTTTGGAGGTGGAAGCTCGTGAATATAACCAAGGCCTTCTTTTACAGAGAGTTGGCCGTCGTGCTCGAGCATGCTTTCTAGCTTCTCCTTAGCTCCTGTGTGCATCGTTTCACCATCGCCCTCTCCCGACCTCATCACTTCTCCCGAGGGAGTCATAATCTTCTACAGACTCCCGAGAGTTTCGACCGAGCTCGGCTATTTCAGCCCTCTTTCTCCAAATTGTCCCTGGTCGATCAGATCGAGTTTTCGTTGAAGCCGAGACTTAGTCATAAGAGATTCAATCTCTTCCTCGAGTCTCGTCAACTAGATCCATCGACTCTGCAAGAGAGACTCACAATCGAAGAAAGTCTCGATTCTCAGCCTTTACTCCCGTTCAAGTTCCCCCGGATAGTCCCGCGAACTCTCTTCTCCAAACAACTGCCTCTAGTAGATCGTCGTAGGCTTGTACCACATCTAGAGGGATCATCTCGAGACCGAGCACATGTCGGGTGTGGCCGTGGTGAAGAAGAGGTAACATTAAGTTTAGAATTTACCTGCAAACCTTCTCTTCTCCTGGCCATCGACAAGCATTCGGCCGACTCATCAGAACCGCCTCGCAACCTCAACTCCGGCGACGAACGCGGCTTCGCTTCTTCCTTAAGAATACATGAATGTATCCTCTTCAATTTAGTTGCCTGGACATCTCTCCGGCTATGTAGTGCCTGCTCGCTTGGCAAATTTTTCTCTCTCGCCGTTTCGCTTTCGAGCAGCCGAGAGTTCGGGGACAATCATAACAATATCGTCCCTCCTTCTCTGCAAAGCTTAGTAGTGGATGTTCTCGTCCGCTCTTACCTAACCAGTCCTTGGACTGGACCGTGCAACGAATTCCGATTTCCCGCATTCAAAGAGAAGGATTAGATTCTTCTTCTTATGATAGTCTTTCTTGACCTCGAAGAACAATCTCGGGTTGTATTTCCTCGACCGACTTTCTCCTTTTCCCTCCTCGATATTTGAGAGCCATCAAGCTAAGGGCCGATCATGGCCTCGGAGTCCAGGAAGACTTTGCTACCGATGTGGCCACAAGCCTTGCTTGAGGAAATATGCTTGGCTCCCGGTGTTGCCGATCGTCGGCCTTGAAGGCATGGTCGAACCGGTGTGTCACCGGAGCGCTTTAGCACTTTGGGGGTAAGCTATGCCGGAATTCCTCCGATTTTAATTTCGTAAAATATAACATCGTGGAGTTAGAGCATTTAGATCGTAGAGCGACGTAAATAAGCAGCAAAAGGAAGCCACTTCGTCGTGGGCAACGCTCTCAAGATCTTGGTGTTCATCTCCTTGTTGGTGAACCACCTCCCACCATCGATGACATTGACTTGATTGGTGAATCCCGACACTCCAACCGGCCAACGGTTTTTAGTAGCTCGCATTAGCAAGGCGCCGAACTTCTCAAGCTCTAGCTCGAGCTTGTTTTCTTTGACCCCAGGGGTTCCAAACGGCCCAAGCACAGCCCAAGGCGTCCCATAGCTCTTTCGCCGTCTTGCAACCTCTGCACCCTTCCGAGGTGTGAATCACCGAGCGTAGTCGAATGACGGCATTACCGGCAACCTCTGGCCAAGGTTGTGTGAAACTTCTTTCTTCAAAGCGAAGAAGGCGCATTTATCTTTTGGGAACCTTAGCACCGGGCACGCTGTGCTCCCGCGCCTCCTCCGCAAGAAGAATACTACGCCCGTCGATCATGGGAATGACTCGGCCCTAACTCTAGGATCATCCGACATGTCAAGCCGTCGTGGAGCGACGTTAAAGCGTAAGTGCCCCTCCATACGGTACGCGCCATACCGTGTAGTTCTCTATTGAGAACATCGGCATCATCCCTAATATCCGCCATGACCGACATCGTAAGAGTAAGAGTATAATGATGCCGAGGGAAAGATGCTTATGCAAAGGAAAACGGTTTTCGTGGATCGCTTCGAGAGGACTCAGCATTTTTGCAATCCGCGACCATTTGCGGAACACCGCGTGCCTCGATACCAATTGCTGGTCTGAGACGATAGTCAGGTGTGAGGGGGGTGAATACACCTGAGCTCGCTTTCTCAATGTAGAAGGCTCACTGAAGCCGATGCATCGGAACCGATAACGGCGAACAACAAATAAGCTCTTCGATCGTGGGACGAGCAGAGTCGGGCCATCGAGCTTTCTCTACCGGATCGCTGTCGGGCACTTTCTTGAGAATCTCCTACGGAGACCCGTTGTGCTGGAAAGTCTGGGTCCCTGGAATTTGCCTCTTTTGAAAACACGCTTTAGCAAATTAAATTTTCGGGGCCGCGCGCTTATAAAACACGCTTTTACGCAAGCTTATGATTTTCAAGTCGCTTGAATGCTATGCACAAAACATGGTGAGGAAAGAACACAAGCGTATTTAACGTGGTTCGG
>CM054807.1:13309902-13421359 GCA_028984105.1 Lavandula angustifolia
AACAACATCAACCGAGGCTTGCTTAGTATAATTAATACAAGAACTATTGCTTAGTTCAAGACAAGTGGACGTAGGGACCCAGACGTGTCCGAACCACTTTAAAAATTATCGTTGTGTTGATTTTAATTGTTGCATTGATTAACTGTTCATTCGCATATAATTGGAGTTTTAATCAAACAAGCATAAAACGGATTTTCACCGAGACGGTTATTTTAGGGCCTACACTTCCTCACACAACCTGTTGTTCGAACTACCGTTTACTTGACATAACTTCATTAGGACCGTACTCGGTAGGGAATCTCTACCCACGCGATCGAGAAAGCATATTTGGCTAACTCGACAAGTTCGGTGAGCAATCTTCAAGACGGGTTGACTTTCGTGTTCGAGTTTTGAATTCTGCATTCATGTGTATTCACCCCCACCCCTTCTTCTATACCTAAAGCTCGTCTCCGAACCTACACAATCTCTATGCCAATATGGGATTTGAATGTGATACACAAGAAGAACTTTACCTTTAAATTTGTAGTAAACAACCTCATGCCAATACGGAAATTTAAGTTTAAGATAATTATTATCCGTAGAAACCGAATGTTCTTGGGAATTCAAGTGAAATATTGTGTAAGGTCCGGTGAAGAAGCCATATTGTGTACAACAAATAATATGTAAGCTTATTTATAGTACATAGAAACTCATCGAGCACGCTTATTTATTATCATGTATATTATATTTTATCTAAATCTCAAAAAGACTATTCATAGAAGAAAGAGTAGTGATGAAACTCTATATCCCTATTGGGTGTTGTTCTACAACTTCTTTAAGGGGTAACATGGGCGTACACTATAATATTACCGTATGGCCGTTTTTCGGTGGTCTTATCAATCTTTAAAGTAGAGAAATTTTGAATTATCAAATCAAATTACAGCTAGCGTTTTTCTATTTTGATTCAAATTTCAAAATTTTCCTCCGTATTTAACGGGGATGTCACTTCGCAATAGAACATGCTACAGCAGGTGCAGAATATGTAATCTTTTTTTAAAAATTTGAATTTGTGTATGGGCCCTACTTAACTAATTACATGAATTTTAATTTTGAAATTTTTATATATACCGTTGTCTATATAAAGTTGTGACGTTAATAATGTCTAATTATTATCTTACGATACACAATGCCGGTAAATAGGTTCTATCGTTATAAGTTTGTGCGCGGAGGTCGGAGCAATACGGGTTTTACCCTAACTTGTGGGATGGAGAAGGGCGGACTGATTCATACCCGGGTTCTCGTTATAATATTCCCGAGCAAGCGAAGTATGCAAATGCTAGGCCTTCCGGTATGTGCGATGAGGAGTTGGGCACTAATAGTGCGGGGAGTTAAGTATGGAAGTCTTATATGTAGCTATGTGGCTATGTCTCTGCTTTTAGGATCTGTGCTCAACGAAAGGAGCCGTTCGTACATTTGTCTTAAACATTTAAATCCAAATGGTAGTTTTAGGGTTTTTCTATACCTACTACCGTTACTAAGCCGAAAATAGAGTCCGACGTAGGAAGTCGATGGGAAACCAAAGGAAGCAAATGTGGTTACTTATGCAATTCTTGGTGTACTTGGTTTTTTTGTTGTTATGGATCATAATCCTTCGTTAATGCAACGACCGGTTTTGGCCGACGCTTTTTATAATGTCAAACGATGAAAATGCTTATAAAGCGGATACACATAAACGGCCATATAAGAAGGAATGTTTCGAGATAATTGTTCGCCATAAAGACATAGTGGATGAGCCAACGAACAACTCAACCGGTGATTTCATGCATTATGTCAAGTTTTCCGCGATCGTTAGCGGATCACGTGTTCGGGGATGAAGATGAAAAAATCGATGGCAAGTACAACAACACACGCCGCAACGCTCTATTGTATTTTACTTGTTGGGATAGTATAGTTCCAAGCGTGAATTTTATTTATAGTGTTATATATAGTCGTAAATGTTTTTTTAATCGGGGTTGAATAATTTTGTAAATTTAGAATACAACTTAGATACATTTTGTGCAAGGAGAAAATCGCTGGCGGTATGGTATCCCAAGTGGGGAGAATGGATAAAAGTTCACTCTTGTGTAATAGACAATAGATTAATCATGTGTGATACATTCAGATTTACGGAAAGCATTGTTGAAGTTTGATTCGATCTTTGACGTACAACCATCATACCATGATTCATTTGGGGTTTAATCACACAAACTGATCAAGAAAAGCACACAACAAGCTGTAAGATTCAATATATATATTAATCCATGGGATGGGATAATATATAATGGAATCCACTGCAATAGACAAGACATATAATGTTAGAAGACAACTGAAAGTGGTAAAAGTAGCTGCAGGAGATGGAGATTGATGGCAAGACCTTCCGCTACAGCCGCAGCATGCAGATATTGTTTTGTGGGCTACCTTATCGTTCGAACCGACTTCGACTGCAGTGGTGGATACGTAGGGAGTAGTGCAAAGCCAATAAGAAGAGCAAATAGGGTTTTGACAATGTAGTAACTCTACCCATCCTTGCTAGATAAGTAAATTAATTTGGTGTTTTAATGAAATTGTTGTACACAAAATGCTGCAGTTTATGTAGATTTATATAGGGGATTCATATTTTTACTCCATCCGTCCCATTAGTAGTGTCTTGTATTCTCGAAAAGGATTGTCCCGTTTTTAATGTCTTATTTTAAGAAGTGCAAAGAATTTGTGGCTACAAATTAATTACCTAAAAGTCAAATAATATACACTACAATATCATTTTTTTAATCTTCGTGTCCAAAAGAAACCATACACTACTAATGGGACAGATGGAGTATTTAACATTCGAAAAAAATTAAGGAGAAGACACAATGTATAATGAGACTGCATTTATCGGTCTTAGATTTCAGTCGTTCGTTCGCCCAATTCCGTATATGATAATAAAAAAAAATACATTTAGAGGAGAGAGAATGGAAAGAACACGTCCTCCTCCAGGCTTCTATGCAGACGAACGTTCCTCTTCTTTGTAGCCATTGGGATGGTGACACTTGTCACTATCCCATTGGTTACATGAAATTAATTTTATTCTAAATTTAATTTGATTATATCTTTTATAGTATATATTAAAAAAAAATTATACCAAAATTCATGATTTTTCATCCTCTATAAATAAACACCAATATTGATATATTTCTCCACTTGTGTGTTTTTCGTTGTTTCAATTTTTTTACTTCATCAATTTGTGTCTGCTTGTTTTATTAATATGAGTTGTATTGATATTGAGTTTTTTTTCGTGTTTTCCATTAACCGAAAATTAATTTTAATATTTTTTATTCAAATTAATAATATGTTGAAATAAATAATTATAAAAAAATATGAATAGATAATATTTTAGTTGGGTGGTTGCCTTGATTGAGTGGTCACGGATAAATTATAAAAAGTAGAGATGGTATATTTAGTAAGAAAATAGAATATATGGAGGGAGAGAAATTAATAAAATATTGAGATGGTTGAATATTTGGTGTTTGGGGTGTTCATTGATAAATAGTGTACTCAGATTTATAAATTCGGTTTGTATTTAATTTGAGTATGTTGTAATATAAAATAAGGCTACTAAAATTCAAAAATAAAAGTTATGACGTCATTTTTGGTCTATTTTTCTTGGATATAGGCTAAGATTTCAGCCCATTTACCTTAGATTAGAAAATTTAGAATTAGGTTCGTCACAAGTTGCTATTCAAGGCTATTTTCACATTGAACCGAGTACATATATTTATGACTTAGTACGAAAAAATCATTTTTTTAGGAGAATTTTATGTACATGCATACGTAATACATTAGGTAGCGAAGATAGAAGTAAATATGAGGCAAGGGATGAGGAAAATTGAATAGGCCAACACATTGTGCAGTACTAGGTCTACCTGTGACTAAATTACTCAAATTTCTAAATTTAGTTTACATTTCCCATGATTCCGTGATCCACTATGATACAAGTGTTGCTGGTCATGGATTACTGGCCTATTAATGTACAAAAATATCACAGGATCAATTAAAACTCACTGCCGATGTATCGGAGGGGTCGGCGGCTGGTGGCTCTGCCCGAAGAATCCAATACCCACCGGCCGTGGGTAGAATCCACCACTGGCAGGCTGCTGCTGCTGAGTTTGCTGAGGAGGCATAGGGCTCGGCCTAGCAAACCCCGTGGCTGCATTTGAGAGTGGCGGAGCAAGTAGGTTGGTTGCACTGTAGCCGTAGGGGGAGTCCCATCATACTAGACTGGAGCAACTGATTTGAAGGGGAGTTACCTGGAGGTGCAAGTGGCGGTGGAGGAGGTGGAAGGAATGGAGCCTGCAGTTGGTTCGGCTGAGAAGCAGTCTGCACTGTGGTGGACTGAACCGGTGGCATGCTGCTCATTACCTGCTGGGAAATCGGAAAAAAGGCAGAATTCGCTCCCTCTGGCGGCTCCAACTTCTGGCGTTTCAAGCCACTGCTCATTGACGCAGCCTCTTCCGCTACGAGAGATGAGAGGATCGAAGTGAGCATTTGGGCGGAAGATGTTGAAGCAGCCAGTTTGGCGGCAACAGCAGCAGCGGCGGACTTCTTGCTATCCTCCATGGTGGAGTTCACAAATGGGGCCAGAAGGTTAGCAGGAGGTGGCACAGTAACGTTGGATGTTGAAATCACAGGAGGAAAAGGGGTTCAACGACAGCCGGGTTCGTCTGTGGTGGGACCGAGGAGTTTGATTTGAGCTGGACTTTGATAGTAGCTGCTACCTCTATCTGGCCACGAGCAACCTGCAGGTACAATAGACCTGTAACGAGGAGTAACGAAGAAGAAGAAGCTGCTAGAGATCTTTTGCTTTGAGAATAACATTCAAACACGCAACCTAGCATGGAAGGTTTTTGCAGGAGTTGAATACAATCAAAAAGTTGCATTTCAGCATCCAACCGAATCATTCAATGATTAGTTCAAAATCAGTGATGAGTACAAATTCCATGAGAAAAAACCAAACATTTTAAATCTAATACTCGAGCCCTTCAATCGAAGCACAACCTAATAGAATATTGCTAGCTAAAATCAAGGCATTTTCTTTCATCTCACTTTCTAAAATCTTTATACAAAGCTTATAGATAATTTTAGTACTTTATTTACTTAAATCGAACTCTTTAGCACAAGTTGCTGGAAGTTTAAGACTTTTACTCTCTAAAAACGACATAAACAGAGGTGCAAAAAAGTTTATATACTAGGCACCATGTCGAACCAACTGACCTAGCATAATAGCATATTACAGAAAATATGGTGCAAGTATGTACTTTTTCGTTTGTTATATCGAGAAGGCATGTGAAAGAGAACAGGCATATAAACAAATATAATACATATGGAGAGAGAGATTACCGATATCTCACTTCGAACCTGCTCCAGCTTTGTTTCCTGAGAAACTTTAAACTATCAGAGCTTGAAGAATATCAGTCTATACATGCACTACCACTTTAAAAATGTATCAGCATGTGAAGTAACTAGAAACTCACAACATATTACTTCATATGGCCAAGAAGCGAAGTTTTTAAAATTGAACTTTCTACTTACACTTATCAACCAAAACCATCACGTGACAAATAAAGTGACGGTTAGCAGATTTTCATTTCTTGAATTCTACTTCTACCTAGAAGTAATTTTGATTTATCAACCAAGACACCATGCAACTAATAAATTGAGGATTAACAAAAAGCCGTTTGTTGAATTCTATCTAGAAGAGACTTAGATTGTAAAGGAAAACATGCAAAAATCAAACCATACTTGATCCTGAAGTGCTTCTCTAAGCTGAGAAACGAGGGCAACTCTAACTGCTTCAGACTTTTCAAGTTCAGTAATGCATTGCTTAATCGCAATCTCCTGCTTCTCTAGGTTATCAACAACATCAGAACCATTGAGGTTTCCTGAAGGCAAAGCGAGAGATGAACATCAGAGAATAACATATACTGACTGGAAGTACATAAAAAGTGGATGAACTTTGCAATACTCAATTGTTCCATAAATTCATGGAACTTAAGCATTACGGTCTTGCAAAGCCCAAGAAATCCCATGAAGACTGAAGCTAATGTGCTTCAGATAGTATTATTGCCTGCTTATGTTAACTGCTATCTGTATACAAAATTCCAACCAACACATAGCTACTCACAGAAGGATGTAAATACGGGAGGAAACAACTCATTTCAAACCTTGAGAAGAAGCATATAGAACATCTCTTTTGATTTCTTGTACAGAGGAATTTGTTTTGCGAAATTTGCCTAAGGCTGCTTCTTCATTGACGGCTTCATCATGTACCGACTGCAACGCAGTTAAAATCTTTTCCGGGAAACTTCCAACAGCTAATTTCTGGATTCAACACAAAAGAAAGATACAAATGAAAATTACTGTCCAACCAACAATGTCTTAACAAAATTCAGCGAACCTTCTGCCTGACAACTTACAATTCTGACAGATGTAGCATCTCTCTTCACCACCTTAATAGGATTCGGAATCTTCACGTTGCTGACTGGAGAAGGATTCTTCCCCAGCATTTCATTTTTTCAGATTTTGGCCCCTAGAGCCAAAGACCTTTCTTTCTTCCCAAATGCCAACCTATATATAAAGAGCCAAACCAAGCCAACCCCCAACCCACAAAAATTAAGAGAAGAAAAAAGAGATATATTAGGAAAGGTATCTGTTAATAATCAATATGATGAAAGTAACAGGAGGCAATTATCAATAGGGAATGGAACAATATCTAGAAGAAGAAAAATATTGGCAATGCCTAATATGATGATTAAGCCTCAGATTTACATCCTTTTTTAGCTTTATTAAGATCAATGTAATTTTTTTTGATCTTTTAAAATATGTATATGGCAATAAAACTGCATTCTAATATTAGATGCTACAGGTCGTACTGACGTCCTATGCTAAGTCAATACAGTCTTACAGTAGATGTTGAAGCTAAGTTAATTACTCAAGGATCAATGTCAACTTCGAGCATATTTTACCTATTTGTAATTTGTTTCACTTGTCTGAACCATAACAGGTTACTTTCTTTTTAAATATTAAGTTCTGGTATAAACATTAGCTGAACTAAAACATAAATCTTCATGAGACTCCTCATTGGACTACAAAATAGCATCCATCAGAATCATTAGCACACTGGTAATGACAATGGTGGCAGGGATAACACATCCAAAAATTTAACCAAGAACGAACAAGCATTATGAGTCATAATAGTTATAATGGAAAGATCTGTAAGATTTACTCAATGTAATTAATGCTGGATAGAACACGTTCCAAATTGTTATACCACAAGACACATAGAGCTATTATAGTTTATGCATATGGTTGACCAGTTAAAATGCAACTAGTAGATTTTCAAGCATTTAAAGGAATAAAATCAAGAAGGCTCAATATTACCAGTCTGAAGGCAACTTTTCTGCCATTTTCATTGCCACTATCATAAAGAGTCTTAAGAGCTCCTGGAAGAACCTTCCAGAATTCATTCACAAATTCACTGCCCTTACGCCTGCTGTTTTGCAGGATGTCATTGGACAAGTATAAAAAGGAAACACGTTGTTCGTTCGGTGCGGATCTGAATAACCTTTCCCATGTTTCAACAACTTGCTTAGCCTTTTTGCGATGAGAAGTGCACCAACGAGACAAAGCTGATGAAATGTTAAAAGAGAACCTTTCGATAATACAAATTTGAATAATCAAATTGAACACCAAAGTATAAAAATGAAACATATAACAAATCCATATAGGTTAAGTGTGAGCTACGTGCCGACGAACAGATATTCATGAAGTTACTAATGACTATCAAGTCCTAAATCACACGGAAAGGAAATTTCACAAACACCCAAAACATAAGGTAATCCATTCATCTAGTGATAAGAAAGGATACATTCAATGCTTTGCTGAGAACTGTTGAGTTTGGACAGTTTCTCAGTCAGGATCGTCTCGTTGAAATTCTCATCACCCATTTTTCAGATCTATTTTATACCCACAAGTGCCTGCTACAATATTTAAGATGATTAAAACCCCAGAAATAACAAGGGCAATCGAACACATATGAAAATAACAGTTAGCAGATTAACAAAGTTCTTCAATTTTTTGGGACATGACCTGCGCAAAACGCAATATTTAGGACAGTGATTATTAATAGGATTCAATTATAAGAAATTAATGAGTAATTTAAAAGGTATTAATTCCTAGACCAAGTGGCAAACTGGCAACATTGAAGTCCAAAGGCTCATTGCATTTCATCCAGCAGAATTGTTGCTAGGTGCAATCCAAAGTAGGATGGGCATCAACATGGCTATAGCCACCGAGACAAGGAGAAAAATAGTAAGAATCAAGACCAACTATTGCAACAGATTTTAGATCCCAGACAGGAACTCAGCAGAAACTTCAGAAAAAGAAAGCACATTTTTATAATGATCGAAGAAAAAGAAAGCACTCTTAAGAACTAAAATTTCTATTCTCACAATGCATGATTTTATCTCGTAGAAGAGACACAACCATGTACAAGCTACAATAGTAAATCAGACCTTCAACACCTGTCCTATATTTTTCTTATGCTTATCGTCTTGCAGATGGCTAGAATACGAAAGCAGATGTAAGTTCCTTGGGGCTTGGCATATGTGACTAGTAATGAAGCTAAAGTTAATAAAATGCATTTTATGATGAACATTCACGTAAATTCAGTAGCTAGATAAATGATAGTTCAAAAGAAAAAGACCACTAAATGTTGCTGTTACGAACAAGATATTGCTATCCTGTTGTGACCTATGACAACTACTGCTCCCGTTTCCAACTAGTACATTGAAGAAGAAACTTAGTTTCAACTTAAGGTAACGGCCAGACAGCTGAAATTGAGAAAAAGAGGGTTAGGGCCGGTTTGATATGACCAATGGGAGTGGGGTAGCGACCAAGGTTTTTCTTTGGAATTCTGCAAGGAAAAAGTGAAAGAAGATCCATATACCTCTTTAATGTTTTAATCTAACTGTGAAACTGATCATTTTCATACAGTACGAAGCATAAGCCTTAAATGGTGATAGCAGAAAGCATGAACTTTAGATTTTTTAGAATGTATAAACATATGAAAAACTGTCCATAAGAAATATTTAAAATCAAGAAAAACTTCCACAATCATAAGCAGCTCAAAGTGCAAGATCTGAGGCTTACCAGGCAGAGGCTTTTTTACATAGCCTCACGTGAGGTGGGAATCAAGATGGGGTTTTTAAACAAGTACTCTTTTCATATTGTAAGTTGTAACAAGAATGAAACGGGTTGATATTTAAAATTTCACATATCACTTTTGAAATTCTTTCTGTTCGAGATTAACTATACCACCTTTTTAACCATCAAACAGTTCGTTCGTACAGGCTAGAGAGGCAAATAAACAACGCTAATAACCATACTAAGCTAAGAGACAACTGCGCACAAAAATCAACAGATACACTATTAAGATACATTCAAAAAACATTAACATCATGAAGTTACAAACGTAGTTGTACCTCGAGTTTCTATCCAACTCAAAAAATTAAGCCCGGCGATAGAACATTCAAAATTAATACGCAGATATCATAAATCGAGAATTCCAACTCAAAACTCACCGACAAAAGAAATTCCACAAAATACACATATGTATCAAGCGGTAAAATCTCAAATTTAGGTTTTTAAATAACGAAAAATCCTACCGTATACTTGAAACTCTTCCAGCAAGCAAGCTCAACCCAGAAAATCCTGAGACAACATACAAAAAAAGCAAAAATAAAACAAAGTAACATAATTTAATTCCAGAAAATCAGTAAGGAATTTACTTTGAGACGGTGAAAACCGAGAAAACCCTCAAAAAATTGAGAGTCCGACTCCGACTGTCCAAGGGAAATAGGGCAACGGAGAGAAAGGGTGAAAGTAAGTGGGGCATGTGTGGAAATATTAGTTATAAAACTGGGCAGAAACTGAGATATTAGAGACTTTGTGGTCAAAATTTAGTTTATTGTGCAACTAATGTAAAACCTCTTTAAATTAATATAATTGGATCAGGAGACTTTATTATCTAAGAGATATTAATTTATTTTATAAATTAATATTATTAATTTAAATAGAGTTTTCGATCTAAACGAAGTAAAAAGTAAAGTTAAAATTTAAAAAAATGAATTGTAAAAGATACAATAAATCATTTGACTACATTTAGAAACAATAAATTAAGTTTATTGTTTTAATACTTTGACTATTTCGAACAATAAAATTAAGTTCATTGTATTTTTATTAAAAGATATTCAATGTATAATGGTAATAGTATATACTATATATAGATGATGAGAAAATAATTAGATTTAAATTTAAAAAAAGTCAACACTAGAATCATATTTTAGAAAATTGTCTTAGTGTTATGGTAATTTAAATGATTATTAATTTATGATTTTGATGGAACTATATATTTACATTGAAGTTTTTTGAAAATTATTATCTTATCAAATTTGATGATTTTTTACACTGGCCCGAGTTTGGACCGGAGAAAAATATTATCTTAAATAAGTTATTAATTTATCAAGTATTAAATTACGGAAGCTTTACTGTAATGGGACGAACCGGACAGAAAGAGTCTAACAGATAGCATGGTTTGGTTCAGTTCGATTATTTACGAGCCATTTACAATTGGTTCGATTTACGATTTCAAAAATTTATGAGCGGTTTGAACTAAATTGAACCGATCGACCCTATTTATTTATTTTCTATTTCTTATTTTTATTTCTTATATGAAAATATATGGGGATTTAAATGCTTAAATCAAGAAGTAAGATATAATAAAATTTGAGTTCATAATAACCATAATCTACACAAGGTTAGAAAATAGATAGCAACCCTAAACTATCAGCCATATAACTATGAATTCTTATGCTCGAATCAAATAAGTTCTTAATTCTTATGGAAGAAGACCAATTCTTATGATTTCACTTTTTAGTTGAATTTTTGGCCAAATTCTTCGTATGTTTCGAATTTTAAAAATATGAAAAAAAATTAAAAAAGATGAATCAATGAACAAACCATTTATAAGCGGTTCGGTTCGATTAGATACCGGCACTTAAATACTCTTTGAACGGAACCAACTAAACCACTTTTATATATTTTCGGTTCCGAAAATGCATGAGAAACCGAGCTGAACCGATCCACTAACTGTAACTGTAAGTAAAACAACGTAATTTCCATCAACTTTATCGTTCATTTAATAACATAACAAATTCCGGGGACCTATATATAAGTTCCCCAAAGGTACTAAATTCGCAGAGTTTTTTTTAACTGAAGAGATTATGTTGTGATTCACATGCTTTGTTTTGGGCTCAAGAAAACTGCATCAGTAGTTTCATGACTACAGTATAAGCACGGATGCTGTTTGTTGAAATGCTGCGGAGACAGAATCTTTCTAGCTAGCATCACCACTTCCTTGTTGCTAAAAGTTCTTTCATTCCCCTTGAAGACCATCTGAACCACATTTCTGAATGAGCTCCACAAGGTTTACTTCCATTCTCAAAGCTTTCCACATCTGCAGAAGTCTCGTTCTTCTTGTTAATTACAAGTTGTTACAATGAAACCGGTAAGTTGGAAAACGAGAATAAAACAGAGGTAGAAAAGTAAACTTCGTCGAGTCGAGGATGACCTCTATCCGCAAGACGAAATACGCCCGGGTAGTGCTCTCGGATCAGGCGTATCGTCCCCAAAGATGAAACGACGATGTCTCGAAGTATTATAGCACCACAGAACTTCGAGCTCCGGCTAACTGAACTTCCGGCGAGGACAGAACTGCTGGACAGCTTAGAACACTAGGATGCAATGCAGAGCAAGAAAAGATTGTGTTATGTTGAAATGCCATGCAGACTTGCCTATTTATAGGATGCTTCCCCCAGGTGAAAGGTTGTTGGTGCCAATTAAGACAGGTGGATGTGGGAAAGGAAAGTGGAGAGGTGGAGACTTCCCAAGAGTCTCATTCTAAAGTCTTCCAAATAGAGAAAATCTGGTGCAACAGGAGCAATACACCACAAGCTGGGTCAGACCAACAATACAAGCTGAGCCAGTCCACAAGTGAAGTTGGGTCAGTCCACAAGTAGCCCACCGAAGCCCAATGCCAAAGCCCAACTGCCAAGGCCCAACAGACAAGCCCACTGACCACCCAAAAGACCAATTGCTAAGATTCAAGTCCAAGGACACGGACACGGATCCGAACCGGAATCGGAACCGGAGCAGGGGCCGGGCGCGGTGCGGCGCGCCGCGTGTGAGGCGGTCGGCGAAAAGTCTCGTGCGCATGAGCATGTGTGGCCCAAGCCCACCACATGTCACTTTATTATCTCCTACAAAGTGGTAAATAATTAAATACCACTAAAAACATTGTTCATTAATCAATGTGGGACATTGATTAATGTAATAAATCTCCAAAACCCGAATAAGGTAAGTTTCTCCACTTTAGGTAACATATTAGTTTTGTCCCCCAAACTTCGAGCCACTATTTCTCACTCACCAAAAATCAGAATCGAGAAAAATTAAGCACACTATAATTATCTACTCGAAACGTAGATCGATGTCATACATCTCAATTCATAAATCGGATATATATCGAGGCTTGAAAAGACGATTAAACGGGCTGAATTTTGCCCAAGTTAAATTAGCATTTAATGCTAATTAAATTTCCATAATAATATATATTTTTTAACGATTTTTCTAACAATCCCCCACATGAGTGGAAATAGCCAAATGCATGCATGCAGACACACAACTCTATCCTCAAGAGACAATAAAGCATCAGGGTAGGTGGTTTGTGACCTTGAACCTTTCTTAGTCGGTGCTTATCGAGCATACCGGCGGACTAGTAGACACTTGGCCTTGAACTATTCCTCCATGTTGTATACTAAAATAATAGTACTAATACTATAAAGTCTCAACATCATTCGTTCTCATGTTTGTGTCCTTTACAGGCATGGACAACCTCTTTGGATTCTTTTTGGATTCATAAGTGTTACATAGAAGCGGTCCTCACTTCTCACTTACATAGGTGATTCTTACTCGAGTATCCTGTCATACACTACCTTTTTAAGGCATCCAAGAATCATTAAAAGTCAAAGACTTAACCTCACCACTTGACAGGTCACCAACACTCTCGAGCTCTTTTAGGGAATAAACTATTTGAGTGTGGTATCAACAGACTCATATAGCTTAGTTTTCCCATTAAACCAAGTTCATGGGATCTCCAATCTACAAGGTTGGGTTTCTACTATAATCGTCTTTAACTTGTGGATTTAACTCTCATTCCCTCTACGAGCTTATATATTTGATCTCGATTCAAACTCTTAGTAAACGGATCCGCTAGGCTATCTATAGACTTGACATAGTCTACAGAGATAACCCCACTTGTGATTAAATAAATATCTTACGGTATTATGTCGATGACGAATATGTCTCGACTTACCATTATACAACCCACTCTTGGCCCTACCAATAGCCGCTTGGCTATCACAATGAATCATCACAGGTGGCACGGGTTTCGTCCAACATGGAATATCTTCAAGAAAATTACTTAGTCATTCGGCCTCCTCACCGGCCTTATCTAGAGCAATAAATTCAGATTCCATGGTGGATCGGACTATGCAAGTCTTTTCGTGGATCTCCAAGACACAGCTCCTCCCCTATAGTGAACACATAACCACTAGTAGACAACGAGTTTTTAGTGTCAGATATCCAATTCACATCACACTACCCTTCAAGTATTGGGGGATGTCTCGAGTAGTACAGCCCAAAGTTAAGAGTGTATTTCAAATACCTCAGAACTCTTACAAGAGATTTCCAATGCTCTCTACTCGGATTACTAGTATAGCGACTCAGTTTGTTCACCGGACAAGCTAGATCGGGCCTCGTACAATTCGTGATGTACATAAGACAACCAATGACCCTAGCATAATCCTCTTGAGCAACAAGATCACCCCTATTCTTGCTCAAGTGAACATTAACTTCCAGAGGAGTCTTTGCCGGCGCACTATCAAAAGCATTAAACCTCTTAAGTACTTTCTCAATGTAATGAGATTGAGACAAAACAATCCCTTTGGGAGTTCTTTGAATCTTCACTCCAAGAATAACGTCAGCAACTCCCATATCTTTCATATCGAAAGTTCTCTTAAGCATACGCTTGGTGTCGTTTATGACTTGAAGGTTTTGTCCAATAATTAACATGTCATCTATATAAAGACAAACAATTACAAAACCATTATTTGTATTCTTTATGTAAACACACTTGTCACATTCATTAATCTTAAAGACATTCGACAACATAGCCTCGTCGAATTTCAAGTGTCACTGTAATGGTGATTCTTTCAACCCATATACGGACTTCACTAACTTACATATCTTTCGCTCTTGGCCAGATACTACAAACCCTTCAGGTTGTTCCATATAAATTTCCTCTTCTAAATCTCCATTTAGAAATGCGGTTTTCACATCCATTTGGTGAATCTCAAGATTGTACAAAGCAGCAATCGCGAGAAGCACACGGATAGACGTAATCCTCGTTACATGTGAATAAGTATCGAATAAATCGTATCCTTCAATTTGCTTAAAACCTTTAACCACTAAACGAGCTTTATATTTATCAATTGATCCATCTGCCTTATACTTTCTTTTTAAGATCCATTTACATCATAAGTGCTTGCAACCTTCATGTAAGTCTACTAAGACCCAAGTGTGATTTTGCATGATGAAATCAATTTCACTTTAGACAGCTTCTTGCCAAAGTGGGTCATCGGGTTTAGAAAGAGCTTCTTTTATAGACCGCGGTTCTTCATCCAAACGACAAACTACAGAGTCAGGACAAAAGTCCTTAGCAACTCTTGCTCTAGTGCTACGTCTTGGTTCTAAAGTTTCAAGATCGGCAGCTTGCCTTTTACGCGTAGCAGGTTCTACGCCCACATTTCTAGAACTACTAGCAACTTCTCTTGCTTCACCACTAGAGCTCGACTCAACTTTATCATCTTTTTTACATAAATAGATATATATAGTATTCCTTGACTAAATAGTAGTTCCAACATTCATATCGGGCACGACCGACTTATGAATGACAAACCGCTATGCACTACTATTCGGTCATATCCTATAAAGATACAATCGACGCTCTTAGGTCCGATTGCAACTTGCTTAGGCAAAGACACTTCTACCTTAGCCAAACACCCCCACACTCGAGGTATTTATAGGAAGGTTTCCTTCCTTTACGTTGGTCCCGAGATTAAAATCTCGGGTGTAGGGGGGGGGGTGAATACACTCGAAAATAATTTCTCAACTTAAAACGTGAACGAGTCTTTTTCGGGAAGATGTCGATGCTGAACGGGTTCGAGGAGACCAAATAAGTTGTTCGAATCGCATGGCATAGTGACCGAGTTCACCGAGGCCCGCTAGCCGACTTAGGTCGAATTCGCACCGTTCAGTGAAGTTCGGTAAGTGCGGAAATGTGTAGGCCCAAATTCGGTTCGGTTAGAAAACTTTTTAAGAAAACTGCTTTCAATATATTAGTGCAATACTGTTAAGCTTTGCTAAAACTCGGTTGAATGATTTTGAAAGATATTTTCGGTATGAACGAGAATCAATGCAACGGTAAAAACACGTAACACAAGCAATTTTAAAGTGGTTCGAATCCAACAATCCTACATCCACTGTCCCGAAAAGATCAGGAGGCTATTTTATTATACTGAGTTAGTCTCAGTCGATTTGTGCACTGGACAAACACTGGTCTTGAGATTTTTACTGAGCAAGTCTCAGTTTACAAGGTATCAAACTTAAGTGTTTGACAAACTCTCCAACTATGAAGGAGTCCTTTACAATAAGCATCAGTTCAAAGATGAACTCCTTCGTTTTAAGCTATAGATTTGGTCTGCTGAGCTTAAGTTAGAGGGAAGGGAACGAGAAAGTGGCTTCTAGAGCGACGAACGGGTAGACTTTGGGTTCGTATTCAGTTGCTTGGATACTAGAGGCTTTATGATCTGATTCAGCTCAGTTCCCTATGAGCAAGTATGTCGCCTTTCGCTGGAGATTACTCTATGAAGTTCTTGCGGAAAGCTTAAATCGATTCTGAGTTGCTCGTGAATGCTCGTGTGTTCTTCATTTTCTAGGTGAGCTTCAATTTGAAGTCTTCCCTCTATTTATAAAGCAGAGATATGGATAGATCCGTTGGACACGACGATCCATGTGTCTCTCTCTTTTGGGTAGCAAACGACTCTTTCAAAGTATGGTGACAGAGTCATTTCCCTCCATTTCTGGAAAGTTGTTGAGTTGCAGCTTTAATCAGAAAGTAGACAGCTGGCTGCTTATCATTGGTTGAGGCTGAAGAAAGTAGGTGAGACAAACAGACTTCAAGGTGGATCTGAAGCTGACTTCTCTATACCTCGTATGACTCTGCTGATTTGACTTATGAGATTTCCTGATAGTCAGAAGACTGTCTAGCCGTTGCTGAGTCTGATCTATGTTCAGTAGCATACTCCTATTGAGTTCAACTCTACTGAAGATCAACTCTGAGTTCAGTGAACTACTCCTATTGAGTTCAGTTCCACTGACTCCTTTCAGTATAGTGCTCCTGTTGAGTCCAGTACTACTGAGTCTTCTTCTTCTGGTACTGAGGCTGATAGACTGCTGAAGAACCAGGGGACAGAACTGAGTGCTTGAACCAAGTCGAAGAGTGTCTACTGAGTCTGAAACTCTTAGAGACAGAACAACAATTACAACTGAATGGTTCATCAGTCAAAGTAAGGTTTTGGGATCTTCAAATCTACTGAACACTAGGCTACTGAATCATCTCCCAATAATTTGTGGAGGTGCTGAATCATCTCTCAACAATTTCCCCTTATTTGATGATGCCAAAACCTAACACTACAAACTATCAGAAACAAACTCCTTACAAATGTTACAAGTAGAATCAGTGGAGTTGTTCTTCAAGTTCTAGACTACTGAGGGAGTTCAGGGATGAAATACCAGAACCTATACAGAAATCTAACAGCAATTTCCCCCTTACTAACAACAATCTCCCCCTAATACATCTATCAAACCATAATCTATCAAGCTAAGTAAAAACTGATAAACAAAGATATAAATATTCAGTGAGTGTGTGAGTCAGTAATCACTTGGGTGATTCTGAGTGTTAAGCATAAAATAACAAGGCCAAGTAGACAATAAGGTATTGTCAGGGCCGAACAGCAGTGATGTTATATATATTTCAGAAAAGATCAGTACAATACATTAGCTTGCTATTCTAGAGAAAAGAAAACAAAGATACAAGGAAGCTCTCATCTATCTCCTGAATTGCTGAATCCGCTCTTCAAAATCTTTAGACTTCTCTTCAGGAAGAGGCAGTCCATACATTCTGTATGTATCTCTTCTCAGCTTCAGTATCTGTGCTATGCCAGCAGAATGAGACTCATCTAGATCATTTGCTTGAACATCACTTTTAACTTCTCCTTCAATAACCCCAATATGTAGGGAACCATCAAGCTTCAATGGGGGAGGTAGAGGTCTTGGAGTTGGGACTCTGACATCAACCTTTTCAGCTAGGGCCTTCTGAACTCTTGCATATATTTCTGGATCACTCTTCAGAAGCCACTCAGCAAAGGCTATCGACTTGTGCATGTCAAGCCAATACCTCCAAATGTAGAACCTCTTAATAAAGTCAGCTTTCAGCGTCTCCCACATCTGAGTTCGTTCCCATGGCATCCAAGTATCAACTCTGGGCCATCTGTGGATTTTGAGATCAGTGGGCTTCCTAAGTCTTCTGTACTTGTAAGGAATTTCAGCCTTCTCAGGAACCCTTTGACTTGCTTCTTTCTCAGCCTTGAGTCTAAGAACCTCTAGGTCAGTGAGTCTGAGTCTTTCCCTTGCTTCACTTATCTGTCTGACTTCATCTCCTCTGTCCAAATATCTCTCCATTTGATCCCATATCTCTTTCATCTCTTGCTCTTGAGCTTTAGAGAGGGCATATGATGGAATGTGCTCTTGCTCTTCTTCTGAATCAGCAGGTGTTGAAGATTTGGATTTTGATGTACCTTTTGGCCGACTGGCTCGCTCGCTTGCTCCTTTTCTTTCTCTCTCGTCGCCTTCATCGCCGATCTTCGATTTCTAGGGGGTAGCCTTGTCCCGTGCTTCCTTCCCCTCGAAATTTGGTAGCCTTGTCCCACCTTTGACGGAGTTGTTTCTTTGGCTTATTGGCGGCCTGCCTCGGCCTATCTCCCTTTCCAACTTCTCATCAGCTGCAATCTGAGCCTCTTCCTTAGGAGATATGAACCTTCTAGTTCCTTTCTTTTTTGGTGGAGTAGGGAGTTTCAGTATCTTCTTCCCTTTCCCCGAAACTGGAGGTGCATATTCAGCAACCTCCTTAATAATATCGCTTGGAGTTTGGGTTGCTGATTCTTTGGGTCCTGAACCGCTTGGGCCGGTCTCAACGGGCACTACAACCCCTGCTTCGAGACACTCTGGGCTCGACCACGATCTTGGGGAGCAGATGGGAGTTGATTGCTTGAGTTTCGATTGCTCCTTTCATCGTCCTAACTCCCCTTGGTGCCCTTGGTACCCTTTCCCTACCTTCCCCCTTTTTGGCATCGGCAAATAGGCCTAGGGTTGGTACCTACACCTTCTTATCCGTGACCGGTATAAGCCGAGGCTAGTTTATCCAAAGCATCATGCAATTTGACAAGTCTCTCGTGGAGTTCATTCCTCTCATCTGTAAGTTCTTCACTATATTTCTTCTGAGAGGTCTCCACCACGGTCCCGAATAGATTGCAACTTAAGATCTATCTTATCTTCCATGGCCTTCGAATTGTGCTGAGTCTCGAGCTCGTCGGCTGACTCATGGAAGAAATAGACTTTGTATGAGCTGACTGGGCTGCCTTATAATCTTCAAGCAGTTTGGCCTGGGCAGCTTCCATCAGCTTCTGTTGCCTTGTGAACTCAACTCTCTGAGTGGCTTGAGAATCAGTCAAGATCGTAGAGAAGTCAGGGGCTAGAGTATTCTGAATGGGCGTTCTGAGCCCCTTAATCTCCGCACTCTGAGCTTGAGTAGACTGCCTCCACGTCTTGTGGACGGCACGGGTAAGGAGTCGGTTCTGAGCACCCTGACTCCTGAGGGCCCTTGCTACAGTCTTCGATCGTCGGCTTCTTGGGTCGGGCGCTACCTCAAAAGCGACCCCCCAACAACAGTATCTTGGGTCCGCGGACTGAGATGTACTAGCCGCCGAATGTCCTGGAGGGAGGATGTTGAGAGGTGGTTCAACAGTTGTAGTAGTTGGAGCATCCTCCTCCAGTTGAGTTCCCTCAACAGGCTTCTCAGGGCCTGAATCATGGGGTGGGTCCTGATCGTCGGGTTCAGACCCATCTGAGGGAGCGGCTGCTGAAGTGGGAAGACGGTCGTTCAGCAGAGCGAGCATGGCCGCCCTCAGATCATCCAGGGAGCAGATATCTACAGGCTCGAAATAGCCTATCTTCTCCCGGATCATTAGCTCCTCCTCATGGAGTTGTTCGTAGGAGTGGTGCTAGATCAATCTATTCAGTGTTGACCACGCCTGGAACCGGATTAGAGTATGAAGCCTGGCCTGTCTTGCCAATGTAACCAAGTCAGAGTGACTGGATATCTCGGGGATGGCTTCTGAAACTTCTCGGGAGGCTCTAGATTGTAGCGCTGATGCCTCCATCCCGATGGTTTCTGACTCTGAGGCAGTCTCCAAATCCTCAATTTCAATTGGAGACGCTTCTTTCTCAGCATATGGAATGCTGCTAAGTGGTGGAATGCCCAAGGGGGTCTGAGTAGGAGTGATCGGATCAGTTTCTACCCCTTGGTCCACTGCCTCACCCTGTTCAGTGGAGACGGCCTTCTCCACTGATACTGTCTTCTCAGAAGACTCTGCCTCATCTCTGAGTTGCAGGGGAGGTACAGCTTCACTAACCTTCTTCATCTTCTTGGTCGGTGTCTTCTGAGCTGCTTCAGGAGGTGACCTCTTCTTAGATGGAGTGGAGGTCTTCTGAGAGCTTTGCTTGGGCTCAGCATGCCCTGAGCCAACCTGCTGAAGGGCCGCTGCCCTGCTTTGGAACCTCACCTTTTTAGGGTTGAAGTACCCTTTGTCAGCATATACTGCATGCTCAGCTCCACACAGATCTTCAATCATTACGGAGAGCTTCAGTCCGTATAGGAGTTTTCCCTTCACGGCTAGGCGGTTAATGGATCGATCAAATTTCGTCGCTCGAGTCATGAACTCCTTTAAGAAAAACTCTGTCTAGTTTATCTTCGCATGGTCATAGATGGCCATCATCATCTGAATTTTTGGCCTTGACACTTGGTCGAATGACCCAGCCTGACTCGTCAGAATTTGAGTGACGATGTAGGCTAAAGCTCTGTACTTCGGGAGCATGGCATTCTTTGGGAAGGCGGCTCTGAAGGTGGTAAGCTTCCCGCAGAATATCTCCAATTATTCATCCATTATATCATCCTTGTGGCCAATCGTGTCTTGAATCCCTCACTTGGAAGCTGAAAGCTCCGCTGAAGAGCTTCTTTGATCGACATCTGTTTGATCTCCGACATAGCACGAGCGGGATCAACTATATTATGAATAACAAAGCGGCATCTGATGTCGCCGTCAACTGACTCTGAGTTGAGATAGAGTTCAGCAATCTAACGCGGAAGAAAGTATGAAGGCTTCCTTGAGAGAAAGGCTTCCAGCCCTGACGCCCTCAGCGCGTCGAATATCTCTTCCATAGAGTCAAGCTCGCAAGTGTCAAACTCCATTATTGGCTCACACCATACTCGATCTTTCTCGAGGATCTCTTGCATATTGAGTGGAACACTAACGTCCCTTCCTGCCATGATTATAATCTGCAAAGGAAAAATATCAGCATCGAAAGAAGAATATTATCAAGAACATATACGATACTGAATAATCATTAAGATTTACCAAAGTATTTCTGAGATACTGTAAGAGATGTTTGCAAAAGAGATGAATGCTTTCCCAGAAATTCTAGGGTTGAAAAGTTTGCAGAGTAAAATGGCGGTTTCTAAACTTTGAACGTGTTTTTATATGATCAAGAAGATGAACAGTTATTAATCCACGGTTCAGTTTGAATCTGCTTTATGAGATGGACGGCTAGGATTTAAGGTTATAAAATAGGCAATGATCAACTTAGCCGCCTAAGTCAAATTAGAGTTGTATATAGCCAAAGAAGTAACTTGATTAGACATGTATTTAATACGCCGCGGAGTTCATCATACTTTACATAGAATGTCGTGTATTAAATGTAAACCGTTATATTAAATGATATTTTCTAAAGCATTGAATACGAAGCTGAATCTGAATCATTAATGCACATAATATTTCATTGGCTACTGAGTAGAGATACGCAAACCTGTCAGCTGAACATTGTAGTCAGCTGATACCTCGTGTAGATGGTTGCTGAGTCTCTATGTACTGAATAAGTTCAGTACTGAGAGTGAACATTCCCCCTTGCTGAATGCTCCTCTCCTGAATCCACTTACTGATTGGAGTCAGTAGGGTCCAGCAGACCTAGCTCTACTGAAAGTTCTCTGAATCTGGCTTCAGCTAGAGGCTTGGTTAGAATATCTTCCCTTTGATGGTTATTATGGATCTTCTCCATCCTAATATCCTTCTTTTCGACATGATCATGAATGAAGTGGTGTCTGATGTCTACGTGCTTGCATCTAGTGTGAAGTACATGATTCTGAGTGATTACAATCGCACTGGAGCTGTCACAGAAGATCGGCACTTCATTCTGAATGACATCATAGTCGCGTAGCTGCTGTCTCAGCCAAAGTATTTGGGCGTAACAACTTCCGACAGCCATGTATTCAGGTTCAGTAGTTGACGTCGCTACTGAATGTTGTTTCTTTGAAAACCACGAAATCAACTTACTGCTAAGGAACTGACAAGTTCCAAAAGTTGACTTTCGGTCAATTCTACATCCCGCATAGTTAGCATCGGAATAACCAGCTTAGTTCAATATTATCATCTGTTGGATACCATAAACCCATGTCGGGTGTTCCTCCGAGATAGCAGAGAATCATCTTTGCTTGAGTCCATGTGACTCTACTTGGGATTCGCCCGTAATCGAGCGCGCACACCTACAACATAAGTTATGTCGGGTCGGGTAACGCTTAGATATAATAATGAACCAATAATAGCACGAAATTCGGTATGGTCTCATCGATACTCCCTCTTTATCAAGATCAATTTTCATATTCGTGTTTATCGGGATCTTGATTGGTTTGCCGGATGTGCAACCGAACTTCTTGATGAGGTCTCGAGTGTATTTGCCTTGATTGATGAATGTTCCCTTCTCGGATTGTTTGACTTGAAAGCCGAGGAAATAATTCATCTCTCCCATCATTGACATCTCGAACTTATCCTTCATCATTTTCTCAAATTCCTGACACATGATGACATTCTTTGATCCAAATATTATGTTATTTACGTAGATCTGCACAAGTAAGATGTCGTCTTCCGGTCGAATCTTTGAATAATGTGCGGTCTCATCGTGCCCTTCGAAAACCTTTCGAAGAAGAAACTCGATAGGGTATCGTACCAAGCCCCGGGTGCTTGTTTTAACCCATACTGAGCATTTCCGAGTCTATGGACTCGATGTCCCTGCCGAAAGCCAGGAGGCTGTTCTACATAGACTTCTTCTTTCAGCACGCCGTTCAGGAATGCAGAATTCACATCCATTTGATAAACTCTGAATCGCTGATGTGTTGCGTAGGCTAAGAATAGTCTGATTGCCTCCAATCTTGCAACTGGAGCGAAAGTTTCGTCGAAATCTATTCCTTCTGCTTGACAGTAGCCTTTTGCCACGAGTCTCGCTTTATTCCTTACTATAATGTTGTTTTCATCTCGCTTGTTCTTGAAGAACCATTTAGTTCCAATCACGTCTTGATGACGGAGTCCGTTAACAAGCTCCTATACTTCGTTTCTCGTGAACTGGTTCAGCTCCTCCTGCATAGCTATGATCCAATCAGCATCCTTGAGTGCTTCCTCAACTGACTGAGGTTCTTCAGTAGACAAGAAGCAGGAATATAATGCGCTTTCTCCCTGACAGAATCTGGATCTTGTCTTTACACTTGCTGAAGGATCTCCAATAATCAAGTCACAAGTGTGAGCGTCCAGCCACAATCGACGATGTTTCAACTCTTCATCTGAAATTTTTTCAACACAGATAGTAGGTAAGTTAGGCATTTCAGTTGTACTATGAAGGCTTTGCTGACCCGGGAGTATCCTAAGAAGACTCCCTAGTCTGACTTGCTATCAAAAGTCTTTAACTGATCCTTCCCATTATTGTGGATAAAGCACGAACACCAAAATATGGAAATAAGAAATGAAAGGCTTCCTTCCGTTCCATAGTTCATATGGTGTCTTCTTACGCTGCTTAGTCAGTAGAGATCTGTTCTGAGTGTAACATGCAGAGTGAGTTGCTTCTGCCCAGAATTTGGTTGGGAGTCCTGAGTCTGCGAGCAGGGTTCTTACTGCTTCTTTGAGTGTTCTATTTTTCCTTTCAACAACCCCATTTTGTTGAGGCGTGCGCGCGGCAGATGTCTCATGCTCTATGCCTTCAGCTTTGTAGAACTCCTCCACCATCGAACTCAGGAACTCAGTTCCTCTATCTGAACGTATCTTCATAATCTTGGTGTTCTTCTCGACACTGAGCTTTTTCAGAAGCGTAGGCAACTCTGTTTTGACGTTAGACTTGTTGGCAATAAATATGACCCATGTGTAGCGCGAGTAGTCATCAATGACCACTAAAGCATACTTTTTTTCCTCTGATCGTCACCGGAGAGACTGGACCAAATAAATCCATATGTAGCAGCTGAAGGATTCCATCAGTGAAAGGCGATGGAACAGGTGGATTTTGCTTCTTTGTTTGCTTTCCCTTCAGACATGCTTCACACTGAGTTTCTTTGCTGAATACTTCATTCGGCAGTCCTCTTGCTAGAGCGTTTCTAGCTAGCTTGTTGAGCCTCTTGAAGTTGAGATGGTTGAGTCTTCTGTGCCAGAGCCACCCCGTTCTGTTGTCGTTCTTCGCCAACAAATAAGCTTCAGGTTCAGCTAAGTTCCAGTCAGCTACGTAGATATTCTTTTTGCACGAACCTGATAATACTATTTTCCCTATAGATTTATCAATGACATCACAGAAACCAGCGTAAAAAATCACTCTATTCGAGTTATCACAAAATTGACTAACAGAGAGAAGGTTATGCTGAAGTCCTTCAACATATGATACTCTTGGAACTGTGGTGGTTCCAATGCTGAGTGTTCCATAGCCTCTGGTATAGCCTTTTGCGTTCTCTCCAAACTCGATTCTGGGTCCTTCTTCAGTAGTATAATTCTTCACTAGGTCCTTCTGGTATGTCATGTGTCTTGAGCATCCGCTGTCCATATACCAAGGGTCCTTGTGTACCTGCTAAACAGAATTATATTCAGGTACCCTTTATTTTTGATTTTGGGTCCTTGGATGTTAGTTCTGGAAACCCAAATCTGTCTCACGACCCTGGTGGTCTCAGACAGTTTCTTTCCACTTTGATCAACATACTTGACCACTAGACTGGCCAATGCTGACTTCTGAGGCTTCACAGGTTCAAGAGTCCTGATCTTCTGAGTAGGTGGACTGCTGACCTTTGCCTTCTGAACGGATTTCTTCTTCTTTTTCTGACTTTTAGGTCCTCTCCTGACTATCGGATCATAATAATATGACCCATACTGAGCCTGATGTGTCAGCTGTGGAGGTCCATACTGATCAGCCCATTTAATTCTGCTAGTTCCCCCTTGACTGAACAGGGGTGTTTTTGAGCTATTCTTCTTGTCAGAATGATGATAGCTGGGATGAGGTGCCTTCATCTTCTGTTTGTTCTTGGCTAGGGGGTTCAGTATCTCAGCGTTGATGGTCTCCCCGTGAACAAATCTATCAGCCAACCGGTTCTCTGAGCGTATGGGGGCAGATGAGGAGGCTCCATGACTGAATCCAAGTCCCTCCTTGCAGTGCTTAGGCTTGTTGCTGGCTAGCATTGCCTCAAGCTTCTTTTCAGTGCCCATGTACCGCTCTGGTCATCGATTCCTCCAGACATCATCACTTTTCTTAAGCGTTTCATGCTCGGTCTGAAGTCCTGACAACTCTTGCTTCAGTAGACTCAGTTCAATATCTTTTTGAGTCAAGTCATTGGTCAGTACTGAGATCTGATCTTCTTGATGTTGAGACTTGGCCATCAGAGAGTTAATCTCCTCCCTGAGTCTCAACACAAGTCCTTCTGACTCAGTAGCAACCTGACTCTCCTATGAAAGTCTTGTATTCTCCACTTTCAGGGTATCCAACTCCTGAAGAGTCTTACTGAGCTGTAGGCTCATCTGAATCTGCTCGTCTAAAAGTTCTTCATAGGCGATCGAGACATCCAGATTCTCATCCGCACCTAAAATAGTGTCGTGTGTGCAGTGTGAAGAGGAGTTAAATGGAGCGTGAGAGTTTACCTCATCCTCTTCTCCCCGCCATAAGACACTTTTCAAGCATCTTCTTCAAGCTCTACGGCCATGAATGCCGCTTCATCATCTCGATGAATCCATGAAGGAGTCGACTTCATCTAAGTCGTCTGAGAGTTCACCGGCAATATATGCTTAACGCTTCTTGATGAACTTCTCCCTTCGAGCTTTGCGTGCTGCTCTCTCAGCAGTACTGAGCTCAGGACAGTCATACTGATAATGTCCTAGCTTTTTGCGGTTAGCGGTGGTGACTCTCTCTTCTTTACTCGCTGTCTTTCGACCGAGCCGAGTCTTCTCGTTTCCCCGCAATCTGAAGTATGCGATTCAGGAGTGCGCTTGGGTGTATATTCAGACTTACCCTTGGAGTCTCTGACGACTCTAGAGAGTTTTCTGCACCTCTCCTTCTCCTTCTGATACTTCACGGCAAGCAGTGCGTATTTCTTAGCCAAGTTTCCTTCTTGTAAGTCACTGAGTGAAGGTTCTGCCTTGCTAGACGCGGGAGCCGCTGTGCTGACTGATGCTTTGAAAGCATGGTCGATTTGGGTGTCATCTTCAGCTCGCTGCTTCCTTTGAGGTAGACCGAACTCGAACTCCTCAGCTTTTAGTTTTGAAAAGATATGATCAGGAGAAACAATATCTAAGCCAGAATGTCTCAGTAAAGTAGCAAATGGAATCCAATGTCCGTTCGGCAGTGCTCTCAATATCTTGAGATTCATTTCTCGGTTGGAGAATGTCTTTCCCAGCCCGTTGATGGTGTTCATCAGATCCGTAAATCTGACGTTAAGATCTTCAATCCTGTCACCAGGCATGAGAGACAGTCTCTCCAGCTTCTGAAGTTCCAGCGCCAGTTTGTTCCCTTTGATCTTCTAAGTCCCCCGACTCAGCAGCGCTAGAGCATCCCAGAGTTCCTTCGCGGACTTGCAGTCCTGAACTCTCCCGAGATAGGAATCACTCAGGGTGGTCAGTATGGCCTTTCTGGCAACCCGGTCTAAGTTGTGAAGCTTCTTCTCCTCATGGGTGAAGAGAATTCTATCTTTGGGGATCTTCTTCCCTGTCACCATGCCTCCTCCTTGTGCTGGATCCTGGGTTTTGACACTATCAATCATGGGAACGATAGGTTCGTCCTCCAGTACCTCTGTCATGCTATCGTGGAAGGAAGTCAGATGTGCCTCCATTCTGACTCGCCATACCCCGTAGTTCTCTACTGAGAACATGGGCACCATCCTGATTCCTAACATATCAGACATTGAAGATTGTGATATGAATGAAGAATGATATGCAGTGAAAACGTTTTCTGGATCCGTTCAAGTAGACAAGTTTTAGAAAACACGAGTCTTAGAGAACTCCTGCTCTGATACCAATTGTTGGTCCCGAGATTCAACGTTCAGGTGTAGAGGGCGGGGGGGGAATACATCTGAAAACAAGTTCTCAATTTAAAACGCGAATAGTCCTTTTCAGGAAGATGTCGTACTGAACAGGTTCAGTAGACCAAATAAGTTGTTCTGAATCGCGTGGCAGAGTGACTGACTTCACTGAGGCCTGATAGCTGACTTAGGTCAGAATTCAGTACCGTTCAGCTGAAGTTCAGTAAGTGCGAAAATGTGTAGGCCCAAATTCAGTTGAGTTAGAAAACGTTTTTAAGAAAACTGTTTCAATATATTAGTGCAATCTGTTAAGCTTTGCTGAAACTCAGTTGAATGATTTTGAAAGATATTTTTAGTATGAACAGTAATCAATGCAACAGTAAAAAATACAGAACACAAGCAATTTTAAAGTGGTTCGGATCCAACAATCCTACGTCCACTGTCCCGAAAAGATCAGGAGGCTATTTTATTATACTGAGTTAGTCTCAGTCGGTTTGTTCACTGGACAAACACTGTTCTTGAGATTTATACTAAGCAAGTCTCAGTTTAGAAGGTATCAAACTTAAGTGTTTGACAAACTCTCCAACTATGAAGGAGTCCTTTACAATAAGGATCAGTTCAAAGATGAACTCCTTCGTTCTAAGCTATGGATTTGGTCTGCTGAGCTTAGGTTAGACGGAAGGGAACGAGAAAGTGGCTTCTAGAGCGACGAACGGTTAAGTATAGACTTTGGGTTCGTATTCAATCGCTTGGATACTAGAGGCTTTATGATCTGATTCAGCTCGGTTCCCTATGAGCAAGTATGTCGCCTTTCGCTGGAGATTACTCTATGAAGTTCTTACGGAAAGCTTAAATCGATTCTGAGTTGCTCGTGAATGCTCGTGTGTTCTTCGTTTTCTACGTGAGCTTCAATTTGAAATCTTCTCTCTATTTATAGAGCAGAGATATGGATAGATCCGTTGGAGACGACGATCCATGTGTCTCTCTTTTGGATAGCTAACGACTCTTTCAAAGTATGGTGACAGAGTCTTTTCCCTCCATTTCTGGAAAGTTGTTGACTTGCAGCTTTAATCAGAAAGTAGACAGCTGGCTACTTGTCATTGTTCGAGGTTGAAGAAAGTAGGTGAGATAAACAGACTTCAAGGTGGATTTGAAGCTGACTTCTCTATACCTCGTATGACTCTGTTGATTTGACTTATGAGATATCCTGACAGTCAGAAGACTGTCTAGCCGTTGCTGAGTCTGATCTATGTTCAGTAGCATACTCCTGCTGAGTTCAGCTCTACTGAAGATCAACTCTGAGTTCAGTGAACTACTCCTGCTGAGTTCAGTGAACTACTCCTGCTGAGTCCAGTACTACTGAGTTTTCTTCTTCTGGTACCGAGGCTGATAGTCTGCTGAAGAACCAGCAGACAGAACTGAGTGCCTGAACCAAGTCAAAGAGTGTCTACTGAGTCTGAAACTCTCAGAGACAGAACAACAATAACAACTGAATGGTTCATCAGTCAAAGTAGGGTTTTGGGATCTTCAAATCTACTGAGCATTAGGCTACTAAGTCATCTCCCAATAATTTGTGGAGGTGTTGAATCATCTCCCAACACTTTCCACAACTCGTAAGGAGTAACATCCTTACCTTTTAGAGGTATTTTGTTTAATAAGTAGTTAGCCGTCAAAACGGCTTCCCCCCCCATGTTCTGGGGCAGTCTAGAACTTATTAACAAAGCATTCATCATCTCCTTTAAAGTTCGGTTCTTCCTTTCAGCAACACCATTTGATTGAGCCGAATAAGGGGCAGTGGTTTGATTAATAATACCACTTGTCTTACATAACTTTTCAAAAGGAGCTACATACTCTCCACCTCTATCACTTCGTACCATTTTAATTTTACAATCAAGTTGGTTTTCGGCTTCTGCTTTGAAGTTAGTAAAAGCTTCAATCGCCTCATATTTACTCCTTAACAGATAAAGAGTACAATACTGAGTGTAGTCATCAATAAAAGTAATAAAATATATTTTCCCACCTCTAGTTTGCACAAACTTTAAATCACACACGTCGGTGTGAATGAGTTCTAGAGGCTTTGTGTTCCTTTCTACAGAATGAAATGACAGCTTAGCCAATTTTGCTTCAACACAAACTTCACACTTGGTTTTGTTAAACTCATTTACTTTAAGTAGATCGAGAATAACTAATCTTTATATCGCATTTAGACTGACATGTCCTAATCTACAATGCCATAAATCAGAAGACTCAATCAAGTAGGAGGAAGCAGCTTCATTTTCATTATTCTTGCCCTCACTGGGCTCTTGGCGAATCGCCATTACACTTAATTTGAAAAGGCCCTCAGACAGGTAACCTTTTCCTAGGAACATACCAAATTTTGACAAAATAAATTTGTCAGACTCAAAGACTGGTCTAAAACCTCTCTTGTCTAGTACAGAGCCGGACACTAGATTCTTTCGGATATCAGGTACATGCAACACCTCTCCAAGAGTAAGGTTATTGTCGGAGCTCAACCTTAGCATCACAGTACCATAGCTAACTACCTCGGACGAGGCTTGATTTCCCATATTGAGCTTCCTCCTTTGGCAACTTTTGTACTAGGTGAAGCAACTTCGGTCACCACAAACATGTGTCGTGGCAGCGGTATCAATATACCACTTCCCCTCATTCTCCACGACATTTACTTCTTCGGTGACAACAGCCGCAAGGTCGTCTTCAGTAAGGTGTACCTCAAACATGTTGTCTTGTCGAGCCCTCTTCTTCTTCGGTTTACGGCAGTCCTTGGACATGTGGTCGGACTTGCCATAATTGTAGCAATCCCCTTCAAACTTTCTGGATTGCACTTTGTTCTTCCCTTTGGGGTTGCTATTTGGACGCCCTCTTTTTATTTTGTTAGAGTTTCCACCTTTCTCGGCGAGGTTGACTCTTGGTTCCACGGGTGTTTTGCCCTTCCCATCTCGAGTCCTCATATCGGTCTCGATGCGGAGCTTGACAACAAGGCTTCAAGTGTCATTTCCTTTCGCTTGTGCTTCAAGTAACTCTTGAAGTCCTTCCAGCTCGGGGGAAGTTTCTCTATCACGGTTGCCACAATGAAAGCATCGGGCAAAAGCATCCCTTCTGCGTGGACGTCATGGACAATGAGTTGGAACTCTTGCAGTTGCTCCATGACTGGTCGAGAGTCCAGCATTTTGTATCCAAAAACTTGCCGACTACAAACTTCTTAGTCCATGCATCGTCATTACAATATTTCCTTTCAAGTGCCTCCCAAATAGCCTTGGAGGTCTTTACATTTGAATACACAGTATATAGACTATCATCTAGTCCACTAAGCAGGAAATTTTTACAAAAATAATCCGAAGTAAGCCAATTTTCGTAGGCTATGCGAACTTCCATGTTCTCCTCATTTTCACTTGGAGGGGCGGGTGCGTTCTCCAACAGCACGTTCGTGAACCCCAATGTTGTCAAGTAGAACAACATCTTCTGTTGCCATCTTTTGAAGTCGGCTCCACTAAACTTCGTCGGCTTCTCGGCAGCGGGCAACACTCTAGATGAGTGTAAAGGTGCCGTCAACGTCGGGGTCGAGCCCCCCACCACACCAACGTGGTTCACACTCCCAAAAGGGACATTATTCTCCAAAGCAGAAGATATAACATTAAAGTTAAATGTCGAGTTAGTGACATTGTCACGGTTAAGTGCGAGTCTAGCATCGGTGGCAGTAGAGATGGTGACAAGAGTAGGATTTGGCACCATGGAATAAAGGACTCCAAACGTCGGAGTTGTAGTGGTGACAGACACCGGGGGTACGATATTGCCGAAGGAGGCAATGACGTCGGAAACAGCAGCAGTGGTGGCTGAAACAGCGGTAGTGGCAGCATTGTTAGTGGCGGCGGCAGCGTCGGATAGGGCAGTAGAAGAGGAAGACATTTTTTCAAGCAGCTTAGGTAGGACATTTCGTCTTGCAATTGTTGATTACAAGCTGCTTACAATGAAACCGATAAGTCGGAAAACGAGAATAAAACAGAGGTAAAAAAGTAAACTTCATCGAGTCGAGGATGGCCTCTATCCACAAGAGGAAATACGCCCCGGGTAGTGCTCTCGGATCAGGCGTATCGTCGCCAAAGATGAAACGACGACATCTCAAAGTATTGTAGCACCACAGAACTTTGAGCTCCGACGAACTGAACTTCCGGCGAGGACAAAACTGCTGGACAGCTTAGAACACTAAGATGCAATGCAGAGCAAGAAAAGATTGTGTTATGTTGAAATGCCATGCAGACCTGCCTATTTATAGGTTGCTTCCCCCAGGTGAAAGGTTGTTGGTGCCAATTAAGGCAGGTGGATGTGGGGAAGGAAAGTGGAGATGTGGAGACTTCCCAACAGTCTCATTCCAGAGACTTCCAAATAGAGAAAATCTGGTGGAGCAGGAGCACTGTACCACAAGCTGGGTTAGACCAACAATACAAGCTAGGTCAGTCCACAAGTAGCCCACCGAAGCCCAATGCCAAAGCCCAATTACCAAGGCCATGGACCAATTGCCAAGATCCAACTCCAAGGACACGGGGCCGGGGCCGGGCACGGGCGCCGTGCGGCGCGCCGCGCTGCGTGTGAGGCGATCGGCGAAAAGGCTCACGCGCATGAGCATGTGTGGCCCAAGCCCACTACATGTTACTTTGTTATCTCCTACAAAGTGGTAAAGATTAAATACCACTAAAAAAATTGTTCATTAATCAATGTGGGACATTGATTAATGTAATAAATCTCCATAATCCAAATTAGGTAAGTTTCTCCACTTTAGGTAACATATTAGTTTTTTTCCCCAAACTTCGATCCACTATTTCTCAATCACCGAAAATCATAATTGAGAAATTAAGCACACTATAATTATCTACTCAAAACGTAGATCGACGTCATATATCTATATTCATAAATAAGATATATATCGAGGCTCGAAAAGACGATTAAACGGGTTGAATTTTGCCCAAGTCAAATTAGCATTTAATGCTAATTAAATATCCATAATATATATATATTAACGATTTTTCCAACACTTCTGGCACCCACTGAGCAAGATCCCTTCATCCGCCTTCAATGGCCTGCTCATAGGCTCGACCTCGTGGCAAAACATAAGGCTGGTGTTGGCTCCAAACACTTCCAACAAACGTGTGCCTATTTCTGTGCTGATTTTTCTGGTGAGAGAAGTGAAATGCTGTAGAATTGATTGGAGAGGGATCTCTTTCGGCTTGTGGGAAGCTGGAGTAATGGATTTGTCTATCAAAGTATACGGGCATATCTGTTACGTTTCTTTGTTGATTAGGCCTCTGCTGTGGCAAGAATCCGAAAACATGGTGAAAGTTGCTCCTTTCGGAACGCGATTCACTAGCTTCCTCAAGTCCACACCTATAACAATAACATCAAGAAGCTTCAGATAAGTAACATAAAGTGGTGAGTTCGATAAAATTTGTGAGAAAAAGGAGGGTTATCAGTTATTACTGGTGATGAGATTGAAGTCACAAGGGACAATGCCTTCCTCCTCCTTGTGGGATTTGATCAAAGTCCCGTGGCCTGAGTAGTGAAAGAACAAGACGTCGCCTTCTTCAGCCCGATCGACCATACTGTTCAGCGCCTTCTTGATGTTGGCATCGGTAAGCATGATGGGCCTACCGGGCTTGTCTGGCAGAAGCTCAACATGATCCAGGTCAAATCCGAACCTACTCAACAGCACCACACGCATTGCCAGAACATCGTTGTGGCAACTGTGCAGCTTGTTAGGCGTGTTGGGGTAGTTGCACCCGACAAGAAGCGCCAACTTCTTCCCTTTCTCCGTAGAATGTTTTGGTTTGTATAAGAGATGATGAATCATGGAACTTGAGATGCTATTTATGCAGAAATTGTTTTGAGTTCTTTAGTTGAAGCAAATGTTGCTTCTGAGTAAGGCAGTTAAGAGAGTCTTATGTGGAAGCAACCACATACCCTGCTGAAGTAACTTGCAAGAGTTTTTCCGTCCCTAATTAGGCATCATCTTACAAGATGAGGAGTTGAGGTTTGTTTTAAGGTTTCAAAATTCAAGACCATAGTACTAGGAATTCTTGCAATAGCCTGAAAGCATGTTATAATGATCTACCCAATTATCATTTGTCTTCCTAAACAAGATTTGATGAAATGAAGTTGGTTGATATTGTAAAAATGTACATACACCACTACTACAAATTTGGTATACGACAACATTGAAACCGTTGTCAACTTGTCATAGATAAACTGTTGTCTTTTATATAAAAAGTGTGCTCATAGACAATGGTTTTTTACAACCGTTGTCATTTATGCGTTGTCGTATGTGGAAAAAGGCGCTCATAGACAACGGTTTTGGAAACCGTTGTCGCTGATGTGTTGTCGTAATTTAAACATGCGCCCATAGACAATGGTGTGAACGACCGTTGTTATTTTTCTCAGTTGTCGTTTGCGCAAAAAAGCGCTCATAGACAATGATTTTACCAACCGCTGTCGTAGGTTTTACAATGAGCGTATACACAACACTTTTGGTAGCTGTTGTCATTTAATCATTGTCGTAGTTAAAAGATTACTCATAAACAACGATTTTATTAACCGTTGTCAATTATCCATGGTCGTATACCTATATTATTTACAAATTTCAATATTTTATAAAAATAATTTAAAAAATAAAAATATTATTTAATTTAAATAAAAACTCTAAAATTAGACATTTAACATATAATTTTTTTTAAAGTTTAATATAACTTAAATAAAGAACTTTACAAAAATACTTAAATTTAAACAATTAATTATAAATTGAATTTAATTAATGTTATACTTATATATTTTAATACTTATTATTTAACACTTAATAATACTACTTAATACTGATTATTAATATAAACTAAAGTAAGACGAACGATAATACCAATTTCTTCCCAATTCAAAACCCTTAACCCAATTCATTTCACCTCTTCCCCTCTCCCCTCTCCCCTCTCCACCAAGCGTTCCCTTTTCTTCTTCCCTTCTCCACCAACCATTCACGTTTTGCATGTTTTTACGGTGGGACGGGCGTTTCACTGAAGGAACGGAAGGTGTAGAAGCAGCTCGCACCAACTCGCGCGATTGTTAACAAAGACGGAGGGACATCACAAGTATCACCATGTCATGACCCGGTCGGAGGACGGAAGAGAATCGGGTAATCCGGTAGACAAAAGGGGAATCGGATAGCTTTAAAGATCGTCAAATGGGCTCGGATGATATTTGGAGTGTCTACTATAAGATATAGGCTATAAGTTGCTATTTCCTTTAAAAAAGTGTTAACGTTTTTAGGTGTTGTAGTCCTTGTTTAAATAGTGGGAAAAGGAATGGAAAAGATAACAAGAAAATTATTATCTCAACTCTTTCTCTCTCAACTCCTTCTCTCTCTCTCTCTCTCTCAACTCTGTAACTCTCTCGCTCTCTCAATCTTCTCTCTCCAGTCACTTTCTTCTCAACTCAAGTCTAATCTCTCTCAACTCTCAACTTCTCGCAACTCTCAATTCCTCTCCCGCTTTGTTCATCGTCTTGTAATTTCAGATCTGAATCTGGGAGTAGTTATTGGTTCATACAATTGCTGAAAATTTGCTATTCCAATCACTAATAGACCTCGGTCTATTACAGTGGTATCATAGCCACCGATCCGGCGGATCTAAAGTACTTTAACCAGATTCGGTGAAGAAGCGAAGAACAGAGGTGGCGTCTTCTTACTGACGGTCAGTTGTGTGATGTTTTAGCTTCGTATTTGATACATCAGTTCGTATTCGAGCGATGGAGTTTATTGTTGTGTTTCGTATTGTTAGTAAGTAGCTTTCTGTGTGAACAAATTTGTGAATTGTGCATTGGTGTGTTTGGACGTTTTAGGGAAAACAAATTTTGTTTGTATTGGAGGAATTGGGAAAATCGGTCAGTCTGCAATAGGTGAGTGAAGAACCGCGATGGACACGGCATTTTCGGAGCATCTCGTGAAGGCGATCGAACAATCGATGGCGGCGGCCTTCGAGCGTTCCACTGCTCATTGTGTAAGTGAGATGAATAGAGTGTTTGACTATTACAATCGGAGATCGGAGGCTCGCCAATTTGCAAATGGTGAGATTCTGGAGGAGTATGGGGCGGTTCATGATATATATTTCCGGGATGATGGATTTTATGATGATAGGAAGTTTATAGATGAAAGGTTCTCGAGGGAAAATGTCTATCCACGGGGCGCCTTTCGTCTAGTTATACTGGAGAGTGATAATTATCCTCCTCCACAATCATCAGCTGGGATGTGGCCTCAAACGAGGAGGAGAAGTTTTGAAGAAGAGTATTCTTTTGATAGGGAAATTAGACGGCATGACAAGCCGCCTGGGAGATATGGGGGCCGTGAACGCGAGAATTATGGATATGATGACTATGAATACATATCTTGTGTTTCTCATCAAAGCAAGGAGGAGATAAGCAGCTTGATGCAGCAGAAATCTTATGGGTTTTCAAATGGGGGTCTGGGCATGATGGATAACAATATGTCCATGTTGAATGGTCATGGAACTAATGGCTACTTATCGGGAGCAATATATGGGAACTCTACCAAGCCCCTGCATCAACATCTAGACCAACATCGACGACCAGCAATGCAGGGTGATGGATATGGAATGGTAGAAAAACTAGTGAATGGGAATGGATTAATATGCAAGCCAGAAAATGAAGATCCACCTGCGCTCAAGCCCGAGACGTGCTTGCCCTTGCCAAGTTTAGAACTGGAGTCAGCGGTTAATAAGCTAACTTTGAGCAAAGCAGTCCTTTCCAACTCCACTTCACAAGTTGTGATTCAGTCTCCTAATCTGCCTTGCTCTAGAGCTGAAACAGAAACCAACAACTTTGCAAGTAAACTAGGTGGTATGCATCTTGGAACCGCACTAACACACACGTCGGTTTTGATATTTGAAGGGGCGAAGGCGGTGATCGAGGTGGAAGAAAAGGAACTGGAAGAAGATTGTCCTCGGGAACAAGAAATGATCTACAACATGGAGACTGTTTCTGAGCATATTGGACATGGAAGTCAATCTTCGGAAGAAGATTCTCTAGAGTTAGACCAAGTTGATAAATATGGTCAATTGGGAGAATCTCTACTGGAGGTTATTGGGAAGATTTCGATTAAGGCAATGCCTATGTCGCTTGTTCTAGAAGATAGCAATTCAAAGTCTTATCTTTGTAACATTATAGATGCGCCTGGTCATGTTAACTTCCCTGATGAGATGACGGTTGCTCTGAGGCTTGCTGATGGTGTTGTGTTAGTTGTTGATGCTGGAGAAGGTGATTTGGTAAACACAGAAAGAGCAATGCACCACGCAATCCAGGATCATATCCCTATTGTAGTGGTGTTAAACAAGGTTGATATATTGATAACTGAGCTTAAGTTGCCTACAAAGGATGCCTACCATAAATTAAGGCACACAATTGGAGTTATTAACAACCACATTGCAACTGCGTCTTCAACTGCTGGGAATGTTCAAGTTATTGATCCTGCTCTTGGAAACGTCTGTTTTGCAAATGCTAGTGCAGGATGGTTATTTACCCTGCAGTCATTCGCCAAGTTATATGTTAAGCTCCATGGTGTCTCTTCTGCCCTTGAATTGCTTGGTGAGGTGGGTGAGCAGACTATGATTTCTGTTGGGGAGCAACATAAGCAATTCAGGGTGGACTTCTTGTCAGCGTATTTGGATGTGGCTGATTCAGCTAACTTGTCATATGGGTGGAGCAGATATGCACAGTTTAGCTTGGTGGTAGTTAATCAAATGCATAACAAGTAGACAGTTAAAAAAAAAAAATAGTCGGCACCGGTTCAATCGGAGGGAGAGTGAGGAAGTGGATGGCGGTGGTATCCGAGTCTTGGAAACAAGACTCTCTAAAGGGGGGGAGTATTGTCATGACCCGGTCGGAGGACGGAAGAGAATCGGGTAATCTGGTATACAAAAGGGGAATCAGATAGCTTTAAAGATCGTCAAATGGACTCGGATGATATTTGGAGTGTCTACTATAGGATTTCCTTTAAAAAAGTGTTAAACGTTTTTAGGAGTTGTAGTCCTTGTTTAAATAGTGGGAAAAGGAATGAAAAAGATAACAAGAAAATTATTATTTCAACTCTTTCTCTCTGAACTCCTCTCTCTCTCAACTATGTAACTCTCTCAATCTTCTCTCTCCAGTCACTTTCTTCTCAACTCAACTCTAATCTCTCTCAACTCTCAACTTCTCGCAACTCTCAATTCCTCTCCCGCTTTGTTCATCGTCTTGTAATTCCGGATCTGAATCTGGGAGTAGTTATTGGTTCATACAATTGCTGAAAATTTGCTATTCCAATCACTAATAGACCACGGTCTATTACGCACCATGAGCTTTCTTCAATTAGATTCATAGTCTTGCTGCTACCAGCAATCTGAAATACAAAATTAAGGAGGATGTATCAATCATCACCGCTAACTATTTAATGCTTTTTTTTTTCAGGTACCTTCTGCTCAAATGCCATCTTTTCTTCCTCCAGCATCTTTTCCTGCAGTTTCACCACTCACTCAGGTAAAGGTTCTGCATAATAATTTAATAATTACTTAATTTTCTTGCTTTATCTGCATGTGTAATGCCTAATTCTGCATCTCTACTTATTTGCACCTCCAAATTACCATATACTGTTCTAGTTTTGCAGAAATGGGTTGTTATAACCCAACTGGGTACTAAAATTTATTGACCTTTAGAAGATACTGGTATTTGAATCTTGGGAAGTTAGGTTTTCTACGTGTTATTGACCTTTAGAAGATACTGGTATTTGAATCTTGGGAAGTTAGATTTTCTACGTGGATATATTTATTGATTCCTAGTTCATAATTTAGGGAGCATTTTAAGCCCGCACGTTTTTATAATTCAGTAATATAGGGATTCAAGATTTTTAATGTCAAGATATTATGATAAATTTCGGGATTAATTATGCGTGGATATACTCAGTCGACGTGGCTTACCATGTATGGAAGATTGGATATTATGTATACATATATAATACGTATCAGCTTTTTTTTTTTGGAATTTGGCTGAAGAGGTATACTTTATTGTCGCATTAACATCTACATATGTAATAATACTATCAATCCATTCATGATATGTTCATTAATACTGAGGAAAACTGAGATTAGGCCTTCAAACAAGACTACTCTTAGCATAAAGCGTAATGGACAGTTGGTTATATATGTACATGATCATGTAATGAAGCTAATGTATTCTCAACTTCCCTATACTAATCAACAAATCTCAATCGTGAGATCTAATGATTCTGACTAGTGTAAAGGAGTCTGTATCCGTAAAGGAGTCAGTGTCATTAGTCTTAGAGAAATCCTCCAAGTCTGAGAGTTGATTTTCCACACCAATGGTAGAACTATTTGCCTGCTCTAGAGCACTAGTTTTATAGTTGGACCCTTCTGTTGATCTACCTTCACTCACATTTGTAACATCAGTACTTGTGATGTTTCTTGCTGCTAAATCACCATTGGAGGCTCTGTCAACTTGTTATTTGGAGATGAATCCTTTCTTGTGATGTCAACTTGCTGAGATTTATATACCTAGCTAGGTACAATTAAGTTATTGGATTACTTTCTCTTGAAAAACTAGATCTCCATTCTTTTTCGTATAACTTCATTCTTGACACGTTTGTTGTATTGAATTCTTCAGCAACTTGCTTTTGATTGTCCTCTTTTTTAATATTCCCAGCTTAAACAGGATAAACTGATAAAATGGTGATAGGCCCTCTGATTTTGTTATGCCTTTATGTTTTGCTTTCTGATAAACTGATAATGGATACATTAACAATATTTGTTTGGAGAAATTCGAACTGATATGATTGATTCTAACTTGTTCTAATTCCCAACGCATTGTCAAGAATTTATTCTGATTTCATTTTCTGATGTCACAATTTCATGGAGTCTTGATAAGTGATTGATATAGAAAACTAATAGTGTTTGGTGGATACCTATGCTCATAATAGTGAAAAAGTAAGTTCCAGAAAATTTAGGAAACATAAGTGCTAGATTGTTCTTTATTTGTCTGCAAATCGTCTCATAGCTAAAATAGTGGAGTATGCATCTGCATATAGTTCTCAGAAATTAAAATACTAGTTTCAGCATATTGATGTCCTTTTTACAGTATCTAAACTCCAACAAATATTTGCAATATTCCATTCTCTTATTAAAAACATTGAGATTTTCTAAGATGAGTAGCTTTTCCTGATACAATCATGTGCATATAACTTAACTTGGTTTGTTTCTAGTTATGAGTCTGACGATCCAAGTGATTTTCTAAATTTACTAGAGGATGGGGAGAAACCATTATATTGTGGATGTGAGAAATACACCAAGTTATCTGCAATTGTGACATTGTATAATTTGAAAGCAAAACATAGTTGGAGTGATAGTAGTTTCATCAACCTTCTATGTTTGGAGTTGTTTGCTTTTGCTAACTATTTTTGGGATTTGATAACTCTTCAAATAGGATTTACCTTCTTATGCTTTTCTTGTAATTGTTGATGGGTGATTATCTTCTTATGCTTTATTTTTGATCGGTGATTATGAGATGTGCCTTCTAATTCTTTCGTTGTGAGTTATTGTTGAGTTATATTTTAGTTTTTCTTAGTGTCTATTATGTTATTCGGAGGTGGTAAACTATATATGTTGCATCTTTGTCTCTCTTTCTCTTTCTCTCTTTGTTGCATTGAATGATGCATTTCAATATGTTGCGGATAAGGGTGTTTGGAAAATTACTAGTAACTTAGATCGCTGAGGTTTTCCTATCATGGCTTCTAGGTTGGAGGTTGTATAAAATAATAATTGTTGAGAGCCTTCAAGAAGTCAACAAATGAGGGATGCATTAGATAGTCACCAAATTCATCTATTGTAGGTTTATTTTCCTTTTAGTGCTCTTCTTTTGAATTTCGTAGTGATATTTCATATTAAATTTTTGTACTCCAGATTTTAATTGTTATTTTAATTTCATGGAGCTTCTCGAAAATATTATATTTTGCTTTATTTACAGGTTTTTATTAACTTTATTGATGAAACATCAATTTATACGACAACACAACCTTCAACAACGGTAAAAACCGTTGTCAAAAATAAATACCACAACGGTCAGAAGAATTTACGACAACGGTTAGAAACCGTTGTCAAAGAAATTTAAAACAACGCTTCAAAATATTTACAACGGTTATAAACCATTGTCGAAAATCACTACAACAGTTGCAAAACATATATGACAATGGTTAACCGTTGTACGTATTTATGACAACGGTTGCGACTAAAAGACAACGGTTTTTACATAAGACAACGGTTTTTAACTGTTGTCTTTGACCGAGACTCTGCGGCTACGGTACCTACGACAAGGGTATTAGCTTAGCTTTCTTGTAGTAGTGCACGACATACGGTTGAGGATCGTACACTGTCATCTGGACATGGAGGGAGTTCTGAGCAGCAAAGTCAGAAAAAGAAAAACACTAAGACTAGGTAATCTTGACTAAAAAAGAAGAGGAAAAAAATGCGCAATATCCTCCCTCAGATGGGGCTTGAACTGGTTCTGCGCAGCTGAAACTTCGGCTCTGGTGGTGGTATGCTCGGCAGCGCCTTCTCCCATTCCTGCAAGATAGCAGCACCAATGAATAGCCAATCCATATATCAATGAACAAGAAGTAGCTAAGTAGATAGTTTGATATCATATTGATATAAACGGATTTGGGAGATTGTTTATTCGTTTGGGGTTATTGAACGTCACAAGAAACTGGGGAGCAATGCAGAAATAAAACTGAGCATCAGTTTTAAATGTGTTTCATTCCTACCAAAATTCCACCAAATTCTTAAAAGGGGCAAAGCCAACCTGTTGTCTCTTGAGCCTTTCATTCTCCTCCTCCAGGAGTGACACCTTGTTCTCCAGTTCATGGGTATAGGCCTGCACATCAAAAGATAAATCCAATATGCAAATAGCCAATAAAGAAGAATATGTCGAACGTAACAACAAACACCTGCTTCCTTGCTCGTGATCGTGCTGCAGATTCCCTATTCTTGATCATCCTCTTCTGCCTCCTTTCAACACTCTTCTCAGCTACATCATCTGGGGCAACCCTCTTTCGTCTTGGTGTCTGGGTATCCGACAACGTGCCCATCAATGGGGAAGAAGACATTATTTGAGTATCCGGATAAGCAGTTTCCAGGAGAGAATTCCCGCCAATAGGGACACCATGGCCTGCCATGTAAACCGGCCTCATGCTCTGTTGCTGCTTAGTATGAGGAACTGCAGAGACCAGATAACTCGCCCTTTGAGCTTGCTGAGACAGCCCAATGAGATCAACCCCTCCTAAACCCGAACCCAAACCCGGATTCTTCTTCCTGGAAGACGACTCAGCAACCACCCCTGCCTTAACCAAGAAATCCTCCAATGTCATCTCCCCAAAAGTAACACTCCTATCAAGAGTGCCCCTTTTCTCCTCCTGCTGAATCTCTCTCCACACCTCATCAACAGTTTTCTTGCTAAGATCCCTAGTTAGAGTAACACTAGACTGTCGATTCAAAGATGAACCCGGTACAGCTGATTGCCCGCATTCAACACCTTGCACTGTTTGATTATTACCCTCAACTGTCAACACAGTCTTCAGAAGCTCATCAAGATTCATGCTAGTAAGGGGTTTCCCCAAATCTCCCAATTGACTCTGCACCTCATCCAGAGTGAGGTTGTACAGAGAACCCTGCCTAGACAATTGGTTCGATTTCGGGTCTAAGTTTTGGATTTGGGTCCCCATTTGAGATCCCTTTGAGATCCCCCCTTCTCTGAGCAACCATTCAATTGCCTCGTCTATATCGCCCCCCTCCTCTCTCTCTCTCCAACAACCACAACTTTAATTTAATTTCCTCAAAACAAAAATCCTAAAACCCTTTCAAAACATAACGGAACAAATTTCTGAAGCCCTAGACTAAGAATTGAAACCACTTGGGAAGACAAAGATGCCCATCGAATTCGAGAAATCATCAATCATAAAAATGCAGTAAGAATCTCATCTCTGCACTCCGAAAATCAGCAAGACATGAAATCGAGCAAAATGCATTAATTTCTCTTGGAAAATTCGAGAAACAAGAAATAGAGCAAAATTCTTACCAAAAAGAAATCCAGAATCCGAGAACTAGAGACTAACTCCGAAAGCAAGATTCGTGCCGGCATGGTTCCGGAGATGTTCCAACATTCTCTATAAGAGAACTGCAAATTCAGAAGCCATGCTGCAAAAACCTGAGCTCAAAATCCGACTCCTAAGAAATCAAAACATGAATGTGGGCAAATAATAAATACAGAGAGAGAGAAATAGAGAGATCGCAGACGCATTCATTTTCTAAAATATTAAATGAATATTGCTAATTTTGAATTGTTTGCATATGAAAATTGAAAATATAGTATTTCCTCTGTGTTGCCCGACTTGTCTTATATTCATTTTTGGACCGTTCCATCCGGTTTGTGTTGTTTTCTAAAAAAAAATAATTACTACACAAAGTCTTCCTTTTCTTTGTATGACTTACTTTTTTAAATACAACCACCTACTCATCTTAATTTGCATGCCGAAAAAAAATAAGATAAGTCGGGCGGGACAGAGAGAGTATTATTTTTTATATTACTCATATATGATTCCATGAACAAATTATCACTTTATGCAATTGCAAAACCATTAAATTATTCGTCACCGGTACTTGTGCTGCCTCCTCGCAATTCAAAAGCTGGCATTTTATTATTATTATTTTATTTTCCTAAATTTGTTTCGTAGGTTTCAAGACAATTTTTACATTTTCTTTTTCTTGGGTGAAAACGAAAAAAAAAAGTGAACAAGTTCAACTTTGCTAATAATTTTGAAGGAATTTGGAATTTTATTATTACTTTCGAGTTTACATATGGCTACTTTTGGGTAAAATGAGGATATTTTCGCATTACATGTTTTCTTGTAATAAAGAGAAAAATGTAAGGAAAAAAAAACACTTTTTTTACCAATTGTAGATTCGGTTAAGATTTAGACATTTTGATGTACACCTTCAAAAATGATAGCAATTAAAGTACAATTGCTTAGGTTGTTGATCATAACATGATAACATTATATATAAAAACACATTAACCCCTCAATCTTTGATGAATATAGCACTTTACTCCATAATATTTTGAAAAGTATAATATATTCTGAACTTATCAATATAAAATACATAACTTCTTATAATTAACGAAAAACTTATTAGTTAATACTAACCTTTAATTTTTCTAGTATTAACGACTTTTTCTACCGAAAACTGTTCATTTATAGGAGACTGGTTAGGGTGGACATTCTTGTTGGCTCTATTAAATTTATATTTAATCTACAAACAAAACCAATAAAGTTCGAGATTGATAACCTTTTGCAATACTAGGATTCATGCCTGATGTAGTAACTTTAATGAAATAGGTGGGTCCCTAGTAATATAGTAGTTGGGTCCGCATGGCAAAAGCGAATTATAGTTAGTGGTTGTTATTTGTTAATTTAATACTTACCTCCCCATATATTTGGTTTCTTGTGCATTCGGTTGCACCTGCAACCGGAAGTCTAATATTAGTTTACAACAGTTTGCAAATATAATGATAGTGTTGTGTAGTGCAATTAGTTGGTTTATTAGAGCTCCCACCCATGTAATCTGGGTTCAATATACACCCATTTTTATTTTTTATTTTTTTAATAACACTTTTTATTTTTATTAATTTTTAATTTTTTTTAAATAACAATTTTTTTAATTATTTTTTTAAAAACACTTTTTTAATTTTTTTTATTAACACCTTTTTTTAAATTTTATTAATACACCCATTTTAGGAAAATAATACAATTGTTCAAAATCAGTGATAAATTTGTTTATAACATCTGATATTTTTATTTCATCTTTCTATTTTTATTTATTTTTAATTTTTTAATAAATATTTTTTACTTTTTAATAACACTTTATTTTTTTATTTTTTTATAACACCATTTTTTTTTAATTTTATTGATACACCCATTTTTATTTTTTATTTTGTTTAATAACACTTTTTATTTTATTTATTTTTAATTTTTTTAATAACACTTTTTTATTATTTTTTTATAACACTTTTTTAAATTTTTTTTAGTAACACCTTTTTTTTAATTTTATTAATACACCCATTTTAGGAAAGTAATACAAATGTTCAAAACAAGTGATAAATTTGTTTATAACATGTCATATTTTTATTTCCACAAATTGATTTTTTTAAGATCAAGTGATACTGTTTCCATGTCAAATGATACTTCTATTAAAACTAACAATATTTTTATTCATAATAAGTGATACTTGTATTCATAGCAAGTGTTGGGATAAAGATTCAGTAGATGAATTGATAGATTTGATAGATCCCATCTGTATAGCTTAGTCGAGTTCAGTTGTTAGAACTCAGTAGGCTAGGGTTCAGTAGCTGCATAGTTCAGTATAAGATCTCGCACTCAGCTGTTGTACTCAGGATCGAAGAAGTCAGTTGGTCAGCTAACCACCAACTGAATCTGCACAGGATTTCGTGTCCATGCACTGAATGCTCAGAAGAACGTCAGTAGAAAGTCACTTCAGTTGAATGTCCGAGGATTCAGAGGAAGTCAACCTTGATGTTTGACAAGTCTCACCTACCAATCTACCTCGACCAATAAGGAGCCGACAACGACCTATCTTTTCTGACAAAAGCTGCTCCCAGACTGAAAAAGAGGAGAATCTCTACAGTGCACCTACCCACCAACGTTCAAAATAAAGGAGCCATTTTCCTTGTCGTTTCGACACGTGGCTAGACCTCCCCCCAACGGATCTATTCACCATCGACGACTATATAAGTAGGGTTGTAAACGAACCGAATATTTTTGATTCGATTCGGTATTCGTATTCGATTTTTGATATTCGTATTCGAGATTTTGAGATTCGAATTCGATTATAAATATTCGATTCGATTCGTTTACTAATCAAATACAAATACGAAATTGTAATATTCGATTCGATATTTGTAAATATTCGATTAAATATAAATTATAAATACAATAATTATTTTTATATATAATAATACTTTTGTAAATTTATTTTTATTTTATATATTAATTAAAAGAATAAATTAAATTCTAATTTCCTAACCTAACAAAACCCTACTCAATTTCCTAACCCCATTCAACTCCCCACGCCGCCATTGCTCTCCCAAGTAGCTTTCCCTCTGTTGGTCCCGAGTGTACGGTCAGGTGTAGAGGGGGGGGGGGGTGAATACACCTGATTCGATTTCTCAATTTCGAACTTGAACAGTCCTATTCAGGATGGTGTCTATCTCAAATTGATTCGGCGGACTGGCATAACCGTTTCCGAATCGAGTTAAAAGCTAAAAGAGTATCGACTCATCGAGATGCGCTAGCCGACTAGGTCAGAATTCAGTATCGTTCAGTGAGAGTTCAGTGTGCGGAATTGTGTAGGCCCAAATCAATTTTTGTGAGAAAACGTTTTAAGTCTCAGTTCGGTAGATTTAAAAGTTCAATATCTTTGAGACACAGTTGATTGATTTAAATATGATGTTCGAGTATGAATAGTAAAATCAATGCAAGCTTAAGAAAGCGATAAGAGACACAGGATTTTTAAAGTGGTTCGGATATCGCTCAAATCCTACGTCCACTGTCCCGAATGATCAGGAGGCTATTTATTATCCTGAGTTAGTCTCAGTCAGCTTGCACACTGGGCAAAGCCGCGTCTTGGTTTTTATACTGATCCAAGTCTCAGTTTACAACACTATCAAACTTAAAGTGTTTGACAAACTTCTCCAACAGTGAAGGAGTCCTTATACAATAAGGATTAGGTTCAAATGTGAACTCCTTCGTCTAAGCTATGGATATAACAAGTGAGCTTAGGGTTAGAGGGATAAGGAACGGGAATGTAGCTATCTAGAGCGACGAACAGCTGAGGGTTTAGCTATAGGTTCGTTTCAGTCGCTTGGATACTAGAAGCTTATGTCGGTTCAGCTTGGTTCCTTTTGAGCTGGATGTAGTCTTTCGCCGGAGATAACTCGGTTGTTTCTTGCGGAAGACTTAGTCGTTAATATCGCTCGTTTGAATGCTCTCTCGTGTTCTAGGTGCGCGCATTCTCTCTTTTCAAATCTTGAATGATCCCTCTATTTATAGAGCAGAGATTGAAATAGATCCGTTGGAGACGATCTTCTTCTCTCTCTCTCTTTTTGGTAGCAAACGGCTCTTTTGGTGTAGGTAACAGTGTACTTTCCCACCTTTTTAGGTAAAAGGTTGACTGCAGCTTTAGCAGGTGAGAAGACACGTGTATGCTTGTCATTCGTCGAGGTGGATGAAGTGGTTAAGACAACACAAACTTCGAGATGCATCAAGCCGACTTCTCTCTTCCTCGTACATGACAATGCTGATTGTCTTTCAAAAGATTCTGACAGTCATGAAGACTATCTGCCGTTGCTGAGTCTGACCTTGTATTCAGTAGATAGACTGCTGAGATAAGTCTATGAAGATCGCTACGAGTCCAGTGAACTACTCTGCCGAGTTCGGTTCAGTGACTCTCTCGATATCTTGCTCTCGCGAGTCCAAGATGTGCGAGTCTTCTACACCGGTGCCGAGGGCGATGAGCTGCCGAGCGCCTTGACCGGAGCAGAGTGTCTACCGAGTGCGAAACCTCGGAGACAAATACGAATACAAAGGAATGGTTCACCAATCGAGATAGGGTTTTGGGATCTTCAAATCTTCTCAACAGTTCGAGCACGAGGCTACTGAGCATGATTCAGTATAGAAGATAAGAGTCATTTCCCACAAGTATGATCATGCTGAGGATTGAATCATCACCCAACAATTTCCCCCTATTTGATGATGCCAAAACCTATCATCTATGTCCTATCAACTATGCTAAACACTAACTTACTCAGAAATAGAGCTCCTTACAAATATTACAAGTAGGATCAGTGGAGTTGTCTGGTAAGTGCTAGACTACTGAGGGAGACAGGGCAGAACAATTTCCCCCTTTACAATAATTTCCCCCATGCAATAATTTCCCCTTAAGAGAAATAATAACTCTCCAAAAGTCTAGTCTATCAGAGATCTAACCGAGCAAAAACTGACAAGTAAATAAACAACGTGTGTGTGTCAGCAATCACTTCAGTGATTCTGAGTGTTAAAGCATAAACCAAACACGGCTATTTAGACAACAAGTAGTTGTCAGAGCCAACAGAAGATTTGTATATATATAATAAACAGTTCAGTACATTACAAATCTTGCTAAGCTAGAAGAAGAACTAAGAGGGAGAACCCTTAAACTGCTGAATCCTATTCATGAAACCTTGGGATTTATCTTCAGGCAGTGGGACTCCATACATTCTGAAACGTGTTCTTCCTCGGCTCAGTATTCGGCGAAGTCTGCTGGATCATCTTGTTCTAGTCCTCTGTTCAACGCAGCATTCTTCACTTCTTGTTCAATCATTCCGAGATGTACTGAGTCGTCTTGTCTTCTGGGTGGAGGAATGATCCTTGCTTCAGGAACGCTGACTACTACCCCTTCAGTTACTGCTCTGTGCATATATGGGTAAAGATCAGGTTCAGTAATGGTCATCCACTCGACATAGGCATCAGCCTTAGACATTTCGAGCCGAATCGCCGTAAATAATTTCTCTTGATAAACTCTATCTTGGCCCATTCCCATCTCCTGATTGAACTGAATAGGCATCCATTCGTCTGATCTTGGCCATCTATGTGTTTTCAGATCGTTTGGCTTCCCCGAACCTTCGTATCGATAAGGAATGTCGGCTTTCGAAGGAACTCTCGGCCGGCCTCTTGTTCGATGCGCTTCCCGAGTGCCTCAAGGTGCGCCAAAAGTATCCTGCGTCTGGCAGCCTCTATCTGTCTAGCTTCCTCTCCTCTGTAGAGATATCTATCCATCTGAGCAAAGATTTCTTCAATTTCTGCATCTTGCTCTTGAGGCTTCTGAGGAGCTTGTTCTGATTCAGCAGGGGTACTAGATCTAGATTTGGATGTACCACGCCTTTCGGTATTCTTCTGCTTTGCTCCTTGTCTTTTCTCTCTGTCCTCTTCATCTCGTTATGATGAGCTTTCTCGGAGGCGATCCTAGCGGTTCTCTTTCCTCCTCTCGGATGGGGCTTTAGTCTTTCCTTTGGCGAGGCTTAGACTTTGGCTTGTTAGGCGCTTCGGCCTCCGCAATTTCTCCGCCGGCCTCTCATCCGCAGCTATTTGGGCTTCCTCCTCAGCAGATATGTATCTTAATCTCTTTGCTGGAAGGGGTTGGAATTTTAAGCTTCGTTTGCCCTTGCCTTCTTGAACTGGTGGTGGAATAGGAGCCTCTTCTTCTTCTGAGTCCTCCACCGCCGTTCGGCGTACTCAAGCAACCTCCTTAATAATGTCTTTGGAAGTCCGGGTTGCTCGAGTAGTCTGCTGGGGTCCTCGAGCCACTTGGGCCGGTTTCGGTGTGCTCGCGAGCCGAAACACCACGGGCCTCACCCTTCTGAGACTGAGTTTGAGGCAGCTTCTCAGTACTCTTCTTTCCTTCCCTTTTTCCTTCACTTTCCCCCTTTTTGGCATCATCAATGAGCACCGGGGTAGGGACTAGGACTGACTTCTTCAGACTTTTGTAGGAGGTTGACAGCTCATCAAGACAATCGTGGAGCTTAGTCAGAGCCTCATGCAACTCGTTCCTCTCCATGGTAAGGTTTTCCTTGTATCTTGCTTGTGAGAGAGGTCATTGCTTCCTTGAAATCTTTCGGCTTCTCGGTGATCTTGTCTTCCAAGGCCGGTTGGATATTCTCAAGTCTTTGTTCAGGTGGCCTCGGATTGTTCGGTGATAGCGTCGGTATGAGCCGGTTTAGAAGCCAAAAATTCATCTAGTAGCTTGGCTTGGCTCTCCGAAAGATCTTGAGCCGAGCTTCGAATTTGACTTGCTTTGCCCGAGCCAACGCTTCGAAATAAGCGCGGAAACATCGGGGCGGCCGATGAAGAGACGAAGACTTCAGCCCCGAAGTTCTTTAGTCGTGGCTTGAGCAAGCCGCTTCCATGTCCTATGGATAGCCTTCGCAAGATCTCGATTTTTGATCCCTTAGGCGGTTAAGGCTTTTGCCACCGATCGAGATCTCTTTGCGGTCCGGCCGGGCGCCGCTTCGAAAGTCGATCGCAAGCAAGAGCCGAGAGGGCTCTGCGAGGACGAAGCACCGGCCTTGGACTTCTCGGGACCAAGGATACCGAGAGGTGGAGCAGTTTCGGTATGGGTATCCTTGTCTCGTGGATGTCCCTCATCGGGCTTTCCGGGGGCTCGAATCACCAGGTGGGTCGTCATGGTCCGACCCATCCGAGGGTGCTTTGGGTCGGAGGCGTGCTTGTCGATCATGAATCATGGCCGGCATTGCAGCCCTCAGATTGTCCATTGAGCTGAGGTCTTCAGGCTCTGAATAGCCTATCTCCTCTCTCAGTCTCAATTCCTCTTCATGCAGCTGCTGACAGGAGTAGTGGAGGACAAGGCGCTGTAGGCGAGGCCACTCCTGATGTCGCAGCAACATGTGGAGCCTTGCTGTCTTGGCGATGAGCAACAAGTCTGAGTAGTCAGCAAGCTTCGGAACTAGTTGCAGAATTTCTTGGGATGCTCTGGATATAATCACTGAAGCTTCCATCCCGATTGATTCACCTTCAGATGCAGTCTCAGACTCCAAGTCTATGTGTGAAGTCTGCTCTTCAGTTGGAGGTACTGAGCTGAGTGGAGGGACAGAAAGGGGGATGTCTAGGCGCCGAATATCTGCGCTCTGAGCTTCAGAAGCATTCCCTTGGTCCCTTTCAGTGGAAATAATCTTTTCCACTGACTGAGTCTTCTTAGAAGACTCGGACTCATCAACCAGCTGCATGGGCTGAGTAGTCTTCTCAGGAGCCTGTTCAGCAGGCACTTGTGGAACCTCCTCAGTAGCTGGCACCTCAGCGGCTTTCTTCAGTTTCTTTGCCGGTGCCTTAGGAGTTTTAGTGGGAGGGGTTCTTTTCTTTGTAGGCGTAGCCTGCTGAGACTTTGATTTCGGAGAGATTGCTGAGGGTCCTGACCCTATCTGCTGAAGCGCTGCTGTCTTGTTGTGAAATCTGACCTTCTTCACATTGAAGTACTCCTTGTCACTGTAGGTGATAGGCTCAGATCCACATAAATCTTCGATCATAATGGACAGTTTGAGTCCATATAACAATTTGCCCTTTGCGCTCAGCGTGTTCGATGCTGTGTCGAACTTAGCAGCCTGAGCCATGAATTCTCGGAGAAAGAACTCCGTCCAATTTATCTGGGCTCGGTCGTATATGGCCATCATCATCTGAATCTTAGGCCTCGACACTTGGTCAAACGACCACCTTGGCTTGTCGGAGGCTGCGTCACTATATAGGCAAGTGCCCTGAACGAGGCAACATGGCTGTTCTTCGGAAAGGCAGCTCTGAATGTAGTGGGCTTTCCACAGAAGACGGTAAGGTATTCATCAACTCGGTCGTCTCTGTACCCGACTGTACTGGTTCCTTCGGAGGGCAGATCAAAACTCCGCTTCAAGGCATCCTTGATGGACATCTGCTTCAGCTCCATGTGGCGTTTTGGATAGAATGGGCAACGAATCTCGCCACTATATCTCCAGACACTGCGTTCGAATTCAAATACAGCTCTGCCACCTGTCTCGGGAGGAAGAACGAAGGCCTCCTAGACAAAAATTTCTCCAGTCCTGACTCGCGCAGAGCTGAGAAGATCTCATCCATATACTCCAGATCGCATGAATAGAAATCCATGGTGGGTTCAAACCACACGCGATCCTTCTCCAGAATGTTCTGCATATCCGCTGGAGATATCATAGAGATATTGGTTTCCGCCATTGTACACATTACAAGAAATGAATCGCATCGTTTTTTTTAATAGAACAGTCTTTGTGCAATGCGATCTTGAAACATATAACAAATTTATTAACGATAAGCATACCAATGGATAAAATTCGAGATAAGATCAAGAGTGAAATTGCAAGTAAGGATTGCGAATGCAGATCTCGGATTTTTCGGAATTTGAAAGTTATGAAGTATGCTAATGGCGGTTTCAAGATATGATCGAATATATATATCAACTATGAAGGTGAACGGTTTTCGATCGAAGGCTCGAATGTAAACTTGCTTTATGATATGGACGGTTAAGATTAGAAGTTAAGAATAGGCAATGATCACAAAAGGCACCTAAGTCAAAGCCGGTTGTAAAATAGCCTAAGTAGTAACTGTGAAAAGACATGCATTAAATGCGTGCGAGTTCAAGCAAGCTTATGTATGGAATGTCGTGCATTAAATGTGAGTCGTTAATAATAAAGACAAACCAAAAGATATTAATGTCATGCTGAATCTTTGCCATAAATGCAAAGTACTGTTGTATTAAATTACTACTAAGTAGAGATACGCAAACCTGTCAGCTGAACATAGTAGTCAGCTGATACCTCGTGTAGATGGTTTGTCTCTACGTACTGAATGTATCAGTATTGAGAGTGATCATTCCCCCTCACTGGAATGTTCCTCTCCTGAAACCTTATTACTGACTGGGGTCAGTAGGGTCCAGCAGACCTAGCTCTACTGAAAGTTCTCTGAATCTGGATTCAGCTAGAGGCTTGGTCAGTATATCATCCCTTTGTTTGTCAGTATGGATCTTCTCCATCCTAATATCCTTTTTCTCAACATGGTCACGAATGAAGTGATGTCTGATGTCCACGTGCTTGCATCTCGTGTGAAGTACAGGGTTCTGAGTGATTGCAATAGCACTGGTACTGTCGCAGAAAATTGGCACTTCATTCTGAATGACGTCATAGTCTCTCAGCTGCTGTCTCAGCCAAAGGATTTGGGCGCAACAACTTCCAGCAGCCATGTATTCAGCTTCAGTAGTCGACGTGGCTACTGAGTGCTGTTTCTTTGAAAACCATGAGATCGCCACTTCGCCAAGGAACCGACACGTTCCCGAAGTTGATTTTTGGTCTATTCTACATCCCGCATAGTCGGCATCGAATAACTAGTTAGTTCAATATTATCATCACCGGATACCATAAACCCATGTCCTGGTGTTCCTCGTAGATAGCGGAGAATCTTCTTTGCTTGAGTCCATATGACTCGCTTGGGATTCGCCCGAAATCGAGCACGGACACCTACAAAGATAAGTTATGTCGGGACGAGTAGCCGTTAGATATAATAAAGAACCAATTATAGCACGGTATTCGGTTTGGTCTCTCGATACTCCCTCTTTATCAAGATCTATCTTCATATTCGTGTTCATCGGGATCTTGATAGGTTTGCCGGATGTGCAGCCGAATCTTTTGATGAGGTCTCGAGTGTATTTGACTTGGTTGATGAACGTTCCCTTTTCGGATTGCTTGACTTGAAAACCTAGGAAGTAGTTCATTTCACCCATCATCGACATCTCGAACTTATCCTTCATCATCTTTTCAAATTGCTGACACATGATGACATTCTTCGAACCGAAGATAATGTTATCCACGTAGATCTGCACAAGTAATAAGTCTTCTTCCAGTCGAATGCTGAATAGAGTGCGGTCTCATCGTGCCTTTCTCGAAAACCTTTACAAGAAGAAACTCAGACAGGGTATCGTACAAAGCCCTGGGTGCTTGTTTTAACCCGTATAGAGCCTTTCTGAGTCTATATACTTGATGTCCCTGCTGAAAGCCGGGCGGTTGTTCCACATAGACTTCTTCTTTCAGCACGCCGTTCAGGAACGCAGACTTCACATCCATTTGATAAACTCGAATCGTTGATGTGTTGCGTAGGCCAGGAATAGTCTGATTGCCTCCAATCTTGCAACCGGAGCGAACGTCTCATCGAAATCTATCCCTTCGGCTTGACAAGTAGCCTTTTAGCCACGAGTCTTGCTTTGTTCCTTACTATAACGTTGTTTTCATCTCGCTTGTTTTTGAAGACCCATTTGGTTCCAATGACATGTTGATGATGGGGTCTCGTCTACAAGCTCCCATACTTCGTTTCTCGTGAACCGATTCAGCTCTTCTCGCATAGCAATAATCCATCAAGCATCTTTAAGTGCATCCTCAATATTCCGAGGCTCTTCGATAGACAAGAAGCGGGGAAAATAATGCGCTTTCTCCTTGACGGAATCCGGATCTTGTCTTGACATGTCTTTGAAGGATCTCCAATTATAAGATCAGGCAGTGTGAGCATCTAGCCACGATCTACGATTTTTTAACTCCTCATCTGAAATTTGTTCAACACAGATAGTAGGTGAGTTAGGCATTTCAGTTGTACTATTCTGAGATTGAAGTAATTCAGTAACAAGAGTATGATCTACTGAGTCACCAGGTTCAGGGGCATTCAGCTCGGGAACATTACTAGACGTTCCCCCCCGAGTTGTTATTCTCAGTAGTGGTCTCAGTTATCTCTACGGTTTCCTCATCGACCTGAGTTACCTGGGATTGATTCTGTTCGGGAGAATCAATCTGCTCAGCTACTTGCTCAGCTGGTTGAGATTCAGTAGATTTGTCTTCAGTTTCTACATCTGAATCATCATCCCAACATAGCTAGATCTTTTCGATTTGTCTTTTAAGCTTAGATCCCGTAGCGCTTCTCGATGTCCTCGGATTCGGAATTTGAGTTATTGCTCCTGTCTTCAGTAGCAAACTCGTTAAAAACAACATGAGGGCTTTCCTCCAAGCAAAGAGTCTGATAGTTGAATACTCTGAAAGCTTTGCTGACCCGAGAGTATCCTAAGAATACTCCCTGATCTGACTTGCTATCAAAAGTCTTCAGCTGATCTTTCCCATTATTGTGGATAAAGCATGAACAACCAAAAATATGGAAATAAGATAGAGAAGGCTTCCTGCCGTTCCATAGTTCATATGGTGTTCTCTTATCTTTGCTTTGTTAGTAGAGATCTATTCCGAGTATAACATGCGAGTACGTAGCTTCCGCCCGCAATTTGGTTGGGAGTCCCGAATCCGCAAGTAGAGTTCTAGCCTCTTTTAGAGTTCTCGTTCTTTCGTTCAACAACTCCATTCTCTTGGGGTGTGCGTGCGGTGAAGTCTCATGCTTTATTCCTTCGCTGCGTGAACTCCTTTACCATGGAATTAAGGAACTCGGTTCCTCCGTGCCGAACGTATTTTTCCGATCTTGGTGTTCTTCTCGACACTGAGCCTTTTCAGAAGCGTTGGTAACTCTGTTTTGACGTCAGACTTGTTGGCAATGAATATGACCCATGTGTAGCGCGAGTAGTCATCTATGACCACTAATGCATATTTTCTGCCTCTGATCGTCACTGGGGAGACTCGGACCGAACAAATCCATATGTAGCAGTTGAAGAATTCCATTCGTGGAAGGCGATGGAACCGGAGGATTTTGATTCCTTGTTTGCTTTCCCTTCGAGACATGCTTCACACCGAGTGTCTTTGCTGAATACTTCATTCGGCAGTCCCCTTGCTAGAGTGTTTCTTGCAAGCTTGTTGAGCGTCTTAAAGTTGAGATGGCTGAGTCTTCCGTGCCATAGCCACCCCGTGCGGTTGTCATTCTTCGCCAATAAGCAAGCTTCGGGTTCAACGAGTTCCGATCGGCCACATATATGTTCTTTCTGCGCGAACCTGATAACACTGTTTTCCTTGTGGATTTATCAATAACATCACAGAAACCAGCGTAAAAAATCACTCTTTTTGAGTTATCACAAAATTGACTAACAGAGAGAAGATTATCGCTGAAGTCCTTCAACATATGATACTCTTGGAACTTTGGCAGTTCCTATGCTGAGTGTTCCATATCCTCTCGTGTAGCCTTTGGCATTATCTCCAAACTCAATTCTGGGTCCTTCTTCAGTGATATAATTCTTCAGTAGACTCCTTTGGTATGTCATGTGTCTTGAGCATCCGCTGTCCACATACCATGGGTCTTTACGCACCCGCAAACAGTAATTTTATTCGTGTACCCTTCATTTTTGATTTTGGGTCCTTAGATGTTAGTTTTCATAACCCAAATCTGTCTAACAACCCTGGTGGTTTTAGACATTTTCTTTCCATTAGAGTCAACATATCTGACCACTGGACTGGTCAAAGGTGACTTCTGAGGCTTCTGAGGTTCAGGAGTCCTGATCTTCTGAGTTGGTGGACTGCTGACCTTAGCCTTCGTGTGGCTTTCTTTTTCTTCGACCTTTGGAGCCTCTTCGACTATAGGTTCATAATAGTATGACCCATACCGAGATTGGATGTGTCGGCTTTGGAGGTCCATACTGATCTGCCAATTTTGACTTGCTGGTTCCCCCTTGACTGAACTGGGGTTTCTTGGCACTGATCTTCTTGTCAGAATGCTGATATGTGGAATGAGGTGCTTTCATCTTCTGTTTGTTCTTTGCTAGGGGGTTCAGTATATTTGCGTTCATAGTCTCCCCTTGAACAAATCTATCAGCAAGCCGTACTTCTGAGTGTACTGGGGCAGATGTGGAAGCTCCTAGACTGAATCCAAGTCCTTCCTTGCAGTGCTTTGGCTTATTGCTTGCTAGCATAGCTTCTAATTTCTTCTCAGCACCCATGTACCTTTCAGTCATCAGGCTCCTCCAGACATCATCACTCTTCTTCAGTGTGTCGTGCTCGGCCTCGAAGTCCTGACATTTCTTGCTTCAGCAGACTCAGTTCAGTATCTTTCTGAGTCAAGTCATTGGTCAAAACTGAAATCCGATCTTCTTGATGCTGAGACTTGGCCATCAGAGAGTTTATTTCCTCCCTGAGTCTCAACACAAGTCCTTCGGCCTCAGTAGCAACCTGACTCTCCTGAGAAAGTCTCTGATTCTCTATTTTCAGGGTATCCAACTCCTGAAGAGTCTTGCTGAGCTGCAGACTCATCTGAATTTGTTCGTCGAGCAGTTCTTCGTATGCGGTTGCGACGTCCAAATTCTCATCCGCACTCGAAATAGTGTCGTGTGTGCAGTGTGAAGAGGAGTTAAGTGGTTCATGAGAATTTACCTCATCCTCTTCGCCCGCCATCATGCACTTTTCAGCTGATTCTTCAGCTTCAAGCTCTAAGGCCATGAAAGCTGCATCATCATCCGATGAATCCATAAAGGAGTCGACCTCTTCTGAGTCGTCTGAGATTTCGCCAGCTATGTAGGATTGTCTTTTCTGGGCGAATTTCTCTCTCCTTGCCTTACGTGCTGCGCGTTCAAGACTATCGAGCTCAGGACAATCATACTGATAATGTCCCGGCTTCTTGCAGTTGTAACAAGCGATGACTCTTTCTTCTTTGCTTTCGCTATTCTTTGATGGTTCTGAGTCATCTTTCTTTCTGCATTTAGAAGATTGTGAGTCAGGAGTGTGTTTCGACATATAATTTGACTTACCTTTCATTTCCCGATAGGCTTTAGTCACTTTTCTGCGTCGCTCCTTCTCCTTCTGATACTTTACAGCGAGCAGTGTATACTTCTGAGCGAGACTTCCTTCTTGTAAATCATTGAGTGAAGGTTCAGTCTTACTCGTCGTTTTGCTCGTTGCTGGAGATACTGTGCTGACTGATGTTTTGAAAGCATGGTCGATTTTTGTGTCAGCTTCAGCTCTCTGCTTTCTTTGAGGTCTGTAGAACTCAAACTCCTCTGCCTGTAATTCTGAAAAGATATGGTCAGGAGACACAGCATCTAAGTCAGAATGTCGCAATAGAGTGGCAAAAGGTGTCCAGTGTCCATCCGGCAGTGCCCTCAGAATTTTCAGATTCATCTCTCGATTGCTGAATGTCTTTCCCAGCCCATTGATAGAGTTCATCAGATTGGCAAATCTGACGTTTAGATCTTCAATTTTATCCCCGGGCATGAGAGACAAGCTTTCCAGCTCTTGGAGTTCCAGTGCTAATTTGTTGGCTTTAATCTTCTGAGTCCCTCGACTCAGTAGCGCAAGAGCATCCCAGAGTTCTTTAGCAGTCTTGCATTCCTGAACCCTGCCAAGATAAGAATCACTAAGGGTGGTCTGTATGGCGTTTCTGGCAACACGGTCTAAATTGTGAAGCTTCTTCTCCTCAGGAGTGAAGAGACTTCTGTCTTTAGGAATCTTCTTCCCGGTCACCATTCCTCCTCCTTGAGCTTGGTCCTGAGTTACGACACTATCGATCATGGGAACGATAGGTCCATATTCAAGAACTTCAGTCATACTGTCATGGAGGGATGTCAGATGTGCTTCCATTCTGACTCGCCATACTCCATAATTCTCCACCGAGAACATGGGTACCATCCTTACACCTGACATATCAGCCATGAAGAATATAGATATGAATGTAGAGTGATATGCAGTGAAAATGTTTTCCCTTGGATCCGTTCGAATAGACCAGTCTCAAAGATAACAAGAGTCAAGGAACTCCTGCTCTGATACCAATTGTTGGTCCCGAGTGTACGGTCAGGTGTAGAGGGGGGGGTGAATACACCGATTCGATTTCTCAATTTCGAACTTGAGCAGTCCTATTCGGGATGGTGTGCATGCAAAATAGTTCGGCAGACCGCACAACCGTTACCGAATCGAGTTAAAAGCTAAAAGAGTACTGACTCAGCTGAGATCTGCTAACTGACTAGGTCAGAATTCAGTATCGTTCAGTGAGAGTTCAGTGTGCGGAATTGTGTAGGCCCAAATCAATTTTTGTGAGAAAACGTTTTAAGTCTCAGTTCGGTAGATTTAAAAGTTCAATATGCTGAGACAGTTGATTGATTTAAATATGATGTTCAGTATGAATAGTAAAATCAATGCAACAGTTAAGAAAGCAGTAAGAGACACAGGATTTTTAAAGTGGTTCGGATATCGCTCAAATCCTACGTCCACTGTCCCCGAATGATCGTGGGCTATTTATTATCCCGAGTTAGTCTCAATCGGCCTTGCACACCGGGCAAAGCCGCGTCTTGGTTTTTATATCGATCCAAGTCTCGGTTACAACACTATCAAACTTAAAGTGTTTGACAAACTTCTCCAACAATGAAGGAGTCCTTATACAATAAGGATTAGGTTCAAATGTGAACTCCTTCGTCTAAGCTATGGATATAACAAGTGAGCTTAGGGTTAGAGGGATAAGGAACGAGAATGTAGCTATCTAGAGCGACGAACAGCTGAGGGTTTAGCTATAGGTTCGTGTCGGGCCGCTTGGATACTAGAAGCTTATGTCGGTTCAGCTTGGTTCCTTTTGAGTGGATGTAGTCTTTCACGGAGATAACTCGGTTGTTTCTTGTGGAAGACTTAGTCGTTAATATCGCTCGTTTGAATGCTCTCTCGTGTTCTAGGTGCGCGCATTCTCTCTTTTCAAATCTTGAATGATCCCTCTATTTATAGAGCAGAGATTGAAATAGATCCGTTGGAGACTATCTTCTTCTCTCTCTCTCTTTTTGGTAGCAAACGGCTCTTTTGGTGTAGGTAACGGTGTACTTTCCCACCTTTTTAGGTAAAAGGTTGGTCGCAGCTTTAGCAGGTGAGAAGACACGTGTATGCTTGTCATTCGTCTAGGTGGATGAAGTGATTGAGACAGCACAAACTTCGAGACAGACTGAAGCTGACTTCTCTCTTCCTCGTACATGACAATGCTGATTGTCTTTCAAAAGATTCTGACAGTCATGAAGACTATCTGTCGTTGCTGAGTCTGACCTTGTATTCGGTAGATAGACTGCCGAGATAAGTCTATCGAAGATCGGCTCCGAGTCCAGTGAACTACTCTCGCCGAGTTCGAGTTCGCTGACTCTCTCGATATCTTTGCTCTCGCCGAGTCCAAGATATCGGAGTCTTCTACACCGGTGCCGAGGCCGATGAGCTACCGAGCGCCTTGACCAGAGCAGAGTGTCTACTGAGTCTGAAACCTCAGAGACAAATACGAATACAGAGGAATGGTTCACCAATCAGATAGGGTTTTGGGATCTTCAAATCTTCTCAACAGTTCAGAGCACGAGGCTACTGAGCATGATTCAGTATAGAAGATAAGAGTCATTTCCCACAAGTATGATCATGCTGAGGATTGAATCATCACCCAACACCCTCCCCCACGCTTGCAGGCTCCCCAAGCCGCCACTGCTCCCCACACCGCCGCCGTCCCACGTCGCGGCTCCCCCACTCCGTCTCCCTCACCTCCGTTCCCTTCTCCCACGCCGCGGCTCCCCCACTCCGTCTCCCTCATCCTCACGCGGTCACGCCTATGGATGCTTCAAATTCAACAAAGCACACATCTGTACAAGAAGGGATTACACAAGAGCATGAGGTAAATGTTATTTATTTTGTATGTCAATTTCTGCACTTCTTTCAATTTGTACGAGAAGGATCTGTTCTTGAGGAATTGGATGTGTGAATTTCTTGAGGAATAACCGTGTTGAAATAGGACAAATATAACTTCAAGTAGATACAATAAACTAGAGTAAATTGTTAGTGGAACTACCATCTGATGAGAGAAACACAAGGAATCCACTCCCTCCCGATGATTGGCGTGTTCCCTGCATTGACATAGTAGCCTCCAAATACAATGAAAACTGTCATAAGAGATGGTCCTAATGCTAGAGCTGCTTCTGTGGTTGGAGCAATAGCACCAACAGTTAGGCCCATCACAGATGCAACTAATGATTCAGTGGCTAATTTCTTCTAGATGTGAGTTGGTGAGATAGGTTTGAAAGTGGCTGGTAGCATTTCTTTTCATGATATTGCTTGCAGTTGGACTTTTTTTTATATAATAAATGGTTCTCGACATTAAAGTAACTAATTTTATATATTTATTTATATACTATTATAAATTAAATGCTTGTAAATTGTGATGACAGGTGGAGAGATCAACAATCGAAATAAAAGAGGTGGAAGATGATACTACAAAAGATGGTTTTGATGGCGAGGTACAAATTGAAAATCTAGATGAGAACTTGGCAAAAGATACGATAGAAGGGAAGGACGATGGTGTTGGTAAAGATGATAAAAGTGAAGATGATAAGGGGCAATCAGAAAGGAAAAAGATAAAGAAGCTTTCGAAGGCACATTCTGATTTTATTGAAATAACTTCAGGTTGTGGAAGTTTAAAGCTTTAGTGTATACATTGTAAAGCTATTCTTTCCAAGCCAAGTAGTGGTACAACAAGTCATATTTGGAATCACTTAAAGAGGTGTTTGCAAAAGAAACTCCACATTGAAAAACAACAGATATTGCAATTACAACCCTCCAAGTCTAAATTTGAGATGAATCCGTTGTCAGATGGTAGATATGATCATGAAAAGCAATTAGAAGCCATCGCCCATTGGATTTTAATGACTGAGCAACCGCTTAACGTTGTGGAAAGTATTGGTTTTACTTTCATGTTAAGTATCAATCAGTCGCATTATGAGAAGGTTTCTTGTGCCATGATAAAAAAATATGTCATTAATGTTTATGACGAGAGAGAAGAAGAAGTCGGAGTTGGAGTTGAAAGATATAAATAAGATTTCATTGACCACTGACCTTTGGAAATCAAAGGTGCAAAAGGTTTCTTATATGTGTGTCACCGGCCACTATGTTGATTCACAATGGCAACTTCAAAAGCGACTTCTTAGCTTCATACCACTCCCTCCTCCACATACTGCTAACACTAAATACTCATACAGTTTTGCATCAAAATCATTAACATTAATTTGATATATTTATTTAATTTTTTTCAGGTGTTGATATCTTTGATGGGTTTATGAAGTGTACAAAAGATTGGGGAATAGAGCATAAAATCTTCACCATCTCTGTAGACAATGCCTCGAACAATGATGTGGCAATTTGAATTGCAAAAGATACATTCTCTAAGAGTTGTGCCTTGCCAATAGAAGGTAAATTGTTTCATGTTCTGTGTACTGCACACATATTGAATCTTGTTGTTCAAGATGGACTTTCTGAGATAAAAGTAATTATTGAGGACGTAAGAAATAGTGTGCGGTTTGTTAACCAATTGGAGTCTAGGATAATGAAATTCTCTAATGGTGTGCATCATTTAGGAGTCTCTGTTAAAAGATTGATCATTGATTGCCCAACTCGTTGGAATTCTACTTATGAGATGTTAACTGAGGCATATAGAGTTAGAGATGCATTCCCTATATTTCAAAAGAGAGAGCCATTATATCTTTGTCTTCCTAGCGATGATGATTGGAAAAAAGTGAAGGATGTTATTGACATTTTAGAAGTTTTTTATGAAGCTACTCATGTGATTTCTGGAGTCGATTATCCTACTTCTAATGTCTACCTTGCTGCTATTTGGAGAGTCAAACATGTGTTGAATGAAAAAGAAAATCATCTTGATGAGTTTATTAGAGTGATGGTAGCAAAGATGAAGGGAAAATTTGATAAGTATTGGGGAAATTGCAATCTTTTGATGGCTATTGGAGCAATACTTGATCCTAGGTTCAAAATGAGATTGGTTGATTTTGCTTTCAGTAAGATATATAATGATAGTGAAGCTCGTGCAAACGTGATGAGGGTTCGAGATGCATTATATAGCTTGTTCTTTGAATATCTTGAAGTTGATCATGGAAGGTCTCGAAAGGCTACTACTTCAGAAAGAAATTCTTCTACATGTTCAAACTCCACTTCGAAAGGAAAACTAATATCGTCTGGTTTATCTATGTTTGATGAGTATTTGAATACTGTTGAGGTTGATGATGGTCTTTCAAAGTCGGAGTTGGACATTTACTTAGAGGAGGGGGTTTTTAGATGTCAAGATGGGGATGCAAGTGTAACCACTGACTTTGATGCCTTATCTTGGTGGAAATCTCAAGAGTTGAAGTTCAAAGTTTTGTCCAAGTTAGCCCGTGATGTCTTAGCTATTCCGGTTAGTACAGTAGCATCAGAGGCCACATTTAGTGCGGGAACCCGAGTGTTAGATCCTTACCGTTCAAGATTGTCTTCCGATATGGTACAAGTTTTGATTTGTGGAGGAGATTGGGTTCGCCAACTTCACGGGATCAAGAAGCCCATTATGACACATGTAAGTTTTATATCTTTTGTTATAGTTAAATTGAGATTTTTACATGTTTTAATATATGAAGCTAATTTTTAGTTGATTCTTTTACTTAGGACCAAGGAGAGCCTATTCATGTCATGTTGCAAAAAGGTTGATTTGCAAAATCGGTGGAAGAGTGGCTACTTGTTCACTAGTATTTATCTTATCAATGTTATTGCAATTTGTCTTTTTAAACACTTGTTGCTTTAGTTAATATTTTGACATATTTTGGTGTTTTTAGTTTTATTTATGTGGTTGCATATTTTTGTTTTGTGGTGCAATTTAGATATTTTAAGTGGTATGTTAAATGCATTGAATTTTGAATATTTCTAAAATATTATGTTATAGGCTTTGTCTAAGAAAATTAGAATCGAATAGTACCAAATATGAATCGAATAGCCGAATCGAATAGTCGAACAATCGAATAGTTACTATTTAACAAACAAACAAATCGAATATTCGAATCGAATCGAATAATTCGAATAACATTATCGAATCGAATACGAATAAGGTTTAATATTCAAATATAAATCGAATACGAATACGAATATTCGAATATCGAACCGAATACGAATCGAATACAGAGATATTCGCTTCGATTAGGTTCGTTTACAACCCTATATATAAGAGAAGTCTTCATGCAGAGACATTACCGGGACACCCAAGATATCTACGCACAAACTCTTAACACTCTTAACGAAGAATCCAATGAAGAACTTGCATCCATTGAAGAACCTCGTTAGTTCATCACTTAGAGTTATATTTGTTCCCCTTCTCTTATCTAAGCAGCCTCATTGTAATATCCATAGCTTAGAAACCTCGAGGAAGTTCACATCTGTTGGTCCCGAGATTGAATACACCTGAAAATAATTTCTCAACTTTAAAGCGCGAACAGTCCTTTTCAGGAGAGTGTCGTACTGAACAAGCTCAGCAGACCAAATAAGCTGTTCTGGATTACGTGGCAGAGTGACTGACTTCACTGAGGCCTGCTAGCTGACTTGAGTCAGAATTCAGTACCGTTCAGTTGAAGTTCAGTATAGTGCGGAATTTAGAAAACGTTTTTAATAAAATAGTTTCAGTATATTAGTGCGATCGATTAAGCTTTGTTGAAACTCAGTTGAATGATTTTAGAAATATTTCAGTATGAAAAGTAATCAATGCAATAGTAAAAAGACAGAACACATGCAGTTTTTAAAGTGGTTCGGATCCAACAATCCTACGTCCACTGTCCCGAAAGATCAGGAAGCTATGTATTATACTGAGATAGTCTCAGTCGGTTTGTACACTGGACAAACACTGGTCTTGAGATTTATACTGAGCAAGTCTCAGTTTACAAGGTATCAAACTAAAGCGTTTGACAAACTCTCCAACTATGAAGGAGTCCTTTACAATAAGGATTAGTTCAGATATGAACTCCTTCGTCTAAGCTATGGATAAGATCTGCTGAGCTTAGGTTAGAGGGATAGGGAACTAGAAAGTAGCTTCTAGAACGACGAACGGTTAAGTATAGACTTGGGTTCGTATTTAGTCGCTTGGTTACTAGAGGCTTTATAATCTGGTTCACCTTGGTTCCCTATGAGCAAGTATGTCGCCTTTCGCCGGAGATCACTCTGTGAAGATCTTGCGGAAAGCTTAAGTCATTTTGAGTTTCTCGTGAATGCTCTTGTGTTCTTCGATTTCTTGGTGAGCTTCAATTTTGAATTCATCCCTCTATTTATAGAGCAGAGACATAGATAGATCTGTTGGAGACGACGATCCCTATGTCTCTCTCTTTTGGGTAGCTAACGGCTCTTTCAAAGATGGTGGCAAAGTCCTTTCCCTCCATTTCTGGAAAGTTGTTGACTTGCAGCTTTAATCAGAAAGTAGACAGCTGGCCGCTCGTCATTGGTCGAGACTGAAGAAAGTAGGTGAGATACACAGACTTCAAGGTGGATCTGAAGCTGACTTCTTTATACCTCGTATGACTATGCTGATTTGACTTAATAAATCTTGACAGTCAGAAGACTGTTCAGCCGTTGCTGACTCTGATCTATATTCAGTAGCTTACTCTTGCTAAGTCAGCTCTTCTGAAGATCAACTCTGAGTTCAGTGAACCACTCCTGCTGAGTTCAGTTCTACTGACTCCTTTCAGTATACTGCTCCTGCTGAGTCCAGTATCACTGAGTCTTTTTCTTCTGGTACTGAGGCTGATAGTCTGCCGAATAGCCAGCGGACAGAACTGAGCGCCTGAACCAAAATGAAGAGTCTACTGAGTCTGAAACTCTCAGAGACAAAACAACAAAATACAATGGAATGGTTCATCAGACAAAGTAGGGTTTTGGGATCTTCAAATCTTCAGAGCACTAGGCTACTGAGTTATCTCCCAACAATTTGTGGAAGGACTGAATCATCTCCCAACATTTTCTCCCTATTTGATGATGCCAAAATCTCACACTATAACTATCAGAAACAGAGCTCCTTACAAGTATTACAAGTAGAATCAGTGGAGTTGTTCTTCAAGTTCTAGACTGCTGAGGGAATCAGGGAAGAAATATCAGATCATATACAGAAAACTAACAGCAATTTCCCCCTTTCTAACAACATTTTCCCCCCTTCTAAGCAATCTAACAACTAGAATCTGACAAGATAAGAACTGATAGATATAAATATTCAGTGAGTGTGTGAGTCAGTAATCACTTGAGTGATTATGAGTGTTAAGCATAAAATAAACAGGGCCATATAGACAATAAGGAATTGTCAGGGCCGAATAGAAGTGATGTATTATATATGAAGAAGTTTCAGTACACGTATATCAGACTGCTATTCTAAGAAAGAAAGAACAAAAGAAATACAAAAGCTATCTATCATCTTCTGAACTGCTGAATCCAGTCTTTGAAGTCCTTTGATTTTGCTTCAGGGAGTGGCAGTCCATACATTCTGTAAGTGACCTTCCTCAGCTTCAGTATCTTAGGCATATTAGCAGGCTCATCTTCATCTAACTGTTTGGCTTGAGCAGCATCCTTGATTTCCTTCTCAATCACCCCATAATGTACAGAACCATCAAGCTTCAGTGGGGGAGGCATAATCCTTGGAGCTGGAACCCTGACATCATTCTTATCTGCTATGGCCTTCTGGACTCTTGCATAGATCTCTGGATCAGTCTTCAGAAGCCATTCAGCATAGGCAATGGACTTGTGCTTGTCAGGCTAGTATCTCCAGAAGTAAAATCTCTTGATATAATTTGCTTTCAGTGTCTCCCACTTCTGAGTCCGTTCCCATGGCATCCAGTCATCAACTTTGGGCCATCTGTGGATCTTGAGGTCTGTAGGCTTCCTGAGTCTTCTGTATTTGTAAGGAATGTCAGCTTTCTCAAGTATCCTTTGGCTTGCTTCCTTCTCAGCCTTAAGCCTCAGAGCTTCTAGATTAGCCAGTCTGAGCCTTTCTCTTGCTGCTTCAATCTGCTTGGCTTCAGCTCCTCTATCTAGGTACCTTTCCATCTGTTCCCATATTTCCTGCATCTCTTACTCTTGAGCCTTTGAGGGGACATAGGAAGGCACATGCTCTTCTTCTTCTAAGTCAACAGGTGTTGAAGATTTCTCTTTGGAAGTACCCTGCTGACCAGATTGTTGCTGCTGCTGTTCTCTTTCTTTCTCCTTGTCTGCCTCATCACTCAACTTCAGTTTTCTTGGAGGCAGCCTTGTCCCAGGCTTCCTTCCTCCTGCTGGAGTCTTAGTTTTGCCTTTGGCTGGCTTTATCTTTGGCTTGTTGGCAGCCTCAGCCTCGGTAATCTCCCTAGCAAGCTTTTCATCAGCTGCTATCTGAGCTTCTTCCTCAGGAGTGATGAATCTTTTAGTTCCTTTCTTCTTGGGAGGAGTGGGAAGCTTCAGTACTTTCTTACCCTTTCCTTGCACTGGAAGAGGTAGAGGAACCTCTTCCTCTTCTGAATCCTCCTCTGCATACTTAGCAATTTCTTTGATGATGTAGCTTTGTGTCTGAGTTGCTTGAGTAGCAGAATCCTTAGGTTCTAAGCTACTTGGGCCAGTCTCAGCAGGCACTACAGCCCCTGCTGTTGAGACACCCTAGGCCTCGCCTTGTGCTGTCTGAGTAGTGGGACCAGTGGGAGTAGATTGCTGAATCTGAGTCGCTCCTATCACTGTCCTTACTTCTTTTGGTACTCTAAGTACCTTCTCCTTTCCTTTAGGTACTTTCACCTTTCCTTCCCCCTTTTTGACATCAGCAAATAAACCAGGGGTGGGAATTTGTACCTTCTTATCCAGACTTTTGTAGGCTGTGGAAAGATCGTCCAAGGCATATTGCAGCTTCACAAGCCTTTCATGCAGCTCATTCCTCTCATCTGTCAGTTGTTTGCTGTACTTCTTGTGAGAGTTTTCCACTGCAGTCTGAATATCCTGCAACTTCTGATCCACCTTATCTTCCATGGCCTTCTGAATGGTTTGGAGTCTGAGCTCGGAGGCCTGAGAGATAGAGGAAATGGATGCAGTATGAGCTGAATGGGCGGCCTTGTATTCCTCTAGAAGTTTAGCTTGGCCAGCCTCCATCAGCTTCAGTTGCTCTTCGAAGTTGGCTCTTTGAGTGGCTAGTGCTTCGGTCAGTATCGTTGAGAAGTCAGGGGCAGGTGTGTTCTGAATTGATGTTCTGAGCCCCTTTATCTCCGCACTCTGAGCCTGCGTGGACTGCCTCCACATCTTGTGGACGGCACGGGCGAGGAGTCTATTATGAGTTCCTTGACTCCTCAGTGACCTGGCCACACTGACTTCGAACGTCGGCTTTTAGGGCTGGGCGCTACCTCGAACGCAGACTCCAGCAATAGCTGAGCTGGTTCAGCCGTCTTTGAGGTACCAGCTGCCGACTGACCTAGAGCAAGGATGCTGAGTGGTGGTTCAGTAGTAGAAGTGGGAGCATCCTTGTCCGGTTGAGTTCCCTCATCAGGCTTCTCAGGAGCTGAATCACGGGGTGACCATCGGGGTCTGACCCATCTAAGGGCACCATTGCTGAGGTGGGGTGGCGATCGTTCAGCATGACGAGCATGGCAGCCCTCAAATCATCCAAGGAACATATTTCAGAAGGCTCTGAGTAGCCTATCTTGTTCCTTATCATCAACTCCTCTTCGTGGAGTTGTTCGCAGGAGTGGTGTTTGATCAGCTTGTTCAGGGTTGACCACTCCTGGAATCTGATCAATGTGTGGAGCCTAGCATGCCTCGCCAATATAATTAGATCCGTGTGGATGGCTATCTCCGGAATATGTTCAGAAATCTCTCGGGAGGCTCTTGATTGCAGAGCAGACGCCTCCATCCCGATTGATTCTGATTCAGAAGCAGTCTCTGAGTCTTCGACTTCTATCGGAGACTGTTGCTTCTTAGCAGATGGAATACTGCTGAGTGGAGGGATATCCAAGGGGCTCTGAGAAGTAGGAATTGGTTCAGTTTCTACCCCTTGGTCCACTGTTTCGCCTTGTTCAGTGGAGACGGCTTTCTCCACTGACAGAATCTTCTCTGAGGACTCAGCCTCGTCCCTTAGCTGCAAAGGAGGTTCAGCTACGACCTCACTGACTTTCTTCAGTCTCTAGGTCGGTGTCTTGGGAGTAGACTTAGGAGGAAACTTCTTCTTTGTGGGAGTGGAGGTCTTTTGAGCTCTTGTCTTGGGATCAGCAGACCCTGACCCAATTTGCTGAAGGGCCGCTACCCTGCTCTGGAATCTGACTTTCTTCGGATTGAAGTATAGCTTATCAGCATATACTACGTTGTCAGCTCCGCATAAGTCCTCTATCATGACTGATAGCTTCAATCCATATAATAGCTTTCCCTTTACGGCTAGGCGTTGAGATGATTTGTCAAACTTGGCGGACTGAGTCATGAATTCCTTGAGAAAGAACTCAGTCCAGTTGATCTTAGCGTGATCGTATATGGCCATCATCAGTTGTATCTTTGACCTTGACACTTGATCAAAAGAACCGGCCTGACTCGTCAGTCGCTGGGTGACGATGTAGGCGAGGGCTCTGAATTGTGGGAGCATGGCGTTCTTTGGGAAGGCTCCTCTGAATGTCGTTGGCTTCCCGCAGAAGGTCTCTAAATACTCACCCATTAAATCATCCTTGTATCCCACCGTGTTGAATCCCTCATTGGGAAGTTTGAAGCTGCGCTGAAGGGCTTCCTTAACTGACATCGTCTTGATTTCTGAAATAGCATGGGAGGGGTCGGCAACTGTATGAGTAATGAATCTGCATCGGATGTCTCCTTCTGCTGACTCTGAGTTCAAGTATAACTCAGCTATTTGGCGCGGGAGGAAGTACGATGGCTTCCTCGACAGAAAAACCTCCAAGTCCGTCGCTCTGAGAGCGTCAAAGATCTCTTCTATGTAGTCGAGCTCGCAGGCGTCGAACTCCATCATTGGTTCGCACCAGACGCGATCCTTCTCTAGGATCTCTTGCATATCCAGAGGAACGCTAACATATGATCCTGCTATGATTTATATTCTGCAAATGAAAAATATAGTATCGAATTGAAAAATATTATAAGTATCATATATGATGCTGAATAATCATTAAAGATTTACCAAAGAGTTTCTGACATAAAATTTTTGCAATGAAACGGAGGCTATTCTTAGAAAATCTAGGGCTCGAAAAATTTGCAGAGTGAAAATAGCGGTTTCTAAACTTTGAGCGTGTTTTTATATGTTAAAGAAGATGAACAGTTAAAAATCCACGGTTCAGTTTGAAATAGCTTTATGAGATGGACGACTAGGATTTAATGTTATAAAATAGGTAATGATCAATTTAGCCGCCTAAGTCAAAATATAGTTGTAAATAGCTAAAGAAGTAACTTGATACGACATGCATTTAATGCACCGTAGAGTTCAGCATGCTTTACATAGAATGTCTTGTATTAAACGTAAATCGTTATATTAAATGACATTTTCTAAGGCATTGAATACGAAGCTGAATCTGAATCATAAATGTACAGAATATTTCATTCGCTACTGAGTAGAGATACGCAAACTTGTCAGATGAACATCGTAGTAAGCTGATACCTCGTGTAGATGGTTGCTGAGTCTCTACGTACTGAATTTACTCAGTACTGAGAGTGAACATTCCCCCTTGCTGAATGCTCCTCTCCTGAATCCACTTGCTGACTAGAGTCAGTAGGGTCCAGCAGACCTAGCTCTACCGAAAGTTCTCCGAATCCGGCTTCGCCTAGAGGCTTGGTCAGAATATGTGCCCTTTGTCGGTCAGTATGGATCTTCTCCATCCTGATATCCTTCTTTTCGACATGATCACGAATGAAGTGGTGTCTGATGTCCACGTGCTTGCATCTAGTATGAAGTAGTGGGTTCTGAGTGATTGCAATTGCACTAGAGCTGTCGCAGAAGATCGACACTTCATTCTGAATAACATCATAGTCGCGTAGCTGCTGTCTCAGGCAAAGGATTTGGGCGCAACAACTTCCGGCATCCATATATTCAGCTTCTGTAGTTAACGTCACTACTGAATATTGTTTCTTTGAAAACCACAAAATCAGCTTACTGCCAAGGAATTGACAAGTTCCAGAAGTTGACTTTCGGTCAATTCTACATCCTGCATAGTCAGCATCAGAATAACCAGTTAGTTCAATATTATCATCTGCTGGATACTATAAACCCATGTCAGGGGTTCCTCTGAGATAGCGGAGAATCTTCTTTGATGAGTCCATGTGACTCTGCTTAGGATTCGCCTGAAATCGAGCGCAGACACCTACATCATAAGTTATGTCAGGTCGAGTAGCAGTTATATATAATAATGAACCAATAATAGCACAAAATTCAGTATGGTCTACTGATACTCCCTCTTTATCAAGATCAATTTTCATATTCGTGTTGATTGGGATCTTGATTGGTTTGCCGGATGTGCAACCGAACTTCTTGATGAGGTCTCGAGTGTATTTGTCTTGATTGATGAACGTTCCCTTCTCAGATTGTTTGACTTGAAAACCAAGGAAATAATTCATCTCTCCCATCATTGACATCTCGAACTTATCCTTCATCATTTTGTCAAATTGATGACATATGATGGCGTTATTTGATCCGAAGATTATGTCATCTACGTAGATCTACACAAGTAAGATGTCATCTTCCAGTCGAATGCTGAATAGTGTGCGGTCTACTATGCCTTTCTGAAAACCTTTCTGAAGAAGAAACTCAGATAGGGTATCGTACCAAGCCTTGGGTGCTTGTTTTAACCCGTACAGAGCCTTTCTGAGTCTGTAAACCTGATGTCCCTGCTGAAAGCCAAGATTTTCAACTTTATCTTTCAGGCTCAGATCCTGTAGCTGCTTACTGATGTCCTCAGACTCTAGTTTAGAGTTCCTGCTCATGTCTTTAGTAGCAAACTCATTAAAAACAACATGAGGGCTTTCCTCCACGCAAAGGGTCCGGTAGTTAAAAACTCTGAAGGTTTGCTGACCTGGGAGTATCCTAGGAAGACTCCCTGGTGTGACTTGCTATCAAAAGTTTTTAACTGATCCTTCCCATTATTGTGGATAAAGCATGAATACCCAAAAATATGGAAATAAGATAGAGAAGTCTTCCTGTCGTTCCATAATTCATATGGTGTCTTCTTATGCTGCTTAGTCAGTAGAGATCTGTTCTGAGTGAAACATGCAGTGTCGTAGCTTCTCGCCCGCAATTTGGTTGGGAGTCCCGAGTCCGTGAGCGGGGTTCTTGCCGCTTCCTTCTTTGAGTGTTCTATTCTTCCTTTCAGCAACCCCATTTTGTTGAGGCGTGCGAGCAGCAGACGTCTCATGCTCTATGCCTTCATCTTTGCAGAACTCCTCCACCATCGAATTCAATAACTCAGTTCCTCTATCTGAACGTATCTTTATAATGCTGGTGTTCTTCTCGACACTGAGCTTTTTTAGAAGCGTTGGTAACTCTGTTTTGACGTCAGACTTGTTGGTAATAAATATGACGCAAGTGTAGCGCTAGTAGTCATCAATGACCACTAAAGCATACTTTTTGCCTCTGATCGTCACCAGAGAGACTGGACCGAATAAATCCATATGTAGCAACTGAAGGATTCCATCAGTGGAAGGAGATGGAACAAGTGAGTTTTGATTCCTTGTTTGCTTTCCCTTCAGACATGCTTCACTCTGAGTGTCTTTGCTGAATACTTCATTTGTGAACTAACCGAAACCGAACCGATCTCGGTTTTGGTTAACCGAATAACCGATCGGTTTCGGTTTCGGTTGGTGATGTTTGCACACTTTGGTTTCGGTTAACCAAAAATTCGGTTTCGGTTAACCGAAACCGAACCGATTTCCAGCCCAACTTGTGCGTCTTGAAGTTGAGATAGCTGAGTCTTCTGCGCCAGAGCCACCCCGTTCTGTTGTCGTTCTTCGCCAACAAACAAGCTTCAGGTTCAGCTGAGTTCCAATCAGCTACGTAGATATTCTTTTTGCGCGAACCTGATAACACTGTTTCCCTGTAGATTTATCAATGACATCACAGAAACCAGCGTAAAAAATCACTCTATTCGAGTTATCAAAAAATTGACTAACAGAGAGAAGATTATGCTGAAGTCCTTCAACATATGATACTCTTGGAACTGTTGCGGTTCCAATGCTGAGTGTTACATAGCCTCTGGTATAGCCTTTTGCGTTGTCTCCAAACTCGATTCGGGGTCCTTCTTCAGTAGTATAATTCTTCAGTGGGTCCTTCTGGTATGTCATGTGTCTTGAGCATCCGCTGTCCACATACCAAGGGTCCTTGGGCACCTGCAAAACAGAATTATATTTACGTACCCTTTATTTTTGATTTTGGGTCCTTAGATGTTAGTTTTGGAAACCCAGATCTATCTTACGACCCTGGTGGTCTCAGACATTTTCTTCCCACTTTGACCAACATACTTGACCACTGGACTGGTCGATGCTGACTTCTGAGGCTTCACAGGTTCAAGAGTCCTGATCTTCTGAATTGGTGGACTGCTGACCTTTGCTTTCTGCAGGGCTTTCTTCTTCTTCTTCTGACTTTTAGGTCCTCTCCTGACTATAAGATCATAATAATATGACTCATACTGAGCTGGATGTGTCAGCTGCGGAGGTCCATACTGATCAGCCCACTTAACTTTGCTAGTTCCCCCTTGACTGAACTGTGGTGATTTGGAACTGATCTTCTTGTCAGAATGCTGATAGTTGGGATGAGGTGCCTTCATCTTTTGTTTGTTCTTGGCTAGGGGGTTCAGAATCTCTGCGTTGATGGTCTCCCTTTGAACAAATCTATCAGCTAGCCAGTTTTCTGAGCGTACGGGGGCAGATGAGGAGGCTCTATAACTGAATCCAAGTCCCTCCTTGCAGTGCTTAGGCTTGTTGCTTGCTAGCATCGCCTCAAGCTTCTTTTCAGCGTCCATGTACCGCTCTGTCATCAGATTCCTCCAGACATCATCGCTTTTGTTCAGCAGTTCATGCTTGGTCTGATGTCCTGACAACTCTTGCTTTAGTAGACTCAGTTCAGTATCTTTCTGAGTCAAGTCATTGGTCAGTACTGAGATCTGATCTTCTTGATGCTGAGACTTGGCCATCAGAGAGTTTATCTCCTCCATGAGTCTCAACACAAGTCCTTCTGACTCTCATGAGAAAATCTCTGATTCTCCACTTTCAAGGTATCCAACTCCTGAAGAGTCTTACTGAGCTGCAGACTCATCTAAATCTGCTCGTCGAGTAGTTCTTCATATGCGATTGCGATGTCCAGATTCTCATCTGCACCTGAAATAGTGTCGTGTGTGCAGTGTGAAGAGGAGTTAAATGGAGCGTGAGAGTTTACCTCATCCTCTTGTCCTGCCATGAGATACTTTTCAACGTCTTCTTCAAGCTCTACGGCCATGAATGCCGCTTCATCGTCGGATGAATCCATGAAGGAATCGACTTCATCTGAGTCATCTGAGAGTTCACCAGCTATATATGCTTGACGCTTCTTGATGAACTTCTCCCTTCGAGCTTTTCATGCTGCTCTCTCAGCAGTACTGAGCGCAGGACAGTCATACTGATAATGTCCTGGCTTCTTGCAGTTGTAGCAGGTAGTGAGTCTCTCTTCTTTGCTCTCGCTGTCTTTCGACTGAGTTGAGTCCTCCTGTTTCCTGCAGTCAGAAGTATGTGAGTCAGGAGTGCGCTTAGGTGTATACTCAGACTTACCCTTGGAGTCTCTGATGACTCTTGAGAGTTTTCTGTGCCTCTCCTTCTCCTTCTGATACTTCACGGCAAGAAGCGCGTACTTCTTAGCCATGTTTCCTTCTTGTAAGTCACTGAGTGAAGTGATGAGTCATTTTCGTACTTAGTGATTTCAGGCCGAAAAGTGCGTCAATTGGCCAACCGGTGCACTTGCAGTGGCGTATTATGCAGGGTTTCGGTGCTGACGTGGCATGATGAAGAGGATATTAATTGGCGCGTTTTGGTGAAGGAAAGGCGCGGAAAGTCGCGAATTAAGGCACGGTTATTAGGATAGGGAAAGATCAAGAAAATATCTTTTGGTGGTTAAGGAAAGATCTTGTTTCCTTATCCACCCAAATCTTTTCCTTATCCTAATTTAACCTACCTTGGAGAGGGAGAAAAGGAGGAGTATATTAAGAGATGTTGAGGGACGAAAATCACACGCCTTTTACACAGGAAACAGCCACTCGAACACGTCCCAAGATCCCGAGCTCACATTCCGGCCATTACTCCCTTCCGATCCCAACCGCCGACAGCCGCCGCACCATCTCGCCGCCGAACTGCCCAAGCCGAAGACCATTTTCGAACCATCTCTGAACCATCTGAACCAAATTTCCGCAGCATAGCTTAGAAGAAAAACAGCGCTTTAAATTTCCGTCTTTCATGTTCTTTAAACTCCGTAGCTTAAATTCTAGTTTTATTTCATTTTGCATTTAATCGTTTTTTCTAGGAACTTAGTAATTTCAAATTCGAACCTCTTGTTATTTCAATTTAAGATTTTAGTTAAATTTCGCAAGTTGTTATTTTCTGTTATTTCGCATCTTAATAAGTATAAATTTAGAATTCGTGCATGCTAGATTTAGGGTTACTCGTTTTTATGTTTCTGTTCTGGAAACTGTCCCAGTTGTACAACCGAATCATCAGCATGAGTAGCTAAACTTTTTAGGGTCCGGCAGAATGTGAATGCTCACGTGAACTAGGCTTAGGTGCTCATAATTAATCAATAGGGTTTCGGGATAATTCTGAATTAATTAATCTGGCTAGTGATTTAGGCTTGATCACCCCAGGTTACGCATCCTGTAGCTAACTTAGTACTTCCATCGTTTCTCATGGAACAAGGCTAGGTGAGTAGCGAAATTATTCGTAAGAGTAATTGGATTAAACCGATAGGAGACTATGAGATGCCCAACATACGAGTAGACTCCTATACTAGGCTCCCTTAGTTTGATAAAGCTGTCTAGCAATTAAATCTATTGATTGCCCAACAACGTAGGTTGTAGCTAGGTTAGAGAAGTAGCCGTTTCTATGCCCAACATGGCGGTTACCGAATAAGTAAGTGGGAGTGAGGATCACGCAGTTTAAGTTACGGTGGTCTATAACTAGTAGATTCTTTAGATTAATTCATATTTAGTGCCGAGGATTGGAATAAACGAGTGCATGAATATTCTGCTGGACCTGCCTTTCAGTTGCCCAGTTAATACAATTTAAATTCCGTTTTCTGTTTTTATTGTTACTTTTAATTTTACAAGTTCTTAGTTTATAATAAAACCCAAAACTCGCGTGGTTGCTAACCAAAACCCCAGATAAGTAGGAAAAATAAAGTGTCTAGTCGTCCGTTCCCTGTGTTCGATACCTGTGAACTATACTAAAGTAATTCTCTGAATTTTGCAGGATTATTTGGTGCAATACAACGATCACCAAAATTGGCGCCGTTGCTGGGGAACGGTGTTAACTAGTTTCTTTGATTTTTCTACTAATCTTTCGTGCTTTTTAATGTTGCATGAGCAGGTCTTCCAAGCCTAATCTGATATTCGATCCTGAGATCGAGAAAGCAGCTAAAAGAAATAGGGAGGAGACAAAGCTGCAAAAGCAACAAATTCTGTCCAGGGCAGCAGACGTCTTAACTGCCCAACCAGGAGACAAAACATCCGCCGTTGATCCGATCAGCGACTCAGAACCAGAGACCGTTTTGTTCGACAAAACACTCCACAACACTCCAGTAACAAGCTCAGAATCAGAGGAGGAAGAGATGGAGGATGAAGTGCATGATCCACCACCCTCGAGGATGAATACCGGATCGCTTGACATGGGAGCGGACCTACAGGGACCAATCCAAATCACTACTACGGAACAAATAGATGTCAAGTCGAACATGGTCGCCGCCATGCCGAAGTTTTATGGAAGGACGAACGAGAATCCAAATTCCTTTTTGGCGTCGTTCAACCATGTGTGTAATCTGCACCGGCAGGGCAACCTGGACGCTTTCAAGCTCAAGGCCTTTCCATTCACTCTTCAAGACGGAGCACAAGCGTGGTTCTCTAGTCTAAAGCCGAACACGATCACGACGTGGGCCCGTATGCGTACGGTCTTCCTAAAGAAGTATTTCCCGCAATCAAAGACAAATGCATTAAAGAAGCGATTTCCGTGGATTGCACAAGAACTCGATGAGACCTTTGGCGCATACTTGGGAGAGATTTGGACGACTCGTCGATAGTTGTCCGAACCATGGCTACTCGGATGTGGAGCTTCTCTGCATTTTTTATCAAGGAATGACGAGACGAAGCCAAAGCCATGGTTGATATCGGTCTAAGGGGGAATTTCCATACAAGCCTCTACGAAGATGCAAGGAATATAATCGAAGGACTTGCGGAATCCACCTCACAATACAAGGGGCCGAGACCAACAAGGAGAGCTGTAAATTGGTCTCATTCTGACTACTTGGATGAGATCGATAATAAAGTGGAGGCAAAATTCAGCCTATTACAAGATAAGCTCAACTTGATACTCAAGCAGAACGCTCCCGCTTCAAGCCGATCAAATGCCGATCACGCATGCGGAGCGTGTGGAGAAAAAGGACATACCTCACTATAATGTCCAGGAGAAGAAGTAAACGCAGCTAGAAATTGGAGCGAACAGTAAGGGGTTCATCCGAACCTTCGATGGAGGCAACCGGAGGAACAATTTCAACCAAGGAATCCGCCTCAACAACAATTTCAGCAGCAATATCAGCATCAACAAAATTTCCAGTAACCTTACCAGGCCCCTAATCAGAATGGCTACCAAGAGCGTATAGGCCTCCACATCAAAGGCGGTTCCGGCAGACAGAGTACTCCAGTTGCCCAACCGGAGCACCAGAATCCATTAGAAAAGCTTTTGGCCGAAATGGTTTCTTCGCAGAAGGATACTACTGCATTCCAACAGCAAATGCAGCGGGAGATCAATCAGACAAAGAAGGACCAACAAGCTACAATGGATCGGTTGGCCAAGCAAATGAGTAAGTTGAATTCTACTATGCAGGAGATAAAGAATTCTCAAGGACGCTTCTTCCACTCACCACAAGAAAAATCCAAATGCCCATAATCAGAATTCAAATTACATCGCGTGGAGGAAAAGAACCGCTCGGCCCAGTTGTGCAAGCGAGACACCCGTAAAAGCCGGCGAAAAGAAGAAGGCCGCAGAACGCCTCGCACAACCCTACTGTTTCGAAGAGCCGCATGCCGAAGATGCTTGAACCGTAACGAGAAGAGGAAACTCGTCCCAATTGGGCAATCGGAGTCTGAGCAGATACTCCCTCCACCATTTCCGGAAGCTTTGGAAAGAAAAAGAACGCCGAACAAGGAAAGCATAGATTACATGAAGTTGTTCGAAAAATTAGAGATCAATATCCCTTTCCTTGAAGCTGTAAAGATTCCCAAGTTCGGGAAATTTGTAAAGGATTTCATAGCCGGAAAAGTTCCCAAGTCCGGGAAAGTCCTGTTCGATCACACAGTGTCGGCAATTATACAGAAGATGCTTCCTGCCAAATGTGCCTACCCAGGTATGTTTACACTTCCATGTTTGATGGGTGATGTCATGATTAAACAAGCTATGTGTGATCTAGGAGCGTCTATAAATTTTATGCCCTTATCTGTGTATAATCAATTGGTAGGAGCTGAGTTCATACCCACTAAAGTAATTATCCAATTAGCAGATCGGTCATGCATTGCTCCGATTGGTTTACTTGAGAACATCTTAGTCAGAATCAATAACTTTGTCTATCCTGCTGATTTTTATGTAATTGATACGAATGATAGGCAAGTTGAAGGAACTGCGGGAGTGTTATTAGGTAGACCATTTTTAAAGACAGTAAAAGCCATAATTAATGTGGATGAGGGTTCAATTAGTGTGGCATATCATAATGAAACTTATGTTCATAAGATAACTGAAGCACTATAGAAACCATATGATCATGAGAATGAGAATGCTTTTTCTACTGACTCCATTGATGCTATTGTCCAAGAATAAAATGGAAGTTACCTTGACTCAAGGGCTGACCGAAGCAGATGTCCAAGATATGCAAGACGAGGAGATCAGAGAGAGCATCTTAGCTCTGTATGCAGCCCCAAAGCTAGAAATCGTCGGCAAATGTGTCTCGGTTGCCCAACCGAGACACTTTTGAGAAATCATTGCCATCGATCGTCAAAGCTCCAAAGCCGGAACTTAAACAGCCTCCCTACACATCTAAAGTATGCATATCCGGGAGAGAATGAGACGCCCCCGTCATCATCAACAAGGAGCTTGATGACAATCAAGAAACGGCATTGCTTGAAGTTTTGAAGAAGCATAAGAAGGCTATAGGCTGGACTTTAGCCGACATTACCGGTATAAGTTTCGATGTATGCGAGCATTCAATCTTGATGGAACCTGACAGCAAGCCCTTCCGCGATCAACAAAGGAAGCTCAATCCGAATATGCGGGAGGTCGTACTAAAGGAAGTTTTGAAGTTGTTGTTAATGGGTATAATTTATCCCATATCAGACAGCAAGTGGGTGAGCCCCGTGCATGTTGTGCCGAAGAAGTCCGGATTCCAAGTGGTGGAAAACGAAAAGAACGAATTGGTTCCGGTACGCTTAGTCACGGGATGGCGCATGTGCATTGATTACCAAAAGTTGAATTCGGCTCGCAAAGATCATTTCCCACTTCCGTTCATAGATCAAATGCTTGAGAGACTTGCGGGGCAACTCTATTTCAGTTTTCTAGATGGATATAGCGGCTATTTCCAAATCCATGATCGAGATGAAGATCAAGACAAGACAACGTTTACATGTCCATATGGAACGTTTGCCTACCGCCGAATGCCGTTTGGGTTGTGTAACGCACCGGGTACCTTTCAGAGGTGCATGATGAGTATATTCTCGGACCTTATCGAGAATTGCATAGAAGTCTTCATGGACGACTTCACTGTTTACGGTGACTCTTACACTGCGTGCTTGAAGAATCTAGACAAGGTCCTAGCCCGTGCGTAGAAAAGAATTTGGTGTTGAACTATGAGAAATGCCATTTCATGGTGACCGAGGGGATCGTGCTCGGTCACATCGTTTCAAAAAGAGGAATCGAAGTTGATAAAGCCAAAGTTGAGTCCATAGCCAAGTTGCCGTAACCGACTACACCAAAGGAGGTTCACGGATTTCTAGGGCACGCCGATTTTTATCGGCGCTTTATTAAAGATTTCGCGAAAATAGCTCAACCATTGACAAGGCTACTGCAAAAAGAAATCAACTTCGATTTCGATGACAAGTGTAAGGAGGCCTTTACCCTCCTAAAAGACAAACTTACAACGGCTCCGGTGATGCACCGGCCGGATTGGAATAAGCCCTTCGAAATAATGTGCGATGCCTCCGATTGGGCAATCGGAGCAAGATCGGGACAAATCCGGGAAGGAGAGCCATGTGATTTACTATGCATCAAAGACATTAAATCCGGCTCAATGTAACTATTCCACCACGCATAAGGAGTGCTTGGCAATTGTGTTTGCCTTTGATAAATTCCGTTCTTATTTACTTGGCTCGAAGATAATCGTCTATACCGATCACGCCGCCGTCGACATCTCCTTGCAAAGAAGGAATCAAAGCCAAGGCTTATCCGATGGATTCTTTTGCTTCAAGAATTCGATTGGGAGGTGAAGGACAAGAAAGGAGCTGAAAATCATGTGGCGGATCACTTAAGCCGATTAAATCAAGAAGATGATGGAGAGTCAATCAACGAGACCTTTCCAGAAGAACACTTATATGCTGTTCCAGAAACTGTTTCCAGCCTTGCCCAGCTGCTACCGGAACAGTGTTTTGCTATGCAAGTTCAGAAAGTGTCTCAGTTGGCCAACCGAGACACCATCAAGTCGAACAGGTTGCAGACGGTGGGTAAGACTTCTAATTTACCTTGGTTTGCTAATATTGTGAATTATTTGACATCTAAGCAGCTTCCACCCGAGCTTACTCACGCTCAAAAAGCTAAGTTGAAAAGCGAGTGCAAGCAGTACTATTGGGACTCCCCAATTCTTTGGAAAATGGGAGTCGATCAAGTGATTCGAAGATGCATACCCGAAGAAGAGCAAGAAGATGTCTTATTCCATTGCCACTCTTCTACTTATGGTGGACATTTTGGTCCAAAAAGAACCGCACGGAAGGTGTTGGATGCGGGATTCTTTTGGCCACGCCTACACCTCGATGCTTATAAGTACTGTAAGTCTTGTACACGTTGTCAAATGACTGGAAATATATTCATGAGAGATGAAATGCCCCAAAAGCCTTTAAGATTTTGTGAAATTTTTGATGTATGGGGAATGGATTTCATGGGTCCGTTTCCACACTCATATGGGAACGTGTATATTTTACTTGCTGTCGATTATGTTTCTAAGTGGGTCGAGGCGAAAGCCACCAAAACTAATGATTCTAAAGTTGTTGCAGGATTTCTCCATACTAACATTTTTTGCAGATTTGGAGTGCCTAAAGCTATAATAAGCGATCAAGGCACACACTTTTGCAACCGCACCATAGAATCATTAATGAAGAAGTATGGAGTAGCTCACCGAGTCTCTACCGCTTACCATCCTCAATCGAATGGACAAGCTGAAGTGTCTAATCGAGAAATCAAGTCTATATTGGAGAAGACTGTCAATCCATCAAGGAAGGATTGGAGTACAAGGTTGGATGATGCCTTATGGGCTTATCGGACAACCTATAAAACTCCTCTCGGAATGTCTCCGTACCGATTGATTTTTGGTAAGCAATGTCATCTGCCTGTGCAACTGGAGCACAAAGCTTGGTGGGCTGTCAAGAAAATCAACATGGACCCAACCGAATGTGCCAAGGAAAGAAAATATCAGCTGCAAGAGTTGGAAGAGATTCGGATGGAGTCCTATGACGCGACCATCAATACAAAGATCGTACTAAGGCATGGCATGATAAGGCTATTCGTTTGAAGAAATTTGAGCCAGGGCAACTTGTCTTGCTGTATCAATCACGCCTACGGCTCATGTCGGGAAAGCTTAGGTCTTGATGGATTGGTCCATTCCGAGTGCGCTCCGCTTGGCCAAGCGGAGCAGTGATCATACAGAAATTGGACTCGGACGACGCTTTTACTGTGAATGGCCATCGCCTTAAAATCTACCATGCAGCCGCAATGATGAAAGACGTGGACGAGCAAAGCTTGTCCATTCCCTCTTACGTTTGACTCTTTGAAGAGGAGGTCTAGCCAAAGACTCTAAAGAGAGGCGCTACCGGGAGGCAACCCGTGTTTTGCTAGTTATTTTTAATTTTTCGTGTTTTTATTTATTTTTGCCGATTTTATGCTTGATGTTTTTCTTCTTATTTTTCAGATTTTTGGTTAAGGATGAAAATGTTTAAGTGTAAGGAGATAAAGTTTGAAGGACCAAATTGCAATTTTGGAGAGATGGAAGGACCCAATTGAAGTTTCCAAGACTCTACAAGAACTCAATTGCATGAAGGAGGTTTTATTGAGGCCAAATTCACTTATCAAAAGTTGATGGACTCAATTGAATGAAGATGGGGTCCCTTGTCTTAATTGTGCAAGTGGAGGGGTCAAAGTGAAAATATTAATCTACTATAAATACAACAACCCTACCCACTTGCCACTATTCCCACTTCTTTCCTCAATAACCGCCGCCCACCTCTCCCTCTCTCTACAGATTTTTCAAGTATTGCAACCTCCACCACCACAACCAACTCAACTGCACAACCAAACCATCATGCCGCCGAAGAAACGATCAGGGCTCCGCGCCGCCGCTAAATGGTTCAGCGCTTACAAGGACGACCCGGAGATACAGCGCCGCCGCGCCGCCGCTGAGGCCTCCGCTGCGGCCGCCGCTCAAGCTCAAGCTCTCGCCATTGTGCCGTATGTTGAAGAAGAAGTTCCACCACCACCGGAGTTTGTGTACGAGCCGGAAGAAACTGTTCACGTCCCGGAAGAAAATGTTCAACTCCCATACTCCACCTTCTATACGGAGTCTTCTTCTCCTCCAAAACCGCCAAGGAGACGGTTACGAAGAAATAGGAGAGTGCGTGTCCAAGAACCGACTCAACCGCCGAGAACGGTTGTTATCGACGATACTCCCGAACCTAGTCCGGAGGCGTCTCCCGAGAAGTCTCCCGAAAAGTCTCCCGAGCCTACACCGCAACCGTCTCCGCCTCGCCGCTCTCGTGCACGTCGGTCGTCCGCCCGACATCCCGGCGAAGCCTCATCCTCTCAACCGCCTCGTTCGCCCCAAACAGTGTACGAATGGTTGCCCTTTGTGGACCAAGCCCGAGTATGTGAGCCGGCCCCGCAACCGCAATATTACGGAGGTGTAAATTGGAGGGAAAGTATATACGGGGAGTTGCCTAGCGAAGAGCAAGACTCGGATTACGTGTCCGACGAGTATGATGGACACTACAAAGGAGATTTCAACTTGAGTGGTCTCTCGTTAGCCGATTCTGACTCCACGTCCGCCCTTCCGCGAGAAAACCAATATGGTAACCGAACCATAATACACTTGGACACACCCGAAGCCGTCGCCGCCCTCTATCGCTTCGAGATAGAGTATGGGATGACTGGAACATGGAACGCGAAGGAAAGGAGTGTCGGAGTGGACGCCTCATTGATCGAGATTTCCTTCGTCGTGCGGGTATTATACATCCTTTCTATCGGTATTTTCAGCGTATTGGTTGGTCTTGGTTGTTGGAGTCTCATCATTATGATTGCTATAAGGAGTTAGCAAGAGAGTTTTTCAATACCTTCCACTTTGAGCATGATAAAGACTTATATGTGCCGTGTATTGCCTTTCGTTTATTTGGGAATAATTATCATCTTTCTTTGGCCGAGTGGAGTGCACGTCTAGGCATTACGAGTTTTGATCATTTCCTTGAGTTGAGGTATGAGATGGGTTCGCATTGTTTGCCGAATAAGGATCCTCGATACATAGGACCGATTAGTGCATGGAAGCTTCTAGCACCGAGCGATCAGGAGGATTTTCAATCCTCGGGTTCGTACGTGTGCTACATTGAGGATCCCGCGCTGCGCCTCTGTCATCAATACCTAGTCCACAACCTCACGGGTAAGAGTACAGCTTTCGATAAGGTAACGGCAAATGAGTTGTATTTTTTGTGGTGTATGCATGCCAACCGACCGGTCAACCTAAGATTTTGGATAGCTAAAAACATGTTCGTCATAGCTAGTCACACCGCACGACACCTCACGTTGTGCCACTTACTTGCTACGTTCATTGAACGCAACTTTGTGATATATGATGCTCAGTTTTTAAGCCCTGTGCCCCCTCCTACTTTGTTTGATATGTCGTTGTTGAGACATTCTCGCTTAGTGTATGAACTGCCTAACCGGGACATTCAGTTCTATCCACCGGGACCTCGTGTCTCGAGTGCATCTTCGAGTGTAGGTGGAGATTCTGTGGAGCTGCTGCGCACTGGCCTAAATGCCTTGGGAAGCCGTGTTGACCGCCTGCGCCGTACCGTGATGAGCCGACTGCCTCGCTTGCCCAAGCGAGGCGCCAAGTAAACTTTTCTCCCCAATTTTTGTGTTTGTCTTTGTTTCTGTTTTGAGCCTGTGTTTGTGAGTCTTATGTGTTGTTTTTGTGTCCTTACACTTGAAAGGGTTCAAGTGTAAGGAGGGGTAGTTTATTTTCTTTTGTTTTGTGTTTATGTTCTTACACTTGAAAGGGTTCAAGTGTAAGGAGGGTGTTTTTGTTTTTATTTTGTCATGCCTTCTCTCTTTGTTTTGTCTTTTCTTCTTGCTCGAGGGCGAGCAAGTTTTAAGTGTAAGGAGGGGGGTTTATTTTGTGTCGAAGCATGCCAAAATTTTCGATTTTTGAAGCGCCGATTTCTATGTTCAAGCATGTCTTATTTGTGCTTTTGTGTTCAATATTCTTGCTTGTAGACTTTGTGAAAATTAGATCTAGGCATATATGTGTATGTAACTTGGGATGACGAAAAATAAACCTTGTGGGATCGAATTTTATTAAACCACTCACTTAAATTAGATTTGAGCCTAAAGTAGGACACTTCCTACTATTTCTTTTGAGAGTGTTTATCCGCAAAATTGCAATAAGTTTGAGTCATTTGTGATACATGATAGGAGGCACTAGGGATTTTTAGCCAAACGACCGCGACAAAATTTTCCGACCCTAAATTATCACCTAGTGAGCCAAGTTGAGCCTTGACCGATTCTTTGATATGAGTTAGTAAAATATTAGCCAAGGCCTTTTAAACTTTCTCTTGACCCATGTTATTGCATGTCTTATAAACTTTCTTGTGCATGATATTGTTGTTTAGAGGAGTGTTACATATGTCCTCTACCTACCCAATTAAGAGGTGCTGCAAAAAGATGTGTATAGGTCGAAACTTGAATGTATAAGCTGCGAAAGAAAAAGCGTAATGTAAGTGGCCCGATTGCCCGGTTGAGACATGCATGCACCCGAAAAACGAAAAAAAATATGCCATGAAAAAAATATATATATATGAAATATTCAGAAAAAAAAGAGAGATGTGGCAGAGAAAAAAAAAATAATAAAAAAAAGAAAAAATGGGTACATAAAAATAATTGTAGCATGTATTCGAAATTGCTAAGTGGTAGGAAGTTTTGAAGTGTTACATTAATTGCACAACTAAGTGAGTTTGACATGCATAACATTGAAATATAATTTTGATGAAGCTTAGTACCCCTAGGACCCTTACCAACATCAATTTGTCTAAGTCCTAAGCCCCATTACAACCTAATGAGAAAGACCTCCTTGATATTGCTATTGTGATGATCTCTTATCGTGATTGCGTGGATTTATTTTCTTGAGTGGCTTGAACCGGACCTAGATTAGTTGAGTGATGAGCGAAACTTGAGGAGATCCACATTGTTTAGATTTTGACCAAGTTGATATATGTGTGCTTAGTTTCGAAATTTGCATCGTCTACTTGCTTGATGAGATCATATTTGCATGATTTGATTTGCTTGGCTGTTGAAAATTTTGAATTAATTGGTGCTGCTTCACGTCGTTGTTTTTCATATTTTTATTTGAGTCTGTGTGTTTCTTTGGTGTCTTTGTTTTGTTCGTGTCATTTTATCCTTGTCATGTCGTGTCTTTGTTTTCCTTGAGTCTTTTATTTTTGTTTTGAGTCTTGGGGATTGGCCGAAATAACTAAGTACTTATCTTTTTCTCTCCTTATACTCGTGGGCGAGCATAAATCAAGTGTAAGGATATTTGATGAGTCATTTTCGTACTTAGTGATTTCAGGCCGAAAAGTGCGTCAATTGGCCAACCGGTGCACTTGCAGTGGCGTATTATGCAGGGTTTCGGTGCTGACGTGGCATGATGAAGAGGATATTAATTGGCGCGTTTTGGTGAAGGAAAGCCGCGGAAAGTCGCGAATTAAGGCACGGTTATTAGGATAGGGAAAGATCAAGAAAATATCTTTTGGTGGTTAAGGAAAGATCTTGTTTCCTTATCCACCCAAATCTTTTCCTTATCCTAATTTAACCTACCTTGGAGAGGGAGAAAAGGAGGAGTATATTAAGAGATGTTGAGGGACGAAAATCACACGCCTTATACACAGGAAACAGCCATTCGAACACGTCCCAACATCCCGAGCTCACATTCCGGCCATTGCTCCCTTCCGATCCCAACCGCCGACAGCCGCCGCACCATCTCGTCGCCGAACTGCCCAAGCCGAAGACCATTTTCGAACCATCTCTGAACCATCTGAACCAGATTTCCGCAGCATAGCTTAGAAGAAAAACAGCGCTTTAAATTTCCGTCTTTCATGTTCTTTAAACTCCGTAGCTTAAATTCTAGTTTTATTTCATTTTGCATTTAATCGTTTTTTCTAGGAACTTAGTAATTTCAAATTCGAACCTCTTGTTATTTCAATTTAAGATTTTAGTTAAATTTCGCAAGTTGTTATTTTCTGCTATTTCGCATCTTAATAAGTTTAAATTTAGAATTCGTGCATGCTAGATTTAGGGTTACTCGTTTTTATGTTTCGTTTCGAAACCGTCCCGGCCTGTACAACCGAATCATCGCATGAGTAGCTAAACTTTTTAGGGTCCGGCATAATGTGAATGCACACGTGAACAGTACATGAGGCTTAGGTGCTCATAATTAATCAATAGGGTTTCGGGATAATTCTGAATTAATTAATATGGCTAGTGATTTAGGCTTGATCACCCTAGGTTACGCAGCCTGTAGCTAACTTAGTACTTCCATCGTTTCTCGTGGAACAAGGCTAGGTGAGTAGCGAAATTATTCGTAAGAGTAATTGGATTAAACCGATAGGAGACTATGAGATGCCCAACATACGAGTAGGCTCCTATACTAGGCTCCCTTAGTTCGATAAAGCTGTCTAGCTATTAAATCTATTGATTGCCCAACAACGTAGGTTGTAGCTAGGTTAGAGAAGTAGCCGTTTCTATGCCCAACATGGCGGTTACCGAATAAGTAAGTGGGAGTGAGGATCATGCAGTTTAAGTTACGGTGGTCTATAACTAGTAGATTCTTGAGATTAATTCATATTTAGTGCCGAGGATTGGAATAAACGAGTGCATGAATATTCTGCTGGACCTGCCTTTCAGTTGCCCAGTTAATACAGTTTAAATTCCGTTTTCTGTTTTTATTGTTACTTTTAATTTTACAAGTTCTTAGTTTATAATAAAACCCAAAACTCGCGTGGTTGCTAACCAAAACCCCAGATAAGTAGGAAAAATAAAGTGTCTAGTCGTCCGTTCCCTGTGTTCGATACCTGTGAACTATACTGAAGTAATTCTCTGAATTTTGCAGGATTATTTGGTGCAATACAGCGATCACCATGAAGGCTCAGCCTTGCTAGACGCTGGAGCCACTGTGCTGACTGATGCTTTGAAGGCATGGTCGATTTGGGTGTCAGCTTCAGCTCTCTGCTTCCTTTGAGGTAGACCAAACTCGAACTCCTCAGCTCTAAGTTCTGAAAAGATATGGTCAGAAGTAACAATATCTATATCAGAATGTCTCAGTAAAGTAGCAAAGGGAGTCCAATGACCGTCTGATAGTGCCCTCAAAATCTTGAGATTTATTTCTCTGTTGGAGAACGTCTTTCCCAGCCCATTGATGGTGTTCATAAGATCCGTGAATCTGATGTTGAGATCTTCAATCGTGTCACCAGGCATGAGAGGCAGTCTCTCCATATTTTGAAGTTCCAAGGACCGGTTTGTTCGCTTTGATCTTCCGAGTCCCCCGACTCGCAGGCGCTAGAGCATCCTAGGGAGTTCCTTCACGGACTTGCAGTCCCTAAACTCTCCCGAGATAAGAATCGCTCGTGGTGGTCGAGATGGGCGTTTCTGGCGACCCGGTCTAAGTTGTGAAGCTTCTTCTCCTCAGGGGTGAAGAGACTTCTGTCTTTAGGGATCTTCTTCTCGGTCACCATACCTCTTCCTTGTGCTGGGTCCCAAGTTACAACACTATCAACCATCGGAACGATAGGTCCGTCCTCCAGTACCTCTATCATGCTGTCATGGAGGGAAGTCAGATGTGCCTCCATTCAGACTCGCCATACCTCGTAGTTCTCTACTGAGAACATGGGTACCATCCTGATTCCTGATATTTCAGACATAGTAGATAATGATATGAATGAAGAATGATATGCAATGAAAATGTTTTCTGGATCCATTCAAGGAGACCAGTTTCAGAATACCAAGAGTCTTAGAGAACTCCAGCTCTGATATCAATTGTTGGTCCCGAGATTAAACGTTCAGGTGTAGAGGGGGGAGGGGGTGAATGCACCTGAAAAAAAATTCTCAACTTTAAAACGTGAACAGTCCTTTTCAGGAGAGTGCCGTACTGAACAAGTTCAGTAGACCAAAAAAGCTATTCTGGATCGCTTGGTAGACTGATTGACTTCACTGAGACCTGCTAGGTGACTTGAGTCATAATTCAGTACCGTTCAGCTGAAGTTCGGTATAGTGCGGAAATGTGTAGGCCCAAATTCAGTTGAGTTAGAAAACGTTTTTAATAAAACAGCTTTGAAGATATTAGTGCGATCGATTAAGCTTTGCCGCAACTCGCTTGAATGATTTTAGAAATATTTCAAGTATGAACAAGAATCAATGCAACAAGTAAAAAAGACGTAACACATGCGCTTTTAAAGTGGTTCGGATCCAACAATCCTACGTCCACTGTCCCAAAAGATCAGGAAGCTATGTATTATACTGAGATAGTCTCAATCGGTTTGTACACTGGACAAAAACTGGTCTTAAGATTTATACTAAGCAAGTCTCAGTTTACAAGGTATCAAACTAAAGCGTTTGACAAACTCTCCAACTATGAAGGAGTCCTTTGCAATAAGGATCAGTTTAGATATGATCTCCTTCGTCTAAGCTATGGATAAGATCTGCTGATCTTAGGTTAGAGGGATAGGGAACGAGAAAGTGGCTTCTAGAGCGACAAACGGTTAAGTATAGACTTGGGTTCGTATTTAGTCGCTTGGATACTAGAGTCTTTATAATCTGGTTCAGCTTGGTTCCCAATGAGCAAGTATGTCGCCTTTCGCCGGAGATTACTATGTGAAGATCTTGCGGAAAGCTTAAGTCGTTTTGAGTTTCTCGTGAATGCTCTTGTGTTCTTCGATTTCTTGGTGAGCTTTAATTTTGAATTCATCCCTCTATTTATAGAGCAGAGACATGGATAGATCCGTTGGAGACGACGATCCTTGTGTCTCTCTCTTTTGGGTAGCTAACGGCTCTTTCAAAGATTGTGGCAGAGTCCTTTCCCTCTATTTCTGGAAAGTTGTTGACTTGCAGCTTTAATCAGAAAGTAGACAGCTGGCCGCTCGTCATTGGTCGATGCTGAAGAATGTAGGTGAGATACACAGACTTTAAGGTGGATCTGATTCTGACTTCTCTATACCTCGTATGACTCTGCTGATTTGACTTAATAAATCTTGACAGTCAGAAGACTATTCAGCCGTTGCTGAGTCTGATCTATATTCAGTAGCTTACTCCTGCTGAGTCAGCTCTTCTGAAGATCAACTCTGAGTTCAGTGAATTACTCCTGCTAAGTTCAGTTCTACTGACTCCTTTTTGTATACTACTCCTGCTGAGTCCACTATCACTGAGTCTTCTTCTTTTGGTACTGAGGCCGATAGTCTGCTGAATAGCCAGCAGACAGAACTGAGCGCCTGAACCAAAATGAAGAGTGTCTACTGAGTCTGAAACTATCAGAGACAAAACAACAAAATACAATGGAATAGTTCATCAGACGAAGTAGGGTTTTGGGATCTTCAAATCATCAGAGCACTAGGCTACTGAGTTATCTCCCAACAATTTGTGGAAGGACTGAATCATCTCCCAACAACATCCTTGTGAAATTGTTCTTCATTGTAAGAACTTCCTCTTAGTTTGAGAAGACTCGAACTCTTAAAGTTTGAAACCCTTATAAAGTCACTTGGACTATAAGTAGAGAATCTGTCCAGCGCACAGATCACTGAGAACTTGCTCAGTATAAGCTTCAAGTTTGTGTCTGTCCGAAGGAATGCACCAACTAAGACTTGCTCAGTATAAATATAACAAGTATCCTGCTTTGGTCAGGACAGTGGACGTAGGACCCAGTGTGTCCGAACCACTTTAAAAATTTGCTGTGTTGATTTACTGTTTTCTCTAACTGATCATACTGCATTAAAAATTGTATTTCATCAAACTCAGCATAAAACCAGTGTTTTCTATCCGAGACATCTGATAGGGCCTACACTTCCGTACACACTCTGATGCTGAAAGACCGTTCGACTGACTCAAGTCAGTAGAGCTGAGCTCAGTAGAAGATTTTCTTGCCCACGCGATCTGAAGTATATTTGGCTGTCTGACTCAGTCAGTAGAAAACTCAGCTAGAGCTGACTTCGCGTTTGAGAACGAAATTTGTATTTAGGTGTATTCACCCCCCTCTACACCTGAACCACGTCTCATGACCAACAATTGGTATCAGAGCGTAGTGTTCTTAACTGATCATTGTTCTCTGAAACTGGTCTATCTCGAACAAAGATCCTAGAAAACTCGTTTTCACTGCATCTTGCATCTCTTCATTGCATCCTAGATCCTATCTTACAAATGGCTGATATTTCAGGGATTAGGACCGTTCCCATCTTCTCAACTGAAAACTATGTTGTATGGCGCGTAAGGATGGAGGCACATTTAACTTCGCTGCACGACAACATGACCGATGTTCTGGAGAAAGGCCCCATTTTTTCGATGGTCGACTCAATCGTACTTGTATTGGAAAGAGTAGAAGGTGCCTGAACCAAACCAAAAGTCGCGAAGGACAAAAGCCTCTTCACTCTTGAAGAGAAGAAACTGCACAACCTCGATCGAGTTGCTCGCAATGCTATATTGATGACACTCAGTGACTCTTATCTCGAAAGGGTACATGACTGCAAGACTGCAAAGGAGCTATGGGATGCTCTCGCGGTGTTGAGCCAAGGAACTCCACAGATCAAAGAAAACAAACTAGAGTTAGAGCTGCAGAAACTCGAGGCATTCGCTATGCTTCCTGGGAGTCCATAGATGATTTCAGCGCTCGTGCGATTTAAAAATAAGATCAACATCATCAGCAGACTAGGGAAAACGTTCAGCAATAAGGAGACCAACACCAAAATTCTAAGGGCTCTCAGCAGGCCCAAGTGGTATTCTTTTGCTACGTGTATGAAGGAGAACTGACCTGCATTCTGTTACTCATGATTATATATTTTCAGAACTTAAAGTTGAGGAGTTCGAGTTCAACCTCCCACACACCCCCAATGCAGAAGCTGAACTGCCAATGGATCATGCTTAAAATGCATCAGCTAGCACTCCCGGAGCAAGTCCCTCAGCAACAAGTCAGTCAGCTGGAAGCTCAATGACCATACCTAATTATGACAACTTGGCTGAGACATATGCTCTCCTCGCGGTGAAATATCAGAAGGAGAAGGAAATGTTCAGATGGAAGATGAAAAAGGCTTCCCTAAAATATCAAGGTAAGAGAGATAATCATTGCACGAAAAGTGAATCTAAGTCTCTAACGGATTGCAGGAGTATTGAAGCTGCCCCGGCGGAACAAAAATAAACATCTTGGAGGGATGGCAGAAGCTCAGTATGCTATAACTGTAAAAAGCCTGGACATTATCAATATGAATGTCCTGAACTCTCAGCAGCTGAAAGGCAGGCTCGACGCGACAAGTACGTGAAGAAGAGGCAAGCTTACATAGCTGGAGAGTTGTCCGATTTCTCAAGCGATGAAGAACTGTTTATGGAATCGTCTGACGATGATGCCGCATTCATGGTAATTGAGACGGAAGATGTTGAACCGTGTCTAATGGCCGGAGAAGAGGCTGAGGTATATTCTGAACCCACTATATGCCCCTCTTCACCTTGCACACACGACACAAGCTCTACTGCAGGAGAACCGTTGGATGTGGTTCTTGCATACGAAGACTGCTTGAAGAGCAAATCCAGATGAGCCAGTAGTTCAGCAAGACGATTCAGGAGATGGACATCCTGAAAGCAGAAAATCAGAGATTTTCAAAGAGAAGTCAGGACTCTACTGAGTCTGAAGGACTTGTTCTGAGACTGAAGGAAGAGATTAACTCTCTGATGACTAAGTCTCATGACCAAGAAGCACAGATCTAAGTGCTGTCCAAAGACATCTCTGAGAAAGAGAGTGAAATTGCTAATCTCAAGGAAACTCTCGCACATGCCAAATCTGAATATGAAGTTCTAAGGAAGAGTGATGAGGTGTGGAGAACCTTGATGACAGAGCAATACATTGGAGCAAAGGAGAAGTTGGAGAAGCTACTACGAGCACAGAGACCACATGCCACCAAAGAAGGACTTGGTTACACATGTGAAGCCTCCACTTCAGGACAAAAGAGCTCCAACAATCTGACTGATAGGTTTGTCCAGGGGATAACTCAACATGCAGAATTTACATCCCATCAGACAAAGAATAAGCAGAAGATTCAAGCACCTCAGTCTAGCAACAGGAAAATGACCCAAGGTTCTAGCCCCAAGACACCAAGAGCAAACTCAGGGGAAACCAAGAAGGTCAGGTGGGCTGAACAGTATGGACACCAACTACTGACTCATCCAGCTCAGTACGGATCGTACTACTATGAGCCAAGAGTCAAAAGCCCTAAGGTTCGAAGAAGAAGAAGAAGGCTGAACCATAAAAATCTAAGAAGTCAGCTACTCCAAGTTCAGGAGAGCGGACTCACCGACAATAAGAGAAAGATGAAGTCTAAAGCCACCGTGGTCGCCGACAAGTTTGGATCCTAAAATCTAACCATTAAGGACCCAAGCTCGAACCCAAAGGGTACCTCGAATCTATTTTTGTATTGGAGGTGCTAAAGGACCCTTGGATTGTCGACGGTGGATGCTCAAGATACATGACACATCGAAGAGCTTACTTGACCGACTATGTTCAGCAAGATTGAGCCAAAATTGAGTTCGATGACACCTCCAAAGGCTACACAAGGGAATACGGCACACTGGAAATAGGAACTGCAATAGTTCCTAGGGTATCTTATGTTGAAGGACTTCAAAGATAATCTCCTTTCTCGTCACCAATTATGTGATAACTCCAATAAAGTGACTTTTGACACGAGATTTTTGTGATGTTCTTGATAAATCTACAGGAAAAACCGTGTTTATCGTGGTCACGGCGAAGGAATATATATTATGCTGATTGGAATATCGCCGAACCTGAAGCTTGCCTACTAGCACACACGAGGTCAGATGACAAAACAGCATGGCTGTGTCATAGACGATTGAGTCATCTGAACTTCAAAACAATGAACAAGCTAGCACGTGATGCTAAAGTCAAAGGACTTCCCAACGAATTATTCAAAAGACATAAAAATTGTGAAGCATGTCTGAAGGGGAAGCAAAGGAAGTCAAGCAATCTGCCCATTCCGTCACCTTCCACTGATGGAATCCTTCAACTGCTGCACATGGATTTATTTGGGCCAGTCAATCCAGTGACAATCAGAGGAAAGAAATATGCTCTTGTAGTTGTTCATGACTATTCAAGATAAACTTGGGTGATATTCATCGCCAACAAATCTGACGTCAAACTTGAGCTGCCGAAACTACTGAAGCGGCTGAGCGTCGAGAAAGATATCAAGATCCAAAGGATAGGCTCAGATCGTGGAACTGAGTTTCTGAACTCAATGGTAAGGGACTTCTGTGAGGCTGAAGGTATTGAACACAAAACATCAGCGGCACGTACGCCTCAGCAGAACGGACTTGCTGAAAGAAGGAACAAAACGCTGAAAGAAGCAGCAAGGACGTTACTTGCAGACTCAGGTCTTCCATTGAAGTTCTGGGCAGAAGCTACAGACACTGCCTGCTACACTCAGAATCGGTCTCTACTGACTCAGATGCACATGAAGACGCCTTATGAACTATGGAAATGGAGAATTCCTTCTATTTCGCATTTCCATATTTTTGGTTGTCCGTGCTTTATCCACAATAACGGAAATGACCAGTTGAAGGTCTTCGAAAGTAAGTCAGACCAAGGAGTTTTCTTAGGATACTCCAGGGTTAGCAAAAGTTTCAAGGTCTTTAACTACCGGACCCTTTGCGTGGAGGAAAGCCCCCATGTTGTATTTGATGAATTTATTTCTGAGTTTAGGAAGTCAAACTCTCAGTCGGAAGCTGAAGAGGTCAGGAGCAAGCTACAGGATCTAAGCTTAAAAGACAACACTGAAAAGATCCAGCATTGTTGGGATAACGATTCATATGATGAAACTCAAAATCCAACAACAAGCAATGTAGCTGAGGAGATTGATTCTACCAAACAGAATCAATCCCAGGTAATTCCGGTCAATGAGCAAACCGATATGGTAACTGAGACCTCAATTGCGATTAACAACTCAGGGGAAACTATTAATGTTCCTAAGCTAAATGCCCCTGAACCTGGTGACTCAGTAGACCCAAAACTTGTTACTGAATTACTTTAGACACATAACAGTACTACTGAAATTCCTAATACTCATACTATTTATGTTGAAACAATTCCAGATGAAGTAACAAGACGTCGTCGCTCGTGGTTAGATGCTCACTCTTTCGATCTTATCATTGGAGATCCTTCAGCTAGCGTCAAGACAAGATCCAAATTCTGTCAAGGAGAAAGTGTCTTATATTCATGCTTCTTGTCGACTTAAGAATCTCAGACGATAGAGGATGCGCTGAATGATGCTGATTGGATCACCGCCATGCAAGAAGAGCTAAATCAGTTCACACTTTACGACGTACAGACCTAGACATCAACACGTGATAGGAACGAAGTGGGTCATCAAGAACAAGCGTGATGAAAACAACGTCATTGTCAGGAAAAAAGCTCGACTCGTTGCCAAAGGATATTGTCAATCGGAAGGAATAGATTTTACGAAGCATTCGCCCCAGTTGCAAGATTGGAAGCTATTCGCCTATTCCTAGCTTATGCAACACATCAACAGTTCACAGTCTATCAGATGGATGTGAAGTCAACTTTCCTGAATGGCATACTGATGGAAGAAGTCTACGTTGAACAACCACCCAGCTTTTAGCAGGGACATCAGGTTTACATACTTAAGAAAACAAGCACCCAGGGCTTGGTACGATACCCTCTCAGACTTTCTACTTCAGAAAGGTTTTCAAAAAGGAACAGTGGATCACACCCTATTCAGTATCAAGTTAGGAGAAGACATCTTATTGGTGTCGATTTATGTGGACGACGTCATCTTTGGATCAAGGAATCTGACTATGTGTCAGAAATTCGAGCAGATGATGAAAGAAAAATTTGAAATGTCGATGATGGGAGAGATGAACTATTTCCTTAGACTTCAAGTCAAGCAATCAAATAAGGGAATATTCATTAATCAAGCTAAATACACAAGAGATCTCATTAAGAAGTTCGGCCGCGAATCCAAAGAAGTCGAAAGAAGATACCTATGAACACCAATCTCAAGATTGATCTTGACAAAGAGGGAGTATCTGTTAACTCAACTGACTATCGTGCTATTATCGGTTCTTTATTATATCTTACAGCAAGCAGACCTGACATAACTTATGTTGTAGGTGTATGCGTGAGATTTCAGGCGAATCCCAAGAAGAGTCATATAGATTCAGCGAAGAGAATTCTTCGTTACCTGAAACGAACACCTGATGTTGGATTATGGTATCTAGCTAATGATAACCTTGAACTAACTGGTTATTATAATGCTGACTACAGGTTGCCGAATCGACAGAAAATCAACATCCAGTAGCAACATCCACTACTGAAGCTGAGTATATGGCTGCCGGAATATGTTGCGCACAGATGTTGTGGCTTCAACAACAGCTGAGAGACTATGACATTCATCAAGATGAAGTGCCGATCTATCGCGACGAAGCACGGTGCTATTGAAATCACTCGTAACCCGCTTCTACATACAAGGTGCAAGCACGTGGACATCCGTCATCACTTCATCAAAGATCATGTTGAGAAAAAAGATATCAGAATGGAGAAGATCCACATAGATAAGCAAAGAGTTGATATCCTAACCTAACCTCTAGCTGAGACCAGATTCAACGATCTCTCAGTATAACTAGGTCTTTTGGATCGTACTGATACGATTCAGTAAATGGTCCAAGAAGTACTAAGTAAGGGGGAACTTACTTTCAATGCATGCTTGAGTACTCGCTTTGTCCAATGTGGTCTTAGCTGACTACGATGTTCAGCTGACAGGTTATGAGTGTTCAATTCATCATTTGGTGATTCAGCATGTCATAACATTTATTTCCCGCCTTTAATGTTCATCGTATTGCATTAAGTAAGTCGTTTTCATTAAACTCACGACATTCCATAAAACTGACTGCGGCGCATTAAATGCATGTCATTTCATCTTACCATTTAGGCGATAGAGATAAGTAGGTGAGATTATAGGCGGCACAGTAATCATAACCTATTATAACATTCAATCTGAGCCGCTCACTTAATAAAACCTGATTAATCTCAACCGAATGCTTAAAAACCGCTTTATATTCAAATCCGAATATATATATATACTGCTTATCTCCGAACCGCCTCACTTTTATCCGCCATTAACGAAGACATGTGCATTGTATTTGCTTTCAAATTGCGTCAGACATCTACTGCATCTTTTGGACAATTTCTTCGGTAAGAATTTCTTAAACTAAGTCTGCTACTAACTCACTCTATTTTCGAGTGCTAACCCTATTTTCTACAGATTTCAGTTATACAATGGCACATTTCGTACCAATTAGTGACGTTACCATCCCTGAGGATATGGAGAATATTCTCTCTAGGAAGTGGGTGCTGTTTGAGCCTGTTCTGTCTGTCAGAAATTGCGGAGTTGACTGCATGACGCCCGTGTTTGATGCTCTTGAGAGATCGGGCCTCCTACCAATCCTCTCCCGTTCTCCGCGTCATCTTCTTCCGCGTCAGGTAGCGGAGTTCTTCTTGAACTTTCGCCAAGATGATGATTCGAAAGACATCTCTAATATCATTTCGAGGTGTGAGGTCCGTCCTGGCCGGTGGGAGGACATGGCCACGCAGATGGACGTCTCCAGACGTATCCGTGTCAACTTCGGTTTGGAAGACGAAGGGGCACCCATCGCCAAGTACAAAGAGTCTGAGATAGACAAGTACTTGTGCAGATTCAGCGGTCAGGAGGACTGCGTATTCAAGGCAGATTTTCCCAAGAATTAGATGTTGCCTGAATACAGGGGCTCGGCGTATGTTGTCAATCACATTCTGATAAGCTCTGCGAGATCATATGATCAGCTGTCTCGCATTCGCATCCAGATAATGATGGCCATCGTCGATGCAGCGCCCATCAACTGGAATGTGTTCTTCAGAGCCGAGTTCAAGGCTCAGTCGCAAAAGTTTGTCGACGCTGAAGAAGGGATGAAGCTCATTCCTAAGGGAAAGCTTCTGTTTGGGACAAAGGTGTCGATAATGATAGAAGACAACCTCCTAGACAAGGTTTCATTGGCTGACGCCTCCTATTTTGACTCAAAGCTTATGAAGTTTGTAAACTCAGCTTCAGCCGAGAAATCTATCGGGAAGGGACCGCAAGCTAAGCGCTCTCTGGAGATCACTCACGATCCCCTTCCCACTCATGCAAAGAAACATAAGGAGTTTTCTGGTTTCCTTAGGGATGACTAAGAGGTATTTTGCGAGAATCTCTTGAATTCCTGATAGATGAGCTAGACATTTTCTTCTCTCCATTGACCTACAACATTGAGACACCCCAATTATATATATCACTTAATACCTTATAATTAACCAATCAGTTTTAGGAAATTACACATGTAACTCACTTGACTTGGAAGTTAATTTCCTAACATTACCTCTGGTTCCTTTTCTATACACCTATACAAAGTTATAAATAGCAAAGACATATTAATAATTTCACGATTTATAGTATAAAATAGGTGTTGAAAAATTCGTTTACGCAACACATATAGCAATTAAGACATAGACTATTATTTTTTCTATGGAGTTCTCAATCATTGAACTCTCAACACACGGAAAAAATGTGAAGAGATCTTGCATCCAAAATCATTTTGTTAACACAAATATTGTTCAACGTAATATCACACCGTGGATATGATTTGAAATGGGATCTCGCTCCAATAATTTGCAGGTTTGTTAGAAAATCATTCCATGGCTTTCTGGTCAAGCTTGACCATTTCTTCCATTCTTCTTTCGATTGTGGTAAAGAAAGTGCTCTTCCATAATTTCACAAAGCATGTTTGAAGCATCACCTCGAAAACTAGCATATATAAAATTTGTATGCATATGCATCAAGCAATGCCTTATTCGCACCCTTCAAACATTGTATTAAATACATTTAGCAGACCTTTTTGCTTATCAGACATAAATGTCCACTTATTACATTCTTCCAAATCAAAATTTGTTGACAGAATACACAGAAACCTGATAAGGGCCTCGGTAGGATCGCGTGATGGTCGAATCTCAAATGAGACGAACCTTCAATAGTCGAACTACTCCTTGAGGGAGGCGGACGACTTGTTTGCTTGATTTTACTCAAGTAATAACTTTGATTGAATTGATTGCGTGCTTTATTTGAATAATGAATGATCCCTTTTATAAGGTACAAATAAGTCTAACTAAGGAAACTATGAGTGATATTACAGAAATAAATAACTATGAAAATACTTGTAAGAAAAGTAAATATCAAGAAATATATCTATTATATGGAATACGATATTATTTTTTATTTTTTGGATTCGTGTTCTTGCACCCTAAGCCGGTGGATCTCTTTCCATTGGTGCGTATGTTGCCATATTCTCTTCTATCTTCCTTTCTCATTTCCGATCTCCAACCGCAATCCGAGACCAATTAAATTTGTGTCTCTCAAGGTCAATTCGTCTCTCTCCCTCACAGCCGCGGTCAACTCCTCTTTCTCTCTCTCTTCAATATACTCCCTCTCGTCTTCATATGCATGGTTCACATGCTTTGCATGCATTGGTTGAAGTTGTGTGACGGCCACGTTGACTCCTCGCTCCTCATCTTGTAATTCACAACCGCGTAACCGCTTCGGATCTCTAGTTGGGTACATATCAAAACCATTTCCTTGTTTCATTACACTCTTTAAGCACCACTGCCCAAGCTATAGGAAAAAAATTATTATGGGACTCTATAACAACAAAATTTAATAGAAAATCCCGAAAAGGCCCTTTTAGATGAGAACCATCTATCCCAATTATCGGCCTACATTGAACCCTTTTTTCACGCTCTCCTAAACAAATATACATCCTTTCTACCGACGCATGTCGCAATGAGTAATTCAGTAGATGATTAAGTGTGAAATTGTGCAGGCCCGGTTTAAGTTCGACTCTTTGAAAAACCTTTTTATGCAAACCAAATCAGTTGGCTAGTGCACTTTTAAAACTGTTTTACTGAAAATATGATTTTGCAAACAGTTGACAAACATATGCAATTAAATAGTAAATGGCACGAGCAATTTTTAACGTGGTTCGGATACGCAAGATCCTACAAATACAGTCCTGCTGAACAGGAGGTCTTGTTGATTAATCTGAGCAAGCCTCAGCAAGATTCTGTACGCTGGACAAAACCTTCTAAGTTATAGTCCTTAGCGACTTTACAAGATCAAACCTAAGTTTGAAGGTTTTGTCTCCAACTAGGAAGGAGTTCTTATAATAAGAAAGTTTTACAAAAAATTAACTACTTCAAGTGTCTAAGCTTAAGATCTAACAAGGTTAGCTTAGAAAAGAGATCGGGAACAACTCTAGAGTGAAGAACTACTAGGATATCTCTAAGATTTGGATGTAACAGTAAGTTTTCTAGAGTGTTTGAGTATGTGTTCGTGAATTTCTTGCTTCTCTATTCCTCGTTTTCTTCTTCTTGAAGATGATCACTTTATATAGTTGTGACCCATGCATAGATCCGTTGGACGGGACCATGCCACGTGTCACAAGACTCCAAGGACAATGGCCATATATTTTGAATGTCGCTGCAGAGAGTGGTTGGCTTTCTGTGCATGAGAGCAGCTTTGTATCAGAGCAGGTAAACTTCGCTCTCTTCTCATTGGTCGAGGTAAGGCGGTAGGTGAGACTTGTCAGACATCTGTCTTCTAGCTGAGTTGACTTCTTCTGAACCTCGGACACTAAGTGTTCCTCTGCTAACATCCGACTGATAAAGGTAGGCTGTCAATTTTCCTTGTACGATCTCGCAACGAGTCGCAGCTCATTCAAGCGATCAAGCATGATCATACCGAGTCTCCTTTCTGAGTCGGCTAAATAGTGATCTTCTACTGAGTGCTTCCAGCTACTGACTCGAAGACAAACTACTGAGCTCTTATACTGACAGAGCTCTACTGAACTGATGACATGGGGTTCTGGAATCTTAACTTCTCTAACGAAGTTCAGTCCAACAATTCACCCCTTACATCACTTAAACAAATTAATCTAGAAAGATCAAAGCAGTCTAGCGTATTACATCATATTGGTTCATCACACACCGCATACAACGGCTTACTCGCATCAAAGGTACTTGAATCATCTCCCCACTAATCTCCTCGGTGTCCACCGACTCATATCCTTACAATTTCTACAATTTCCTTATAATGTGAACTATGAATCATCTCGCTCACTCATATCCCTACATTATTCCTCCTTCCTTAAGAGAAAGAAGCAACCACCGACATTGATCCACACTTTTCCATTTCTCATTCCCTTGCACTTAATATACATTTTGATTTTGTCATTCTTTGTTACTTTCAAATTCCTTTTCGTCTTTGCAACATGTGACTTTATATCTTCATGCAATAGTTTCTTTGCTAGAAAACCTTTGTCCTACCTCAAACTTCGGGTGAAATGTATCAATCTCTCGAAAGTTGTTGAATTTCATTTTTCCTCCTATATCTCTTTCTGAATTTCTAACTAGTGAAATGTTTATCATGATCACAAACTGTATTTTAAAGCACATCGACATCTAAATGGTAAAAATCATCCCTGTCTCACCCCCACCTCTTGCACTACCTTCTAAGTTTCTTTCATCATCACCATAATTTTCTCCTTTTCGCTCTTCATCACTATCATCTTTGTTGGTCCCATTACACAGTATCGTGTGTGTATGTTGCAATTTTTTTCCTCAAACGCGAAGGTCGGCTAATTACCGAGTTTTACCACCGAACGGGTTAAGTGCCGATAAGCCTTCTAATCGCGTCTAATCGTGGGGGCAGAGTGATTCGGTAGGCCGAAGTTCCTTCTACCGAGTGAGGTCAGGATGTGAAGTTCATTCACGTAATATTGTGCGGATAAGTGTGGGGCCCGATTTAACTCGTAACTTTAAAAACGCTTTTACGCAAACCAAAACCGTTGGGGCCGGTGCACTTTTCAAGTAAGTTTTATGTAAAGGATGATTTTGTAAATAGTCATAAGCAATAAAACAATAGACGATGCAAGCAATTTTTAACGTGGTTCGAGATACTTAAGATCCTACATCCACTGGTCCCGTTGAACAGAGAGGTCTTGTTGATTTATCTCGAGCAAGCCTCAACAAGGGAAACTATGCACCGGACATAACCTTCTAAGTTATAGTCCTTAGCGACTTTTACAAATTCAAATCGGAGTTTGAAGAACGGTCTCCAACAATAAAGGAGTTCTTACAGTAAGAACAATTTACTAAAAGTGAACTCCTTTGCAGGTTCTAAGCTAGAGAAGGGGAACTAAGGATTCTCTAGAGAGAAGAACTAAACATAATGATCTTCAAAGAGCAAGTTCTTCGTTGTATATGGCTTTGAGTTTGCTAGAGAGTGTTTGCTTGAAAGCTTGTGATCCCTTGATGTTCCGCGCGTTTTCTTGTAAGCTCTTCTCTATTTATAGTTGTGACCCCGTACATGTATCCGCCGGAGAGAACGATGCCACGTGTCCTAAAACTCCAAGGAAAACGACCATATATTTTTGAAATGTCGTTGTAGAGTGGTTGGCGTTCTATAGATGAGAGCAGGTTTTGTGTCAGAGTAGGTAAGCTTTGCTTGCTCCTCATTGGTCGAGGTATGCGATGGTAGGTGAGACTTGTCAGACAGCAGTTTTCTACCTGATTTGACTCACCGAGCCTCGTATACTGAATGTTTTCTGCTGACATTCAACTAATAAAGGATAGACAACCGATTTTCCTTGTACGGTCTGCAACTGAGTGCAACCTATCAGTAGATCAAATTTGATCGTACTGAGTCTTCTTTCTGAGTCGACTGAAGAGGATCTTCTACTGAATGTAGTCAGCTTCTGACTCGAAGATAATCAACAGAGCTCTTCACTCACTCAGTAGATCAAGGATCATACTGAGTCTTCTTCCAAAGTCTGCTGAAGAGAATCTTCTGCTGAGTGCTGTCAGCTACTGACTCTAAAGACTACTGAGCTCTACTGAACCGATGACTTGGGATTCTGGAACTTTAAGTTCTCTACTCAAGTTCACCCAACAATATACCCCTTACATGACTTAGACTAAAATAAATCTATGAGAATCAAGACAAGTCTAGCCTATTACATCATAACGGTTCCACACACAGAGGGGTTGGAACGGGGTTTTGGGATCTTCAATTCTATAACAATACAATTCAGTATCACTACAATTTCCCCCATGACATAAATTACAATAGCATCCCTATAGTTTACATAAATTACTGACTCATATCTCTATACATCTACTGAATCAAGTTTTATGTACCCCCTAGCAATGATCTACTAGACCACTGACTCATATCCCTACAATCTTCGTATCCACTATCATAGAATCCAAACTCATCCGAATCAATTCCAATACTATCATTCATTGTTTGTAACTCTTTTCTATACGTTTTATCGACAATCAAACAATGTATTAGATAGACAACTAGCAAGTACATACTAATGTGTTTTAAGAAAATAAAACGTAGATATGAAAATCATGAAGAGTGATCATGTCGCATTTATCATTTTTTTTTCAGAGTAGAACTATCAAGAAGTCATCAGGTAAGAGATAGGAAATTTATAAGGTGAATGCTTCTTAATCTAAATCTTCAGAGGTGAATACTATTATAAGTGAATGATTCTTAATCTTCCAATTGCAAGAGATAGGGAAATTTAGTTCACTTTATTTACAAGACCCCATTCCCTTTATAGACGTGTACAAAATGTCTCGTAAAAAAAGTAAATTAGTGGGTTGAAATCTGTCGTCATGAATTTTTATAGTTATTGGTTCCTTTTCACCAATTGGACAAAAATCAATAAACCTTGTGTGCTTGAAATGTCAAAACACAAATTCAGTTCAATGTATACACATTTCGACTTGCATGCACTACCTGTGATTTAGACTTGGAAACAATATGTTATGAAATTTTATCCTAATTATTGAGAATGCATTTGCTGTGATTTCAAGATGAATTGCGTCTTATAAATTCAAAACACAAATTCAGTTCAATGTATACACATTTCTTTTTGGAAACACGAAAATACTTGAAATTAAGAAGCTCAATATCTGAAATCAAGAAGCATTCACCTTGTTTTTTCAAACTTTGAAATTGGAGAGTAATGGGATTTAGGATTGGGGGATTAAGAGTTGGAAGCTGCGTGAGTTTTCCGGGCGAGGGCGTCCGGTATGATGAATATAGTGAAGAATTTAGCGCCCCACGTCCTAATTTATTCTGGTAGGAGCTATCAACGAGCAAAGCTTGATCAGTAGCGAGGAGGTTTCACTTGAATTGGGTATGGAGCATTAGGGCTTATGATTTGGGATGGGAGAGAAGAATACATATAGTCTCATACAATTTTGATGTAAGTTATCAATTCAAAATAATAGTTATAAATAATAAAATATAAAATAAGCTCGTGAGTTAATCATCTGAAGTTTTGCATGCCGGAAGAACTAAAATCGGGTGGTTATGAAAGTTAAATAACAAAAATCAGACAACGTCATAATAAAGGACTATTGGGATTTTGTGTGCTGGAAGCAAATTTTATGCTTGTATATAATGTGTTTTGTCCTTACCACTATTTTACTATCCTATCTGATAAATATATATATATTTACACATGTAATCATTTATCTTGTATAAATGTTAGATTTCTGTAGTGTGTCGGGTATCATAGAAGACTACACAAATTGGTTGAACCGACAATATATAAACAGTTATCACAGCTGAGACAACTTAAGGATAAGTTGTCGTTTTAAGCTGTAGTTTAGATAAGAAGTGGCTTGTCTTGGCCGCTTGACTTTACTGGTATACTTAAGGTGGTCTATTGATGGATCACAGTGAGATATGTTATCCTGACTAACCTTAGTGGAGAATCAAGATCTCGGTGACTTAGCCGGTCTTAAGCTTTGGTAAAACTTCAGATGAGTGCAATTGATTATCTCTCACTTTGACCTACTATGGTGAACGTCATGGCGACCGGATCTATGAATCTTGGGTGCTAGTAGTCATTTGTAGGTCAGGCTGGTTGTCGATATCTTGCAACCATATCCTAGTAAAATGGGTTGATAATATCCCCTGAGGAACTCGTAAAGATTAGCACACTAAACCCGGTCGGTTGATTATGTTCAGGTGTGTTAATGAGGTCGAGTGGTACTACTCAGAAATATAATAAGATGTTAATTAATTTAAGATGTCACTAAGCTTAATTAATTAACAAATATTTCTATCTTAAATACGGAGATCGATTAAGTCTAAAATACAAGCTCATGCTCAAGTTGGGATAAAGGGGTAAGTCATCACGGATTCTATAGTGGAATTAATCTGTGTTTATTAATTAATTTTGCTCTGGGCTGACCATAGATAATTAATTATTTTTTAGGCCCAACTTTATTTCTTGTATTAGATCCCCGGTGTGACTCAATTAGTTGTCCAAAGATTTATTCCGCTCTCTTAGAATTTATTATTAATAGATTAATGTATTTATATATTATTTAATAATATAGAAATTATTTATCTGGAATTAAATGTGTTGGGTGATGATTCCATCCTCAGCTGTGTCAATAAATAGTGGGAAATGATTCAGCCTCTTCTGTGGTTGTCATACACTCGCAGCCCCGGGCTCGAATGAATTTGTGAAGATTTGAAGATCCCAAAACCCTATTTTGATTGGTGAACTATTACGTTGTATTTGTTCTGTCTCTCGAGGTTTCGCAGACTTAGCGCACCCTCTACTCGGGTTCATGCACTTAGTAGATTATCCGCCTCAGCAATAGAAGTAGAAGACTCAATGATACTCGGACTCAAAGAAGAGCAAGATATCGAATGAAGTCGGTGGAACCGAACTCAGCAGAGTGGTTCACCGAACTCTAACCGATCTTCGCAGAGCCGACTCAAGCAGAGCATACTACCGAATCGAGAGATCGGTCTCAAAGCAACGGCCGTACAGCTTTCCGACCGTCGTGGATCTTTGAAGACATTTCAGCAGAGAGTCAATACGAGGAAGAGAGAAGTCGGCCTCGATCTCCTTGAAGTCTCGCTCTGCCTCAACCACCTTCCCGAACCTCGGCCAATGACAAGCGCACACGTACTTTATACCTACTAAAGCCGCAAGTCAACAACTTTCCGTAAATGGAGGGAAAGGACACCGCCACCATACTTCAAAAGAGTCGTTAGCTACCCAAAAGAGAGAGACAAAGGATCGTCGTCTCCAACGGATCTATCCTAATCCCTCCTCTATAAATAGAGGGATAAATCGAAATTTGAAGAACACGGTAAGAACACGCGAGAACACACAGAGCATTCAAACGAGCAAATTCGAAAAGCCTAAGTCTTCCGTAAGAAGTTCGAAGAATCTATCTCCGGCGAAAGACTACATTCCAACTCTTAGGGGAACCAAGCTGAACCGATTAATACAAACTCTAGTATCCAAACGACGTTAGACGAACCCAAAGCTATATTTAGCTATTCGTCGTTCTAGAAGCCACTTCCCCTCGTTCCCTATCCCTCTAACCTAAGCTCAACGTAATATATTCATAGCTTAGGACGAAGGAGTTCATCCTTGAATTGATCCTTAGTGTAAAGGACTCCTTCACGCTTTGAGAGTTTTTCAAACACTCGCCTTGATAACCTTGTAAACCGAGACTTGCTCAAGATAAATCTCAAGACCAAGTGTTTATCCAAACAGACAAACCAACCGAGACTACCTCAAGCATACTAAATAGCTTCCCCGATCTTTCTGGACAGTGGACGTAGGATTTCTGTGTCCAAACCAATTTAAAAATCTCCGTGCCTCGTGTTCTCGTTTTTAATCTGCGGATTGATTTACCGTTGATACCGAAAACCTTCTTCAAATCATTCAACCGAAGTTTCAAAGAAACTTAACGCATCGCACTAATCAACTCAAACTGCTTTTGTTAAAAATGTTTTCCTAACTCAACCGAATTGGGCCTACACTATTCCGCACCACCGAACTCTATCTCGCATGATACCGACTCGACTCCGGTGCCGTAGCGGGTCTCAGTAGAGTCGCCCACTCGCCAACACGATTCGTAATGCGGCTTTATTTGGTCCGTTGAACTTGTTCGATTCGACATCATCCCGAAAAGGACTGTTCGTGTTTAATTTGAGAAAATCGGTTTTCAGGTGTATTCACCCTGACCCTACACTTGAACGTGCTCCCGGACCAACAAAATGGGTGTGCTAATTAATTGATAAATAAGTGACTCAGCTTATTATTAATTATATTATGGGCGTAATATTAATTTATTAGAAGCTCATTAGCAATATAATTACTAATGGGTCATAATTATAATATAATGTTATATACATTATATTATATATACACGTTCAGTCAGATCTTTTATTCACGCAATTCATAATTCATATAAAAAATGTGAGTGAAAGAATGTGTGAGAGCAGCTTTTATTAACTCCTCTCGCACTCTCGTCCACACCTGAGGATCGGAAGTGGTTGGGACACAAATCGAAGAGATCCAAACACGAGCAATAATCGAGCTACAACAACATACGTGAAGGAAGAAACAATTCCTCTCCTATTTATTTCCTTCAATTAGTATTAGATCCTAGTTTAGGCTCTGATTGTTGCTTTTAGGAGCATGTTTAGGGTTTTTATTTCGTCGTTATCTGGTTATTTTCGTGTTAAGTGCCGGCCTGCGAGCCACCTTTTGACCCCATTGTCACGTTTTTCTCATGAGAAAATGCACGAGTAGATGATAGGACCTATTTGTTATGTGTTTGTACTATTTTTGTACATCGTAATTTTGGTTCGGGAGGCACAAAGATCAAGACGAAGAAGAAACCCTAACGCGGCCCGAAACCCTAGTTCTCTGGGTTCCGCCGCCACTGCGGCGGTGAGTGGCGACGCGTCCGGCATCCTACGTACAAGCGGATCATGCCGTTTGGTTTGTATTGTCACGAGCTTCGCGTCGATAGGTCGTAAGGGGTCATTCAATCCCGATGCACCCGAATCGACGTTTAAAGTTTTCTCGCTCACAATGAATTCTTTTCGGCGAATTGTTTGAAACCCGAGAAACCGAGGAACTAATCTCGGCCGAAATCGGTTACATGGTGATCATGACTGTTCCAATTACGTTTCCCCTCTTTCAATTGATCAAAATCGCAGCTCGGGAAGGGTGAATTTTAGCGGGAGCTCGCCGGCGACGGGCGCAAAATTTCACAAAGACCAGAGTTGCGGTGGCGGCTCTAGCGACAATTCTTCGCACAGCCCCGCACGTCTAGGCGATGTCGGGCATGACTGGAGATAACTGGAGGTAGGCCGTAACGGTCGCGTCGCGGCGCGGCAACTGGGGCAAAGCGGAGGCACGCGATCGCGGGCTGCCCGTTCCATGGCACCGCATCGCGTTTCGTGGTGGCGCGGAGTGGGGATGGCCGAGGAAGAGAGGCAAGGTCGTTGACGACCCTCCCCGAGGCAAACGGGCGATGGCGATGGCACACCGGCGTGCGTGAGAGAGAAAGAGAGGGTTGATGTCATCCCCGGGTTGCCGATGTCGCCCCAAATTGCCGAGGTGGCATCGACGTGGCAGAATCCTTGGCCGACGTGCCAACGCTAACAGCCTGCAGTTTCAATCCAAGTTCGAAGATTTTTCAATATATCGAAGAACCGTATTTTTTTCGTGCTATGTAATAGATAGGAATTATCCGTTTGTTTTAGCCCGATAACGACGTTTTAAATTTTCTATTTTTGCTTTTTTTATTGTTAAGCTTTAGCATGCAATTATGTGATTAATTGCGCTTAGAAAGGCATGAAAATAGGATTTACGTCAATTTTTAAAGCTTGTTTATTTTTCGTGAACACGTTTTATTATGTGCGGTTAGAAATTGCATGCTTTAGGAATTATGTGATGATGCGATGATTCAAAAACGAACATTTTGAAGAAAAAGACTAAGCAAATAATAAAATAATTAATGTTTAATTAGATTCCAATCAAATTGATATTAAACATTAATTCGGACCTCCATTAATTGGACCATACACAAAAGTGGAACAATTATATAAGTAAACGTCCACCTGAGTGGCTTGCTTTTATATTTTTGAACCACGAGTTTTGTGAGATGGATTTTCCAAAATAATATTTAATTATTATTGAGTGGGAGCAAAGTCGTTATAGTCCACCTACCTGACTTGCGTGCCTAGTAAACATGAGTACTCTAAAAGATAATAATTAAATAGTATGGCTAATTAGATCGAATTGAATGTTGTATGGTTCGCGTAAGTATGCCAATTTCGAGAATTTGATGTTAATTCGGTCAAATTAATGGTCAAAGCTTAGATGTCTCCGCGAGTACAACTTCCCCCGAGAAGTCCCTTCCCGTATTTTAATATTAATAGTGACATGGTCCAGAAATATCGGATTATTAATTCCATTCGCCTTAAGAACCTAGGCGTTGATTGGGAATTAAAGAGCTAGGTATATAGCTCGGTCTAGGGGTGCACAAGTAAACGTCCACCTAAGTGGCTTACGAGTGTGATCTCTAGTGGCTATTCGAGTATTTAACATCATTGGGTTTTTCAAAAAGTTATAATGATAGTTAATTACGTAAATATGTGTGAATATAACATGTTTTTATATTTCGTATATGTCTGTTCAAAAATTTCATATGTTCCTAATCGTCTCACCAACCAAACCCTAAAGGGTTTAAATATAAATAATTTCATAAAGAGTGGAAGAGAAACCTTACACTATTGTACCAAACCGAGAAAAATATTTAGGGTTTAAATTTAAATAATTCCATAAAGAGTGGAAGAGAAACCTTACACTATTGTTCCAAATCGAGAAAAATAGTATATGTTCTCGCACTCCCCGAGCCCGAACTCCTCGAAAAAAGGGGCGATCAAGAATGTATAAGGGAATCGAGAAGTGGATAGAAGAAAATGACAAGACTCATTTTGTCATTCTATCTACCATGATTGATTCTCTTGCTTCACGCATGAAAACACGCCCCATGCGGGAGTTATATGGGATTCTATGGCTGAAAAAGTTCAGTGAGACCGATATATCTCGTAGATTTCATCTCTTGAGGCGGGTTACGACCTCGCTTTATGACTCAAGGTGTATCCGTGCGGTGATCATATTTTACATATGATCGAGCCGCTAGATCGACTTGCAAATGTTGGTGGTATCTTGGAGCTTGGAATCAAGATAGATATCATTTTGCATTCACTACCTAAGTCATACGAGATTTTTCGCCTAAATGTAGTGATGTCAAAGAAAAACTACACTCTAAATGAACTTTCCGAGTGAGTTAATCACCGCAGTAAGGAATCACGGGTCAAACTAAAGGTAAGGGGACTCAAGTCTTGAACACTACTAGCAGCCTCAAGGAACCCTCCGAAAGATAGAAAAAGAGCAAGAAGGCTACGAATGTCAAGAAGGGTAATGGGAGCACAAAGTGAGCTCTACCGGGAGGAGTTCCAAAACCTAAGGGGAAGTGTTTCAAGTGTGGTAAGGTTGCACATTGGAAAAGTGAATGTCCAAACTTCAAGGTAAAAAGTAAAAGAGACGCGAGTCGCTCTTGTAACCCGAGACCGCTCTAGTTTCCTCTTCTACCCACGAACGGGTAGTGGATTCGAGGCAACCGATCATGTTTGTTACACCTTGCACTATTTCTTGCAAAAAAGGCAATCGAGCGGGGCGAGGTGGTGGTCTCAATGGGCAATGGATCGAAAGTTCCCGCAATTGCCATTGGAGATTTACGACCTATCTTTTGATAGTTCTATTTTAGTACTTAAAGATGTTTTATATGCGTCTGAAGCTTAAAGGCATACTTTGTTTCAAACTCTACACCACGGGTGGTTATAAATCAAGTTTTGATAGTGAAGTTTTTATCTTGGAAAGACGATGATTTTATCCTCGTGGTGGGCCATTAAACGGATCTTTATATACTATTACTTCTAAACCGCTGTAATTGTTAATGTTGCTTCCTCATCATGAAAATCCAATGAGAGAAAAGAATCATCTAAAGTAAATCAAGCTTATCTACGGCATCTACGACTAGGTCACATCAATCCGAATATGATCCAAAGGTTGGTGAAATGTGGATCATTGGAGTCGCTCCAAGTTGAACCATTTCCAACTTGTGAGTCCTACTTGGAAGGAAAGATGGTGAAGGAAATAGGAGGTGAAGAACGATATACCTTCTTCCTACGTATGTTGTTGCAATACCATTGTTGCTCGTGCGCCGATATTCTCATGTGTGTCCCGACCTTTTTCTTCCTCCGGGTGGTTAGGGAACCCAAGAAAATAAGATTATCGTCTCTTTATTGAAACGCGTGCGTGTATTGAGAATGTATTTGTATCTATTTATGAACGTAATACTAATATGTATAAGCTTCAAAGCCAATATGATATTAATATTTGTAGCCCATGTAATTTAATTATATCCCTAATGGGCTACTACATAATTAACTCATAATATAATTACTTAATCTATTGGGCTACTAATATTTATCAATTAATTGGCTCACCAATTAATTCCAAATAAATAACATTATTAAATAATGTAAAAATACATTAATCTATTTATAATGATTTATTAGAGACAATAAATAACTAGGCAACTAATTGAGGCCAAATCGCTGATCTAATACAAGAAATAAAATAGGGCATCAAATTAATTAATTATCTATGCTTAGCCTAGAGAAAAATTAATTAATAAACACGTATTCATTCCACTAGAGAATTCGTGGCCGACTTACCCCTTTATCCCAAATTGAGCAAGGACTTGTATTTTAGACTTAATCGATCTCTATATTTAAGATAGAAATATTCGTTAATTAATTAAGCTCACTGGACGTCTTAAATTAGTTAACATCTTATTATATTCCCGAGTAGTACCACTTGACCTCATTAACACACCCGTACTCACATTATACAAGAATTCGTAAATCGAGGAGATGTGGTGATTTACAAAATTAGAACCGAAGACAACCTAGCTAATCCTTTCACGAAGAACTTACGACTCTCGGCTTACGAGAAGCTCCGTTCGTGGCTTATGAGTGGCGTAGATGCCCCTACTAGGACTCGTGCAAAACTTTTATATGGAGTGGGAGAAGAAGTAGTGATAGATAGGACGTATAGTTGAGCGTGTTTGTTTGTACTAGTTAGTACTGTAACCGACACACTTGTATACTAAAAAGTTTGCTTTAGTATAAGTGGGAGAATTGTTGAGATTTTGTATACTCGGAAGCACATTTTATGCTTGTATATAATGTGTTTTGTTCTTACCACTATTTTATATTGCTAACACCCCGATAGAGAGAAATCGTAACATCTTAGATTCATAGATCAACTAGAATGGATGGTTAGGATTTGTAGAGATTTAATTTATTTTAGCATTTTTTTGAAGAAGAAATAGTAAGGAACAAGTGGTAGTTTGGGGACATTCATGGGAAAAAAATTAATAGATGAGTTCCCTCTTTTTACCTTCATTTCTACTCTCTCATTTCCCAAATCTTCAAAATTCAAAATATTTCCCATCCCTCTCTCTCTCTCTTCTCGCCAACAACTCGCTCCTTCTTCCACATCCCCTCCCGTCTATCTCTCTCTCTCTCTCTCTAATTCTCTCCCTCTCTATCGCCTAGGAGGTTTGAGCCTAGATGAGGACGTCGATGTAGGCGTTGTTAGGACGCCACGCACGGGAGATGGCGGCGTAAGCTTCGAAATCCGAGACTTGCTCCATCAAATTTACCGAATTTCCGGCTAAATCTGACGAACCGCGAGATCTTCGCATCTAGATCTCCATACACTAGATCTAGATCTCCTTTATTTTTATGTTTTATGTAGATCTTCATACACTAGATCTAGATCTAGACTTATAATCGATGTGAGTATAGACTTATAATCGATGTGAGTATACACTCTTGTATTTCTATGTTTTATGTTAATTTTTTGGTCATTTATCGACTTTTCCCTTAATCTCTCTCCTTTCTCACTTTCTCTTCGCTCTCCCTCTTTTGTGATGAATTAAATGGCGCGATTCAATAAATGTGCATATAAATAACACATGATGTGCATATAAAAGAGCACATAAAGTGCATATAAAAGTATATAGCAATG